>BTHU01000016.1:104717203-105209703 GCA_036184795.1 Tokudaia tokunoshimensis | reverse complement strand
ATTATATAAAATTATATAATATATTATATATTATAATACATATTATATATTATGTAAATACATAATATAATATATCATATATAGCAATGTAATATATAATAATAATCAAAATATATATGTATTATATATTTATATACAAATATATTTAATGTAATAATATAAAATAAATAAAACATAATTATATTTTTATAATCTGTAGACTATAAATATATAAGTATTTATATATAAATATATACTTCTATAAATATATGTGTACATATATACACATATAAACAAGAATATATATAATATAAAAATAACTACATATACCATATATGTATAGATATTTGTACATATGTTTTTGCTTCTTTCATGTAAGGAGAGTGAGTCTGAGTGAGAGAAGAACCCTCACAGCCTTACAAATGTTTCCATTAGTGGCAGGTGTTGGTCTCACATACTTGTGAGTATAGGCCATACACACTTGGTTTGGGTCTACTTTTAACATTGTACAGTCATGCAAGCACCTACAATTCTTATTCTGACTCCGGTGTTGCTTCTGTGTCAACTGAAGGACCGATCTTCCTCCTCATGCTGCAGCACATTTTTCTGTTTCTTTGTATACCTGGTAAAATTGCACATACAGCAGGCTTTGAGAATTTTACCTTTTAAGGTGCTAGCTATTTCCGCGTCCCTGCAGGTAGCGCACCTTTATAGCTGTAGTCTGGGATGTAGATGCTTAAAAATGGTCTCTTTTCAGTTCAAATCTTCCTTTTAAAATCAGTTACACAGAACTAGAGCGATGTTCAGTCCTTTCTGCTGGGGCGAGATACTCGTGTGAACTTCTCGGAGTCTCAACAAGTCTGGAGGCTTCCTGTTCTGGCTTGTGGGAAACAGACCCCTCTCTGGCTTTATGTGACCCAGCCTCGCTTAAGTGTTAATCTCTTGAGATACTTTACCCACACATGTGCCCTGCTCAAAGCCTTGTGGGACCCCTAAACTCCTCATCTCTGGAGGTGTCACTCATGGGGCTGTGTCCCCTCTAGACTTCAGATGCTCTCTAACCACCTTGGTGTGCCGGGCACTCAACCTCACACCTTAAAACTCAGGAGTAAACTGGATGAGCTAGGCTCTAACTGGCTTCCCTCTGCCTTTGTTTATGATGCCCTGAAGGCACTAAACTAGACTCCCCCCCCCCCCCCCCCCCCGATCTCTTTTGTTGCCTTATATTTGTTACATGTTAATATATTTGTTGCACCTTCCCTGCTTTTGCTTACCTGATGTAGGGAGTGTAATCCTGGTACTTGATGTTCCACAACTTGGGTAAGCAGAGCCCTCACGCCTTTCCTTTGTTGTACTGATGTATCCCCACTAAGTGTAGACTCTTCAATGCCCCCACTGTGGTTTCCGGCACTTGGCTTTTGTACAAATGTCTAGGAGTTACTGTCTAAATCTGCCCTATAACCAGGAGTGTGTTTCATTTCCCTGGAGTTTCTGGTCCTTCCTTTACTACTTAGCTGATGCTCTCCTAGTTGGTCAACCCTCCCTGCCTTACATTTGTTACCCATGTCAACTGGGCTAATTGTTCTCCACATTAAAGCCTTTACATTGCGATTGATTTTTCAGCACTGAAATAAGAGGTATATGTATGAAACCATTTATTTGACTAAATGTGAACCAGCTGGTGTCTTTATGGTGTAGACAGGGATATCTAGTAGATTATGAGCTTTTGATTCATTGGCAACAATAAGCATAATAAATATAAGCAAAACCAGGATGACTATGAGCCACTTAGCATTGGCGATCCCTCCTGAGCGAGGTCCGGACGTAGTTTCTTTAGTATGCAAGCACAGAGTATGTTTTCAGGAATCCAGGGGCAATAGCCTGCCAGTGTACTAGCCTGTGTGGCTTATACACAAACTGGCATGGCTGTGCACCTCCTGGGATGTTTGAGATGGTGACGTCCTCCATGTCCACTTGTACGATGACAGGTGGACGGTAACGAGAAGGGAGGCACAGACAACCGAGAGGCTATTGCCTGTCCCTAGCTGCCCTCCATTTTGTTCACACACCACTGGTACCACGAATCTGTGCAAAGACCATTGAGTACCTTCAGTTCTGTCCTGTGGAAAGGGGCACTTGAGATGTGAATATATGGGGGATAACGTGCAATAATGAAAAGTGACGAGGGAACTCAGATAATGACTACATTCTCACATTTTAGGAAGAATTTTTCTTTTGTGAAATGGGGAGAGAGAGAGAGAGAGAGAGAGAGAGCTCTTGCCAATGCCCTCATTTTGACTCCCCCCACACCCGACACTTTTCAAACAACAGAAGTCTACCTGTCACTGAGGTAGTATGTGACAAGACAATGTGTTTTAGTAAGCCCAAATTCGAGCTATAAAATAGTCTCTGTTTTCTGCCTGTTTGATAAATGTTCTTTGTTAAATCAAAACATTTTGCCATAGGCTATGTTTTTTCTTTTTTCTTTTCTAGTCAAATCAGCTATGGTTTTTCTTTTTTCTTTTTCTTCCTTTTTCTTTTTCCTTTTTTTTTGGGGGGGGGTGGGGAGAGGTATACCATTAGCATCCTACCATGTAACAGAGCTCAAACAAAAGCCCTCAAGACTTGGATCCATCTACTCTACTAAATAAAGGGTGTAAGACCACAGACAGCCTGTGGCATGCATCCGAGTTGCCCTTTGGAAATTGACCATTGCCTACCAGACCAGCACAGTCAGCACACAGACACCTCGGTTGACACCATCAGCCCAGCTAAAAGTGCTGCCAGATGCTTAGAAAAGACAAGAAGGTGAAATAATACTTTCTTTGACTCTGTTGGAAACTCCCGCTGCATTTTCGTCTTGTTTCACAGAACCCTGACGCTCAGAGACTCGTTATGGGAACGTGGAGGGATTGTCCGATCACCAGTAATTAGTCAGCTATAGTGTGCCTGTGACTGATCACTGTTCCAGCCAAAGGTTTAATAAAAAGCCAATAAAATAACAAATAAAACAACGCCATTCCTTGTGATCTTCTGTTTAAACAGAGCAGAATGTAAATACAACCTGTCACCAACTCGATATGCCTAGGGCACCTATGGAATATACTGGCTTTGAGACTGAAAATTCAAGAGACCCCGTTTAGTTTGCTGGTGTCTCTGCCATCAACAAACTAGACACCAGGTTAGCAGTGACAACATGAGGTTTGATTTAACCAGGTTCTACGGGCTTCCTTGATATCTGACACAGGCTACAATGACCTTTGGATGCTGCTGCTACTTTGAACTACAGCAATCCTTTGATTTATATACGTCGCTATCTCCCCATACTGTGAAAAATGCACAAAGTACATTGTATGCTCATGTAATATGTAGACCAGAGGCAGAGCCACTTTCTAGTCTCTGGGGCTAGAGTTCCTTGAATTTAGGAACAAAGTCAAGAATGAGAGGAGTATGGAAGGTTAGAAGATAAACGGGACGGTCCTCAGGCATTGTTACGCACGCCATGTTAGAGAGAATGCATGCACCTTGCACTGAACTGCGCCCTATGTAGCTTCTCTATCCTTTGTTTCCAATGAATAATTTCCCCCAAGGTTCCAGTACTTCTCCTTCATTCCTCATCTACCTCCTGGTCCTGACCAACTCATCCCCGTATCCCTTCTTACACTGGGAACTCACACAAAGAGAGCCTATCTTCCATACTTGAATTATGAAGAGAACAATGAGAGGAGACAAGAGTGTCTTTTAAACACCTAGACAAGCTAATTTTAGTTTAATTTGAGCAAAGAATTTTTAAGAATCAGACGACGCTATAACACAGGAGAGGTGCAGAAAGCTCTCTACCCAGCTGCCCCAACAAGCAAATCACAGGCGGGGAAAGAGCCAGGGATCCAAACCCAGTTTGATTGGTTACAGATGCGTATTTGCTTTATAAGGACATAGCCTGATTAGTTAGCAGCCTGTGATTGGCTAAGGTTTGGCTCCTGTGATTGGCTGAGACTCAGCAGGTTGTTATGGGACTATATGCTTAAGTTAGGCCACAATTTTTACAATACACAGAAAGCCTTATTCCGAATTTTATATGATTTAACGTTAGTTACTCATTTCTCCTTGAAGAGGCTTGGGAATTATTGTTATATTATTCAACTTGCCTTAATATTCTGGGGCAGCTAAAGAACTCTTATACCCGCTCTTATCCACGTGGAAGAACTCATTTATTCTGTTGCCCAGGTCTGATTTAAATAGTATTCATCTTCCAGGCTTGCCCAGGAGTACTGATCAGCTAAGCCATCAAGAATAGCTGTTCAGACTGAGAAAGACCCCATCATCCTTCAGTCGTCGGAAGGAAAAGCTTCAGTAAGGAGAAGAGTGTGTCTATCCATGGCTGGTGCTTCTCCAAATGATTTCAATTTATGATGATATTTTAATACAGAAAAATAAACGAAAACACTAGCGCATTTGGCATTTGAAACCGTGCTGATTGGCTGGCATATTTTAAAACACATCAAATAAAGTCAGGCATCAATGTTTGACAAATTCTTCTACAAAATATATCATAAGAAACAAATGAAATAGAAAGTATCAACAAATTTTCTTATAAAATCCACACACAAAAAAAACCCAAACCCAAATGCATAGAATTACAGGAGCTGTATTAACTCTGGGTAGAATTTAAAATGGCTTTTGTGGTTTATAATCCTTTTAAGATTCAATCTGTAAAATTGCCCTGGAACAATGAAGACCTGAAATCAAATCATAAAGCAAACTAATGGATAAAGACGGTAATACAAATGGACATATTTTATCCTGTCTGTTCAAAGTGAGAGCAATTTCTTTTCTAAGCATAAAGGTCCACATTAATTTGCCTTATAATACTCATTATTTCCTTTGCGAAAGTTTAAGTTATTTTTAAACTATAATCTGATTGTACTTTTTTCCCCCCGACTACACTATGTTCTGATTCCATTTCTCCACATATATCATAAAAAGAGTACAAAATCACATAGCACTGTGGCATTGAGCCACGGGTGTTACAGAATAGCTGTGGCGAGAACTGGCTGCTATCCGAGGGCTTTAGGGCATAGATTTTTACTTTGAAGTGATCATCTTTGGGTTTGAATATCAGTGTCTGCCAGGCAGAAACCAGATTGAACAAGATCAAAACCCCCATCTTGTTGGTGGTCTTTATTTCCTTCACACTGTTTCTGTGCAACTTTTCGGAGCACATTGAAATTCCCTGCTGTCTCCTCCATGTGCCTGGGTTTTAATGTACACCAGCATGTCCCAAGGGCAGAGGAAATTATGCTGCCTGGGCCTTTATCTGTAAGCAGCAATACAACAGGGCGGTGTAAAATAGAAGACAGATTTATTTAGGCATAAACAATGTAAAAAATATTATTCGATCCAAGAAACATAAAATCCAATATCCCAATAAATCTAACTGGCAAGCTTCACCTTATTGCTAAATGATTGTACAAAAGAACAAACTTTCTTTAATGTTTCCTGGCTGACACATGCAATTTGTTCTGGCTACAGCTTCCCAACTTTGTCAGGAGCTATAAAGCCTTCTCTTTTGGGTGCCAACACATCTAAGGAGGTTTACGGGACCTCAGGGTCAGTCCCATCATGCTACTGCTGACACTCTGTCGCTACTCTTTGTTCCCAGACACTTTAGAAAAAAAATGGACAGTTTTGACATGTGTTATTACAGAGCTGCTCATATTTTCTTAAAAATCACTAAAGGATCTGGTATAGCATGTCTCAAGCATGCATGTGCACACAAGTTACAAGACAGTGTCACACAAAACAGATGTATAGTTATTTGGGGTAAGGGTTGGGATCCTTGTTTGGAAGAGTACTTATATACAGACTACGTGTTTGGATATCTCACTTAGTTTCAGAAGAAAAACATGAATGACACCCAAGTGATTTAGACAGTTAAGATACTTTTATTGGAACACTCATTGATCTCTTTCTACATGGCCCAGGATGGGGCGTGGAGATTTTATGAAGGGAATAATTCAGTTGCATCTTCCAGGAGTGTACAGGATGGCAGCCAATCCTCACAGCTTGGTATGGAGATATAGGACAGATGGCCAACCTGTCTCCCTAATTCTCATGTAGAAAAATTGTTCTCACCAAACCTATTCTTGGTGCTGCTGATTTAACAGTTGACAGGACAGGCCAAACTCTCATTCTTCAAGAAGTAACCTCTCAGGATGCTGTGTTACAGGATAACCCTAACCTCTTAGCAAGGAACAGTTAATTATTTGCATGAACCTGAGTTGTGGAGGAAAGATTCACGATATCATTTGAAGAAGATACTAGAAACACAAGGCTTTGGTATGCGGAGTATGAGATCAAGGTAGAGGTGGAGGAAAGATGTGACTCTTCTTGTGTGAACGGCTACAACAAACCCTGCTTCTCAGGGCAGCTGCTGGAGAAAAAGTCACGGGGAAATAGAGTTTAGCACAGTACTCAACACAAATGCAGTGTTTAATATTTAGGGGTCTCATTCTTTAGTGTCGTTCTTGATAATGAATGTAATTTAACTGCAGAATGGTTTTGAAACAAGGTCTCTCTCTGTAGTCAGGAGTCAAAGTTGGCCTCAGTTTCAGGGCAATCCTCCTGCCTCAGTCTCTCAAATATTGGAATTACAAGCATGGGTCACTGTGCCTTAATGTGGGCTTTGCTTAAATCTTATTTAGAGGGATATTGATGAATAAGAAACCATAAAAGAACACCCCCTTTTCATTAGGAGATTGGGAATGAATGAGATTTATTTTTCAAAATAAACTGATGGAAAATGTATTTGTGATGACTTAATTGTCACCATCTGTGTGCTGAAAACTCTTTCTGGACCCATGAACCCTTCCTTGGCTTTTCTTGGCTAAGTAAGGAGGACAATCATAGTGCTGACCTACTTCATAAATTCTGTCAAGAATGTCAAAATCGTTTGAGAAATGCAAAGTCCTCTAAGGGGATAACTCTCTTTTCCTTGGCGTTCTGACTGAAGCTACTCTGGGAATGAAGGACTGACTGAACAGCCTTCTCTGTTAGCCACTTGTCAATTGGTACAGCGGAAATGCCCCTAAATAGTATAGAAAAATACATTTTGGGGAGTTACCATGGCAACCTACAGAGCACTTTAGAATTCCTTAAATCTGTAAGACTTGGTTCTTTTATACTCAAGATAGTCAATCACGGTATTAGAATATTGTGAAGTCTAATTCACACCAGTTTCTACTTTAAGTATATGGTACATTATATTATAATCCCCCCCAGAATGCCTTATATCTTATATAAAACCATGTAACCCACTCTATCTGGCAGCTACTACCCATCACTTATATCTAACTGTATCTCGTGGATAGATGTTTATCTTCTAAATATATCTTTTTTTTCTTAAAATGTTTTCATGAAGATAACTGCCAGACAAAGATTTTAGAATACTGTTACATTTCTCCTTGGATTACTGTACAAGATCAGACAAAAAATGTGGTTTTCTGGTACAATTTTTTTTGCCACAAACTCTGAGTGATCATTTGGTAAAAGTTGCAAATTCCTTTGAACTCAGTGTTCAGCGAATCTGATTGATACATTCTATTTAGAGAGCTACTTGTACACAGAGAAAACCAGGACAATAAAATATTTAACATATCAACAATGGATTTTTTTTTCCTAGCTGAAAAGAAGGTACAATTAAGTTGTTCTAGTTAATCACCTGACAGCAAGAAAGACATGTAGATATCAAGACAGCAACAGAAGTGTAGACTCCCTCTCTGTAGATATAAAGGAACCATGAGTTTAAAACCATGATTTAACCCTTAGGAAAATCTCTCCATGGTCTTGTGAATAATTCCAGCGCTGACCATATCAGTCCTCCTTAGACAAATATCAGAGCCTTTGTGGGCAGATGTAAGTCGATCTGCATGTGGTTTGTAGTAACTTTGGACTTCTTCATCTCAGTTCCATGGAAAGCCCATTAAAGATTGTTCAAGGATCCCCTCCCACATCATTTTCCTGATCCTAGTTAATTTACTTTTATTTTTCTTCATGTATGTATGTATGTATGTATGTATGTATGTATGTATGCATTTTACATCCCAATAGCTACTCCCTTTCTAGCCCCAGAGTCCCTCCTCCTTCCCCTTCTCCTCTGAGAGAGTAGGGACCCCTGGGTCTCCCCCAACCCTGGCATGTCAAGTCTCTGCAGGATTGGGTGTATCCTCTTCCACTGAGGCCAGACAAGGCAGCCCAGTTGGGGAATGGATTCTACAATAATCAACAGGTTTAGGGACAGCCCCTACTCCAACTACCACCCCAAACCTACACAACCAAGCCATGGCCAACATTCAGGCATGGAGGGGGAAGGTATTCACACCCCCTGCCCCCCGAAATGAGTTGATGGCTTCTGGTGAAGAAAGAGGAGGTTTCCTTTAAGAATATAGTTCCTGGAGGGTTGACCACAGCCCAGTGAATGAATGGCCCACACCTAGAAGTATATGTATAGCATATCGAAGTCAATAGGCTATTGAATTTTTCTTTTTCTTTCTTTTAAGAAACAAAGTTTTGGGTGGTAGAGAGGTGAAGAGATAGGAGGAGGAGTTGTGGAGAATATGATTAAACTACATTGCATAAAATTAGCAAAGAATTAATTGAGGCACTAAAAAAGGTGTTTTGGTAACTGCCCCTCTGCCCTCCCTCCCCAGATGCGAGGAAGGCCAAAGCCACTCCAGTGATTCAAGACAGAGGCCAAATTATCCAGGTACACAGAGTCTGCAAACAGTGTTTATACTGGAAGCCATGGGAACATATGGCCTGCACTAATTTTCCCTCGTGTAGCACGTGGGGCACCACACAAATTATCTACCCCGTGGATTATCTGCTTATAAATGTGCAAAGGAAAATGTCAAAACAGGTGGCTGAGACTCAGAGGCCCCATGCCTGGCAACTAAGCAGACATCTTTACATTTTGAAAGGCTCCATATGCTACGAGCCAACCCTTAGAAATCTACAGTTTCCTTTGTTTATTACCATTAAACCATCCCTCTAGGAATACACTACCGCACATCACATTAGAGTTTATTCATTTGGATACTTTGAATTCTCCTCGTGATTTCTTGAACTACACATGTAGTATCACAGAAAGTAAAGAACATTTCCAGTGTAGGGGCATTCACTGGACAGACCACGGTAGGAAATTTTGCCCCCAACATCCAGCTTCTCTTTTGCCTGAACTGTGTTAATTCTGGGATTTATAAAACAGTGTTTGAACACTGATATTGGTTGTGCAGAATGAAGACAAAGGCATCTTCAGTGGGTGTCAGGTGACTGTCTAGGTCCTGGAAGCTCTTACACATGATTTTCAGCCTAATGCTCTAATTCCTTCTAGCCAGGAATTACCCAAAGATGTTCATTTTTTGATAGCTTTTTCCAAAGCTAAGAACCACTGAATGAGGTCTGCTCTGTTTTAAAAGAAAATCTTTTAAAAATATGATATGTCTTTATATGAAACCTGCATATATAGATGTAGATATATAGGTACATATAGGTATAGACATATAAGTATAGAGATTCTTATGGATATGTATATATATATATGTCTAAGTATAGATATAGGTATATTTTCATTCCTTCAAAACACTGAAACTTACAGAAAAGTATGTATTATAATTATAAACCATGAATTACCACCATATTGGATCCATGGCTCACCCAGAAAGTGCTAAATTATTTCTGATAATCATTGCATAAGATTTGTACCTATTTGTCCCCTGGCTGGTTTCTAAAAGCCTGAGTGAGCAGGAGTAGCCAGGTTTGGAAAAAGGGTTTCATGTCCCTTTAATTTAGAATTTCCTAAAATTGCTTTCTTAATCTAGCAGAAAATAAAAATGTTGGATCGTGGCTGAACCCAATTACATAATTGATAGTTTGGCACTCCTCCAGCCTGTATTTACTGAATGTTATCTCAACATTCGTTTAAAGATGAGATGGAAAAGGTTGCAAAAGAGAGGCGGAGGGCGGCCTCAGGCCTTCCCGGGTTTCCCTGAGTAGGGGAAACAATATCACTGGGGCTGCAGCTTCTCTGTCGGTGCAGGCATTCTCTGACATAACTCTAAAAAAGCGGAGCCCATTTGAACACAACGAGGGGATAATGCTCGTTTTTTCCTTAGTGCTCCTTACAAGCTCTCCGAGGACTACTGCTCTCTTTATCAACGGACAGAGTCCTGGCTTTTCTTTACACCAGTTTATCATGTTTTCAAAGCTCATCTTCTAGCTTAGCCTCAAGGTTAGCATTTACAATGTTCATTTGAATGTGATAATCAAAACTGCAAGGCAGTTACACGCACACTCATGTCATTCTCCGTATTTTATCCCTCCTATCAGAAGTCTAGAAGGGAAGGGTCTGATTGGCCTCTATTCTCAGATATGAACCTCTCTTAGTGCTTGCCATTTCCTTTACATAGGTGTCCCCTTTGGCCCTGGTGGTGGCTGGACAGAAAAGAGATACCAAGGGCAGCCTGTCTGGCTCCGATGGCATTATTGTAAGAAAACGTCAGCCCCCTCTGCTTGGTGTGTGTTCAAGCTGACATCTCCCTGCCCCGTTGCATGTTCTGAGGGCTTCTCCTGGGGCTTCTCAACCAGAAAGCTCCAGACATTCTAGCTGTGTAGCTTCTTCTGCTTGTACCTTCTATTCCCTGCCCCAGCCTGGTCATTTGCAGGTACTGACCCCATTGATGGGAATCACTTCTATCAGGCAAAGTTCAAATGACAACTTCTCAGTGTAGCCTCGATCATGTCAAGGTACCCTGGCTGGCTGATCGTGGACCCAAAGAAGTGTATTCAAATAATTCATTCTAGTCAGCAGAAACCTTCTGCGAAAGAATTCTGATTAAAATCCATGTTGGGCCAGGTAGATGGCCCAGCTCATGAAAGTACGTACCTTATATGTCTGATGCCCCAAGTGAAATCCCCAGAGCCCACTGAGAAAGAGAGAGCTGCTCCCCAAACCGTCCGCTCACCTCCACACTGTGCTTACACACACACACACACACACAGCAATAACTAAACCATGTTAACCCATTTTGTTAAGAGATCCTGTTAAATTTAGTGAGACTTTCTTTTAGAGACGGAGGGAACTGAGTTAAGTCCTTGGCGGTGGATTAACAAGAGCAGAAAAGGAGAAACAGAGTCACACGTTGTTTATCCTGAGGTCACCAAGCTGCTAGATTTAATTCGGAGGATTCTTAATGCCTGGTGCTCTCTCCTTAGTTGTCTGTGAAGGCAAGAGTTAGCATCCTGAGCACATTACTCTTAGTCACAAAGTTGTTGAGTTTATAACCTCTTACTCTCCTTGATTAAACAACCACAAAGTCAGGAAATTGCACTAAAGCTTTTTAAGAACCTGGATCCCTGGGAGAGTCCATACATCTTATTTGTCTCTGTCTGAATGAGATCACGGGAAAGTATGTGAAGTATACCCCACCCTGGGAAGAAACCTGGGGACCGTAGCCAATTTGATACTGACTCTCCTGGGCACCCCCTTTGTAGATTCCTCTGGGGCTGGTGGTGCCCATTTGTTTTCAACAAGCCTTATTGTGCCAGGGCTGTTGCCTACAGAATCTCATATACTAGGCCTGTCTAGTTTCAGTAAGTACTTTTCCTGGGGTTACAAGTAGGGTTCTGGCCTCTTCTCGTTGTTTCTTCTTACCTACCCGACCAAGACATTCTCAGAGCTAAAGCGATGGCTCAGTGGTTAAGGGCGCATCCTCTCTTGCTCTTGTGGAGAGTACAATCTCAGCTCCCAGCAGCCATCAACGGCTTTTAACTCCAGCTCCTGGGGAATCCACGCCCTCTTGTGGTTTCTAAGGGTACTGAACGACACAAATGAGGTCAAGCACTCACATGGGGGGGGGGGACAGAGGAGAGGAGGAGGGAGGGAGGGAGAGAGGGAGAGAGGAAGAGAAGAAGAGAGGGAGAAGGAGAGTGTGTTAAAAATAAAATAAATCCTAAAAAAAAAAGAAATTCCCACTTCTCCAAATAGATTCACTTGAAAAGGAAAACTGTGGACGAGAGATAACAGATTAGTGAATTTATCATAAGATTATAATTGCACATTATGGAAATGAATTATTCATGTCTATCTTTTTTTTTAAAAAAAAAATATACCCTAATGGTAAATTTTTGAGATATTGAGACAGAATAAAAGAAATGAAACAAAAAACCATGTATTTGTGCCAAACTTTCCCGTCTGCGTGAAAAACTGATCAGCTATAGAGTGCTCTCACATGGCCCTCTGTAAACCGTCTGCTCATTTGACAGAATGTGCTTGTTGATGACATCACTTATACAGATAGATGCTGGGCCCCTGTGCTAGACACTGAGTGCATATGGATAGGGATTGTGGTCGCGGCAAAGTAGACAGACATCTTTCCATGTGCCCCACTTTTGGTATTAACGGATGTCTATCCACATACATAATTTTTCCCCTTGAGAATATTTCTCGGCCTACCTTATCAATAGGTGGTCATGTGACTAGCTCCTATTCAGGAGAGTATAAGCAGAGTGACGTCCCTTAGATAAGATGGTCTCAGGCTGGACTGTCTCTCTTTCCCTTCCCTGCTGGGTAAAAATCCAGGCTGTGATCATAAACTTCTTTCCATGTGTGTAGTGCAAGGAACTACGGGTTAGGGAACAGGATAAGGCCTGGACTCTGAGAGATGTAAGTGTTCATTTTTACTAGATAGCTTGGATTTTATTATCAGTGACATGTAGCTTAGATTCTTTCTCTTCAAGGGAAGCATTTTGTTAATTTGGAGATGGCAGTGACAAACGCCCACGTCAGAATTAGACAGTTTGTTGGTAATTGTTCTTTTCAGTAGAAATGGTGTTCTGTGAGAAACTCAGGCCAGGACAGTTCAAAATTCAGTCACAGAGGCGAAACCACATACAGGCATGCAGAAGCAACATTTGATTACATAGACTATTCAGCTGCTGTGTCCTCAAGGATTAAAATCGAACAGAATATGTTTTCCTGTGTCGATAGGGATGTCACTGAGAGAACCCATCTTGTTTTCATGTGTGTGGTGGAGAGCACACTAAACTTCACTTGCTGCTGCTGCTGCTCTGTTCTAAGTCCCTGGCCAGCCACGTACCCACCGCTGTTCTTGTGCCTCCGTAAAAAATATAATGATGGCGAAAGAGACCAACAGTGTCTTCATGTTGCTGGAAAGCAATCTTGTCTTCTCTGAACAGCTGTTCATTCCCCAGGGCCACCCAGGAATGTGTGGACAGTACTTGGAGAATCTCTGCTTTAAGAAACGAGTAAACAAATGTGGCAAAACAGAATGTCTAAAATTCTTTTTTTTTTCTTCTTGAGAACCACTGTTAAAGTCTTGATGGCAAGCACAGTTCTAAAAGTTCTGTTCCCTTTCCACCTAAGTAGCTCCTACTTAGGCACTGGATTCTTGTGCCTTTCTTGCCTGACTCCCTCTCCCCCTCTCCATCCCTCTCCCCCTCCCCCACCCCTTCCCCTCCCTCTCCCCTTTTCTGTCTTTGTGGCTCTCTGATCCCTGCTCAAGCTGTCTTGGCCCTTCAATGTGTATTGTTTATCTGTGTATTCTCTTAAAAAGTCTCACAATGTAACTGACTCAGATAGGAGAAGGAAAACAAAAATCATAGGAACACTACAATTCTCGGCTTACTGGAACGGCAAGAGGGAAAGATAAGTGCTTGTTCTTACATTATTTTGGTCACCAGATTTTAAAACTCTTTTGAGAAGTTTATTGTTATACAGCGTGCCAAATAATGTCTGTCGATATCCAATTCGGTCTCTATCCATCCAGACTTCTCCTTATCCTCCAGTGCCTAGAAGACTGCAGAATACATTGTTTAAATCACCATGTAGCCTCATTTAGATTCTGCTAGTACAAGGAATCTCACATGATATTCGGAAGGCAAAAAAAAAAAAATAGGATACACAGTTATTCTCACTCGACTGTGGCGGGCGGTTGCCTGGTTTTATTGGAAACATGAAGTTTTATGCTCTTTGTGGGTGAACTCTTGTGAATTGCTTATTCTACTTTCTCAAGAACTTACCAGTAAATTACTGAGGTTCCTGAATTTCCAAATGTACTCAAAGCTGGGAACGTTTCTCCCTTGATTCTGGGCTGCCCAGGTTCTCCCAATGGTTTTCCAAGTTTAATTCCCTTTGTATTCAGTCAGCCTTTCTTGGTTCAACCTAGAAAGACAAGCCCTTTCTAGGTAGAACTCTGACTTTATCAGAGTCTGGTTCCAGAGGTGATTAAAAGCTGTAGCAACCCCAAGATACAACTCTGAGATTCAGTTAGCTGATTTGGTTAGACTGAGCAGCAATTAAGACTGCTGAAAAATGGGATACTTGAACTGAGGGGCACAGGATCCAGATAATTACCTGTAACTTCTGGAATGAAGGGTTCATTATAGAAAAGCCTTGACGAGACTGTTAACTATGACCATAGGACTTAGAGAGGAAATCAGTAAGAAGGAAAGGACAACAGAGTGGGCTCTTTGCCTCTCAAGAAAAGGTTACGATTTCCAATCCTCAGCTCAAGTTTTAGTGATGGGGAGACTTCCAGGATTGCCCTAAAAATACCTCTCCTAGCCATATGGCTAATGTATAATTTTTCCATCCTGTAGGTTGGATAATTATAACCCAAATGGAATTCACAGACTTGCCAGGTCTCTTATGTAAAAGTTAGGGCATTGATTGGGAAAGAGCAAAATTTGAAATGAGGACATTTGGGCAGATTCCAATCATTCTGAGAATCATAAACTTTCAAGTCCCACCGAGCTTTCTCCTTTTCCTTTTTTAAAATTAGCCTCCTCTTGCTTAAGACCTGGCAGAGTCATAGTCACATCTCACTACCATAAGACCTGGCAGAATCATAGTCACATCTCACTACCATAAGACCTGGCAGAATCATAGTCACATCTCACTACCATAAGACCTGGCAGAGTCATAGTCACAACTCACTACCATAAGACCTGGCAGAGTCATAGTCACATCTCACTACCATTTCTTGTGGTTCTTTGGCCCATCGCTAAAGTTAGAGACAAATAGACCTTGGAATATAGGATTTGATCTAGGCAGTTATAATATACACTGAAGAACTGAAAGATTTATACTGTAATTAGAACCCCGGAAAGCATTTGTGGGGATACAATGTGATGATTTTAGATTCAACAAAGCAGAAGCTTAATATGGACGTGGCCAACTGTAGACCAGGTTCAATGCTCCATTAGAATGTCTAAGGTGATTCTCTAGATGGTTTACTCAACAGGATAACTAAAGCCAGGACCCAGCAGTAGCCTTCATCAAATGAAATTGATTTATAAATAAAACAGAAAAAGTCAGAAACCAAAACTATTGGTGTGGATCAGTCAGAAACCATTTGATCATCCACCCCAACCCTTATTATGTCCCCAAGAGAGACTTAGAGGCACTGAGAGGTATATTAGTGTCCTTGAAAGGACCAGCGACATCCTTCTGTGGATTAGTGATGACTGTACAGCGTAACGCTATTTGTGTGTGCTGCAAGGAGCTCCAGAGGCCTGGTGACAGCACTTGTCACCATAGATAAGGCAGCCAAGGCTACTGTACAGAGTTGTCATCATAGGATGTTGTCTACAGTGATTGTTGTCAGGGACATTTCCTCAATCACAGGTCTCTTTTACTAAAGTTGTAAATGTTTTATAATAATAATCGATTCACAATTTCTTTTTACAAGTCTAATGCACAGCTGTCTTCCTTAGGTGGCCTTTTCGGAGTTACAGATCTCATCTGTTCTCACGGGGCCCTTTAAAACCAAGGAGGCTAAGATCTCTTACCCACGAAATGGCAACAAGAATGTACCTCAAAATCTTCTCCTAGCTTTTCCTCAAAGGAAACATACTCATTTATCAAAGCAGTTCTGTGTGGCAAAGGAGAAGTACCTCATCATTTTTAGGTCTCTGGACACTAGTTCTAGAATGCGTAACCCTTGGAGAACCCCACATGTCAGGGTCTACTAGCTGTCTTGGGAAATGAGCTGTCAGGAATAGGGGGAACATTGGCATGGCTGTATTCCAGGGTACCAACTTTCAAAAACGTATCTGGCAACTGACAGAACCCTACTTCTAGTCCTTGAGTAGAGGGCTATTGTAACAGGAGTTGCCAAGAACTGCTCCCTTTTTTACAAAAGTCACAGATATTCTACAGTCTTGAGGGGGGTATTTAGAGATTCTTATGATCACCTAAAACCAAGACATGCCAAGGATGGTAATTCCTGTCACATCTGCAGAACTTTCCCCAGTTCGTCATGTGCAGAAGAAAGATGAGTTTTGGAAAAGAACAATAGATTTTTATAAACGTAATCAGGCCGGGACATCAGTTACCGATACATCTCTGCCTGCGCTGTCATGTAGGTACCAAGTGCTAATTGATTGCACCACGGAAGCTCCCAGATACATCTCAATGACTGTAAATCAATTTATTCTGGGCCGCCACCTTTAACTCTCTCGATTTGGCAAATGATTTTTTTTTTTTGGCTGTACAATTTATAAAGACTACTTACTGTTGTTGTAAATGCTGAATTAAGCCTCCTGGGAAAATGGAGCAGAGAATTATGTGCAGATCTGCATTGGTTAGGAATAAAGCCATGCTTCCATGATAATTCTTTGAAGAATCCCGTGGAATACAGTTGTACTCCTGGAGAGGTTGAGTGACTAGACTTGGGCTGTCAAGCAACCACACGGACTGAGCTGCCATCTGGCCCTGGGGGCAATCTCCTGTCACAGATGTGGCCACAGGCACAGTACTGTATAAACACATTGGAGGAGCAGAGGCAAGGCTGAGTCCAAACAGGCTTCAGAACCACATTCAAACTCGTGAGCACTGGGGTCTCCATGACTCCATACCTGCTGCCTTTAGTGCCCCTTAACCCTGACCTTCAGCCCTGCAATAAACTAACTGAGATAGAAAACCCTTAGACATGATTTAAAGAGGACTCTGCCAATGTTCTACCCCAGTACTGAGTGGTACTGAGTGCCAGCCTTATCTGTGAGAGAGCAAGTGAAAGTGGTCAGTGCTTTCCACGGGGCGGAGCCCTCTAAAGGACAGGCAGCACTCAGTGTTTTGTGCCTGTAGTCTCAGCTCTGTGGGAGGACCTCTCAAGTCTAGGAACTGGGAGACCAACCTATAATACCCTTTCAAAGGGAAAATGAAAAGCAAACACCGATGATGTGACAGAGATATTCTTCCTATAATTATATATAAAATCAATTTATAGATAAATAAAATATAATGTATAATGAAATAATATTATATATAAAACAATTATACATTTATATTAAGTTTAAAATTGATATGAATATATATTATATATTTATATATACAATTTATATATTTTTACATATACTATATATTATATATTTTATGTAAACATATAAAATATAAATATATAAAATAATATATAAAATTAATATTTATAAAAATAATATAAAATCATATATATGTTATATATTATATAATTTATACATAATATATTTGTAATTATAATACATACATACTTATGAATTATTGTTTAATAATTTTTATGAATTAATAATTTACTTAGTGATGATTAATAATATATAATTATATATATTATACATTAATTAATATTATTATTATTCCCATGCCCAGAATTATGTTTTACAGTCGAGAGCTTAAGATTTCATCGCAAATTCACCTTCAAGACTTGTTTCCAGATGGTTCCTCTCTCACTCTTGTGACCTTTACCCCTACCCACAAACCATCACAGCCTTTAGCCATCAGGTATCTCCCAGTATATCACCCCCATCCTTTTAAAAACTATATAACTTTTACCTCTCTTTAATTTCTTCTTCTTTAATTTTCCTTTCCATTTTGTTCTTTATACCTATTACCTCCTAAACAAGGATCCTTAAGTCCAGATGCAAAGAGGAGAAGCAACTGGAGGAATAGCCGAATAGCGGACAGTAAACACAGCACATTGTTTTTATGTCCTTATAGCTATGGCAAAACCCATCTCTCTGTTGTTTTTCAAACATGTTGGTAAAGAACCACCACGACTCGTCTTGAATAGCAAAAATAAAGACAAAGTTCGAACAGGCAGGCCACCGCGCAGCACCTTGAGAGGGTGCCAAGAATGAGGGGCTGACAGAGTCAGGTGTGACCGCAGATACCGAGAAGTTATATTTTTATGCGAACTCTCTGAGTCTGAATTTGGTCTCCAATTTGCTAACACACCCTGTCAGCTGGAAATTGCAGGAAGTCACCAGTCAGACAACAGTCTGAGACTCTGGTCGGCAACGCGAGTAATGGATCTTAGTGTGTCTGTGAGTCCGGTGCACGAACAGTCTCGCAGTACCTTCTCGTAAAGTATTTGTTACTTTTGGCTAAGTATTTACAAATCTAAAATTGTATGTTGTCGGACTCTACAGCTAGCAATGGAGAAACAGAGCGTCTTCTTTGCCTGGTCTACCATTTTCCTGTACTGGAGACTCCAACATGTTTTGAGTTGTTGGAAGCGAACACATCAAGGGCCATTAAGAGTTAAGTTGGACTTTGCTCTGAGATCAGAAGCAAGACTCCTCCTAAGGCAAAGGCAGGGTGGGTGAGAGATGGTTTAGTCCGGTCCAGAGAGGTACTAAATGCTGCCCTCAGGAGGCGTAGCGCGGCATCTCACTGATTTCAGCTGTGGAGGCCAACAGAGAGCCCTGAGCCATCAAGAGTCTTGGTAGCACATCAGATTTGCTATCTCCTGCCCTGAGACACTTGCAAGGCACAAGGCTCTGCCTCTGTAGATACAGGCAGTGCTGTGACTGGATGGCTGCTGATTTGCGACGGTCATTTGACACATAGCTTTAAATGGTCGCTCTAAGTCAAACCCCTAATATACAAAGAGAGCATGTGATCATGCAGGCAGGTGGCCGTGGCTCTACTGGTTTATGCTACAGCTTTCAGATAAAATGAAGATATGAGCTACGTTACATAACGCCTAAAGGCTCGTAGTTTGTTGACTACATACTGAGTCACGCTGCAATTATTTTTAAAGAGAAAAACTGTTAGTATTTTCTGTTAAATTAACATGCCAGACAACATCTGCTTAGTCTTTCTCTTTCTCTCTATATATTTAATGAAAATATTTTTTCAAACTTGCCATATGTTGGATGATACATTTTAAGTCCACAATAATGATAACACTTTATTATGCATATACAAAACTGCTATAAGTTAGAACAGCATTTAGAATAGGAAAAGTTCAGGGAATAAAACTGCAGTTCCAGAATGTCATTTTTTTAAAAAGATTTATTTATTATTATATGTAAGTACACTGTAGCTGTCTTCAGACTCACCAAGAAGAGGGCATCAGGCCTCATTAACAGATGGTTGTGAGGCGCCATGTGTTTGCTGGGATTTGAACTCAGGACCTTTAGAACAACAGTCAGTGCTCTTAACCACTGAACCATCTCTCCAGCTCCTCAGAATGTCATTTTGTAGGACTTGAGATCTTATTTCTTTGAGACAGCCAGCACCCTACACTTCCCAACACACGTTATTTATTTTATAATGAGCAATGAAGAAATATTTAGCTGTGCATAAAATCAGGTAATTGTGCCTAGCATGTGAAGTTAGATTCAAAAACATTCAAATTTCATAAACAGTAAAGCTATCTTACAAATTGTTCCATATTACCTACAAAACTTAACATAATTGGCAAATGTTTGCAGAGTAGTGACTATGTGTCTGATATTGTAGGCATTGGGACTGTGCAAACGAATATTATGAGAGGAAAATCTGTTTGTAACCAAGACTTAAATTCTAAACTATTATGATGACAGCTACTCCTGTCTTGGTGGTGCAGATGAAGCAACTGGGTGATATATTCCCACGGCCACTGTCCTAGGGACAGTTTAATGTCTTCCCAACTTTAGCAAACATGAGTTGTGAAAAAGAACTGGAGAGGGTAGTGGAGAAGAGAATGACAGAGGAAAGAGGCGAGGAAAGAGAAGAGAGTGGGAGAAGGAGAGGAGAGGAGAGGAGAGAGGGGAGAGGAGAGGTGGTAGAGAAGAGGGGGGAAGGAGACGGGAAGGGAGGAGACAGGAGGGGGAAGGAGAGAGAGGAGAGAAAAAGAGGAGAGGAGAGAGAAGAGAAGGAGAGTGGAGAGATGGGAGAGAGGAGGGGGAATGAGAGAGAAAGGAGAGGAGAGGGGAGGGGAGGGGAAAGGAGAGAGGGGAGGGCAGGGGAGAGAAGAGAAGAGAGAAGAGGAGGAGAGAGAGAGAGAAGAGAGGAGGGGGAGGAGAGAGAAAGGAGAGGAGAGGGGAGGGGAAGGGGAAGGAGAGAGGGGAGGGCAGGGGAGAGAAGAGGAGAGAGGAGAGAAGAGAGAAGAGGAGGAAGAGGAGAGAGAGAGAGAAGAGAGGAGGGGGAGGAGGGGGGAGGAGAGAGAAAGGAGAGGAGAGGGGAGGGGAGAGGGGAAGGGAGAGGAGAGAGGGGAGGGCAGGGGAGAGAAGAGGAGAGAGGAGAGAAGGGAGAAGAGGAGGAGAAGAGAGAGAGAGAGAGGAGGGGGAGCAGAGTGGAGAGGAGGGGAAGGGAGAGGAGGGAGGAGAGGAAGCCCTGAATGTAGTCACACACTAGTAATCCCAGGAATAACTGAGGCTGATGGCTACAGCAGTCACTGATTGTTCTTGGCCCTCACTCCTGCTAAGTATTAAGATTACATTTTTTCCAGTCCTTGGACTCAAATAAGGCTCCTGAATTTCTTTGATGGATGGAAGATAAACATGGTTAGCTTTACTGCCCTGGCTGTTGCTCTTCAGCTAAAATGGATCCTTTAATAGCCAAAGCCCCAGCATGGTTGAGACCAACAGAGGCCCTGACAGCCTGTTCTGGAAGGACAACATGGACAAGAAACAAACTTGCCCTTTGTTAAGCCTTTGCATTTGATGGTATTTTGCTTCCCACATCTCTAACTCTGTGTTTGTTAGTGCAATCCTATCTCATCTACCCTCAGCTATGGACATCATGAATTTATGCCGATAGCTGTTTTTCCGTTGTTATTATTTATTTGCCTGCAACTGTGGCAACTCAGGAACAGGCATGAACTTGTTCTGAGGTTGAGATTTTTTTTTTATTTTTATTTTTTGGTAATTATAGCAAAAGAACGTTAGGTTTTGGTTAGAGGATAATTGACACTATGGGCTGCTAACCCGCAGCTTGCCTGGGAGGGATATGTAAGCATGAGAGGGCGAAAATGAGAAGTAGTGGGCCCGCCTTATTTTGATAAGGCGGGTGACTACTTACAGATGAAATAATGAACATTTTAAAAAAGAAATTTTAATTGCAGCATAGGGTTGTGTGATTATAGATTTGGGAAGGTTCTGGGGCTCCCGCAAAACCTCAGGTCACGAGAAGGCCCACGATGTGGAAATAAAACCGAGGGAGTCAGAGAGATGTGTGAGCCAATAGACCATGGACTGAGAGGCCACTCAGGCTAGCAGAGTCTGCAGAATAGCGGAAGGAATAGCTGGAAATGTCTAGGCTAAGAGCAGGAGATGCTGGGCTAATCGCCAAAGCCATTGGTTCCTGAGTGGACTATACATGAGAACTGTATCTAATTGTCAGGATAATCTGGAGACACACTTTTCTTTATGAGAGACCACAGGCAGAAGGCAGTGGGCTGTGACCTTTCTAACTCTGAACTTCACTGAAAATTGTGAAGGAAAGCAGCCACCCAAGAAGGCTGAGGACAAGTGGGTCCGGTAAGGGCCATAACCACATTTCTCAGGAGGTAGAAAGATAATTGTCTGAAGTTGAGGATGGAGAGAGTGTCATTTGGGGTTTTGGAGGAGGACTGAAAGGCTCAAGATAAATGTTTGGTGGATGTGTGTGTGTGTGGGGGGGGAGAAGCACAAGGGTAGGCCAGAGAGAAGGGCAGAGCATGGTTAGAACCAAAGCTAGAAGGTGGAGCAGGGCCAGGGAGATGTTCTTGTGTGACAATCCAGAAAAATGCACGTAGGAGGCAGGGAGAAATTTGCAACTTCTCTGGGCTGGGTGGAGATGGTCGCAGATTAGGACCAGGTGTCCCCACTGTCTCTTGGGCCCAATTATGGGATGGACCAGAGGACTATTCTCTCTGTTCAAGAGATGCACACTTTCCTTCTGCAAGCATGAATCTCATACAGTCTTGAAATCGGAACCTGTCAGAGGGAAGTCCCCGTTGTATCATCCCAGCTTCATAGAGAGCACTCGGCAAGGAGCCGGGATCGTTTCGCATGGGTTGCTGGAAACCAGAGTCTCATGAGAAATCAGATAGAAGACAATTCATCCCAAGCCTTCGTTGAATAGATAAGAGACCAGAGGCCCTCCCTGCACACAGCTCAGGCTGTGTCTATAGTTTGTTATAAAGCTAATTCCAGAACTCTTGCTTTCTTTCTGCCTCAAACATCCAATTTCTTTGAAAAGCAAGCAGGGACCAATGACACGTGATAATAGCTAACGCCCACAGCTAGTGCTGTGGAGGGTTTGTCAAGGGCTGGGTGCCACTTCTAATTCTCTTAACAGCCTCACTTATCGTCAGCACTGCCTCTCAAGTAGACACCCAGGATCAGGAGGAGAATAGCGTCACACAGAAACAGATTGGCAGCCCTGGTCTATTCTAAACGCCTCGCCGCCAGCAAACATAGTTGTAGTTACCTTTCTATTGTTGTGATAAGGCACCATGACCAAGACAACTTATGAAAGGAAGCTGTTAATTGGGCTTACGGCTCCAGAGGTCGAGAGTCCATGATAGTGGAGCAGAGGCTTCGTGACAAGCACAACTGGGAGCTCACATTTCAAACTGTAAACAGAAGGCAGAGAGAACCAGCTCAAAATGGTTTGAGTCTTTGAAATCTTAAAGCCCCACTCCCTACCCTTCTACCTGTCCAAGGCACACCTTTGCCAACAAGGTCACACCTCCCAATCCTTCCCAAACAGTTCCACCAATGGGTGGGTAGAACTGAGTATTCAAATGTGCAGGTTCAAACCACCACATTGCCATCATATGCAGTATGTTTGGTTGGTCTATTTCCTCTCCTCTCCTCTCCTCTTTTCTCCTCTCCTTTCCTCTCCTCTCCTCTCCTCTCCTCTCCTCTCTCTTCCCCTTCTCCCCCTTCCTCCCCCTCTCCTCCCCCTCCCTTCCCCTCCTTCCCCTCCCCTCCCACTTTCTCTTCTCTTCTCTTCTCTTCTCTTCTCTTCTCTTCTCTTCTCTTCTCTTCTCTCCTCTCCTCTCCTCTCCTCTCCTCTCCTCTCCTCTCCTCTCCTCTCCTCTCCTCCCCTCCCCTCCCCTCCCCTCCCCTCCCCTTCCCTCCCCTCCCCTTTCTTCTCTTCTCTTCTCCTCTCTTTTCTTTTCTTCTCTTCTCTTCAATGGATATGGCTAGAAAAGCTAGTAGATCTTTAATCCCTTGTTCATTAATTCCTCTGTTCATACCTGCTCTGCTCATACTCTGAGCAGACTGAACATGCAGACAGTTGTTTCAATCCTGGGTCCTCCTGATCATCCCTTGGCTTTCAGTTGCTATAGTTACCAAAATCTGCGAAGTGATACAAGAAAAGAGAAAGATAAAAATGTAACGTACAATGCTAGGCTTCTAGTTTTTATTTTTATTTCCAAATGTACTAATAGCATTTAGAAGTGCCTCTTCTTCCATCACAAGAGAGTAAAGAGTATCTTTCAACTGTCTACAGTGTGGAGTATTTGGTAGCCAGCACCAATTGTCCTAGTTTGGGGGCGGCAGTACTCAAGTCAACTGCAAGGTAGAACTTGTGGGGCAATGAGCAGTAGACACACACACCAGAGATATGGAACCATTAACCAGCACTAGGTATAAGTTCTCAGCTGCAGACTGAGCCTGCCTCTTATCACGGGATGGCATTTATTAATAGTGAACTCATCTGGTGTCCCCTGTATGTGGGAGATGCTCTTCGGGTGTTCACATGTCCCACTGGACAGACTAAATAGGTGGACAGGAACTTGCCATACCATGTGGTAAATTCTGCAAGGGACATACATGCCGGAGGGTGAGACAAACCAGAAGAGAGGGTTCTCTCATAATCCTTCTTCCATAAGGTGCCACAGACACAAAAGCAACTTTTTTTTTTTCTATTAGAAAGGCTGAGTAACTGTAGCATTGGGTACTTTATTAGATTTTATCCTTTGGAATAGGGAAGGTCACATTTTGATCCGCAATTGGTGTTTGTACGCAGGGTCTGAGAACCTGTGGGAAACACCACAGGGAGGCTGGTGAAGCAGGCTGCTAACTCCACACCCCTGGGCTTGCTGCAGTTAATGAAGTCACCCTCTTTGTTTCCCTGACAGTCTGAAGCAATGCGCGGTTGCCTCTGGAGTGTTTTAATGATGTGCTGTTTTGTTCCTGTGAAGACTTTGTATTTTAGGTGCCAATTCACCTTTTCCTCTTGTAAAATGAGTCAGGAGGAGGAACAAGAGAAGTGACTGAGCAAATTGAAAACCCGGCATAGTACCACCACATGCTATTTTAATGTCTAAGTATTTTAGGTATTGTGATTCCTTTCTGACATGGCATAGTACTGACAAATACTTAAAAGATGGTGGGAAAGGGCACACATCATTTTGCCTGCTTTAAAATCTGGTTAAGAGTAGAAACAGGGAGTGGTACCCAATCAGCCCATTAGAAAACTGTATTCTTTAAATTAGCCAGTATTAGGCTGAGCAGTGGTGGCGCACACCTTTAATCCCAGTGCTTGGGAGGCAGAGGCAGGCAGATTTCTGAGTTCAAGGCCAGCCTGGTCTACAGAGTGAGTTCCAGGACAGCCATGGCTACGCAGAGAAAACCTGTCTCGAAAAACCAAAAAATAACTAAGTAAATAAATGAATAAATAAATAAATAAAAATTAGCCAGTATTTTAACCATCACCTCCAACTCCCTCCTTCTCTTCCTATTTTACCAGGGTTTTTGTTGTTGTTGTTTTTAATCTAGAATGTTCATAGTAAATAATCAAACTTTAAATCACCACCCTAGCAATTCATGTTTGTCCATCCATGTCTCTATACAGAATCTGTACCACAAACCCTGCTACCTACTCTGTCTCTCTCCCTGACTTTTCTACTGTGTCTAGAAGGTTCAGAGCCAAGTTTTTGTTCAAAAGTCTTTATTGGATGGGGGAATTACTCATGCCATTCAGTCTGGAGCTATAAGATATAAGAGACTGTCCGCTGGGAGTCCCAAGAGGAGGTTATTTTTCACTTGCTGTGATAAAACACAGATAAAGGCAACTTATGGAGGAAAGGGTTTAATTTGTCTTATGGTTGCAGATGGATATAGGTCCATCTAGAGGGATCCAACTCCAACGTGGTGGCAGAGAGTTGGCATAGGGGGGAGACAAGGGAGGCACGGTCGCAAGCAGTAGGCATGGCAGCAGGAACAGTAAGCTGGGAGGCGACAGATCTTCAACAGCAAACAGAAAACAGAGAGCGACCTGGCAGCAGGGTGAAGCTGTAAACTCCCAGAGTCCATCCCTTGGAATGGACTTACTCCAGCAAGCCTGCACCACCCAATGGCACCATCAACTGCGGACTCAGTGTTCAAATACTTGAGCCTGTTTGCAACACAAACCACCAACGGAGGGAGACATAAAAGGCCTGAGTACATTCCTGCTTCTCTCTCTCTCTCTCTCTCTCTCTCTCTCTCTCTCTCTCTCTCTCTCTCTCTCTCTCCCTCCCTCCCCCTCCTCTTCCCCTCCTCTTCCCCCTCTGTCTCTCTTTCTCTGTTTTCCTACTGAGTGTCATCTAGAGTTAGCCACCATTGTTACTGCTGGAAGGTAACTCATCAACTTGCAGAGGCAGGTGACATCAGGTAGACACAAACCAACACACCTGCCCGGAAGGAAAAGACGAGCTCATGCTTGCCTAAGAGATTGGAATGTTGCCTTCCTTCTACTTGCAGCTGAAAGTATTTCTAATGGTGAGAGCGCTCTTATAATCAGTGCCTCGCTGAACCTGTGTGCTTGGTCGTGTTTTGTTATTCATATCTTACTGGTAAGGAACGGGAAACTAAGGGTGTTCCCATTATGTCTGCATGCTTAGGAGGCTGGTATGCAGGACTTAGGTCCTGACATGTTCAAAGGCTCTCTACCATCCTCACTATTGTCCTCTCTATTTCCCTTGTTCCCACATGCAGTGGGGTTTGGACTGGTATTGGAGAGAGCAGAGATGATCTATTAGGAAGGTACTTGATCCATCTATCGAGGGTTCCTGTCTAGTTACTAAGTGTTGCTGTCCCATGTTTCTGCTGCCTCCTCTCCTTGGATGCTGTGTTTACATAGTTCTTTTCCTTCTAAGTTAAAAACCTTGTGCTTCAATAGGATTGTGAATAGGACATAGGGTCTGTGATGTCAGGAAACAGAAACAAATCAAAGAATCTCATAACCAGGAACGTCGGCTGTACCATGACTATTGTATGGGAAGGGTAATGGGAATGTGTGGTGTATCTGTCTTCGCTAGGTGCTGCTGGAAACCTGCACAATACCCCTTTCTCTTCCCCTAGCCTGCAGAACATGCAATCTGAATGTCTGTCCTTCCATGTGAAAGAAGAGAGGACTCCTTTCCCTGGTTCCAGGGTTTGCATTAAGACCAATCTTGGTGCCCTGTATGTCTCCCTCCCCTGTGACCAGCCTAGGGATAAATGAGCAAACAAGTCTTTACTGACAGAGAAGAGAAGAGATTTCCAAGGACTCTCTCCTCTCTCTCTCTGAATGTTATAGGTCCATCTATAACTCCCATCTGATGATCAATGTATTGTGGATAGCTAAGTAGAAAAATGGAAAGCATTTGGATCTCTGGTAACAGTGTTAAGCCCCAGAATTTAACACAGAAGGAACCCCTAGCTTTCAGCTTTGTGTGCCAGATACATTACAGCTTATGAATGCGTAAGCCAAGTTGAGTTAGCTGCATGGTGACTGCTGTATCTCGATGCCTGATCTCAATGGAGAGTTGGCTCAAGCAGGAAGCACAGCTGCCCCAGACAAGACCTGCACGTTGCCCTGACTGCAGGCTCTTCCAGGTGGTCTGGGCATTCATTAGAGCTCCCCACAAGCGTTCAATATGGCTGCTGGTTGGAGAAAGTCAGCATAGACAAATGGAGATGTGAGCCTAGGCAGTGAAAACTAGAGCTTCTTAGAGTAGAATAGTTCCTGCTGTTGACTGGACTACAGTGCCAGGTAGCATGTGTCATGTTGCCACCAAGTCTTGACAACTTGTCTTAGAATTAAGTGTTTGGTCTTTTGCTTTTTTGACAAGATGGATATGGAATATGAGTCTGATTCTGGATATAAGTCACCAGAGTTCAAGTCCCTTCTGTATCTTTAACCCGAGGTGTCTAATGGAGCCCAGTGACAGTGGTCATCAATGCTACGGTTTCCCCATCTGGACAGTGGGTGAAATGACTGTGCCTCATGGGAAATAACGAGCATGGTGACAGCACCTTCACAGAGCTGGTGTGAGCATCTAGTAATTTTAATCATGTAGTCAGCACTCTGCAATCATTTTCTGCTGTCATCGTGCTCAGGCTAGCTTGCAAGCACTCTTTCTTTATTCCTTATACTCTTGGGAGACAATTAGTCTTGCATTCATTAAGCCCTAAATTAATGCTGCTTAAATTTGAATTTTCCATGGCTCTATCTGGAAAACTCTGACTCTACTATGATTGATTGCCTTATATTTATCTACTTCATGGCAGGAGAAAATGATACCATGAAAATGAATTGTGTTGTGTCTTATTTTTTTTTATTAATAAGCAATTCTACCAATAACATTGCTGTGAAATGTTTTCAATTATAGAATCATTATATGTCCATCCTAGAAAATAAATTCTAACGTGTAAGGTTGTGTAAGTGATCACTGAACTCAGTAAATGACTACAGTAAACTCTCTTACCTTGACTTTTATTTCTCAGTGAGTCTGGTCTTGAGGTGCTCACCCCTCACCCATATACTGGAAATTCAAAATCTCCCCTGGGGTTTTAATGACCCTGGCAAATGCTTTCTCAATGTCTTTCCTTCAGAGCTGAACATTTTATTTTTTCTTTGTATGTAATTTAATTTTCCTCATGAGCGAATGGTCTCTAGATATTCTATAAGGAAAAGAGAAAAGAAATCTGGGAGAAAAATTATAGCACCTGGGTTTTCTTTCCTAGAATTTGAACTGCAGGCCCTAAACCAAAACAGACTTGTTATTGTCCTGATGCCTTATCTTCAGAAGGCAGAACTTCCGCCTTCAGGGAAGGCCATCTGCTGCTTTGCTGTTTAAACCCTGATTACACTGCAAAGATTAATCTCTAGAGTTCCTGCCTAATTTTTGATTTGATACACATTTCCTTTTTTTTTTTCCAATAAATTCTTTTTGTTTGTTTCTCAAGACAGGGGTTTCTCTCTGTAGCCCTGGCCATCCTGGAACTTGCTCTTTAGACCAGGCTGGCCTTGAATTTGGAGTTCCACCTCCTTCTGCCTCCCTAGAGTTGTGCTTAAAGGCACGCACCACCACTTCCCGGTTCCAATAAATTCTTAATTGTAAATTATTTTCAGTGACTCAATATTCCTTGCGTAGTAGTCGTTTATTTAGTCATCCACTGTTTTCAAGTTCAGCCTTTATGAGTACTATTTTAAGCACAGGGCCACAAAAATGCAGGGAGCACAACACTATGCTAGCAAGAACACATGCATTTATAATATACAATTTTTAGCATGCCAAATGACGAATAATGCTACTTATTACAAGATACATTTGTTGAAATTCTTGCCTTCTCAAGAGAGATTTTTTTTTTCTAAATTTTATTAATAATTGAAAAACACTGTGTTGTTACATTCAAGTATTGTTTAGAGAAAAAGCAGAGCCAACCTCAGAGTGATCGCAAGGGTCCTGGGAGGTGGCTCAGTGGGTAGGGAGCTTGTTCCACAAGTGTGAGAACCCGATGTTAGACCCAAGAGCACACGTGAAGCTAGATTTCCAGACTCTATAGTAGGCACGTCTCTAATCCCAGCATTCCCATGGGAAAGGAGGTAAGAATTCTCTAAAGGGGCAGGCCACATAACTTGGTATACACAAGCAATCCTATATCAAGTGAGGTAATGTGACTCTGAAAGCTACCCATTGACTTCTATGTGCACACCGGGACTCACAGGTCTCGCCTCACCTCCTTTCATCTCTCTCTTTCTGTCTCTCTCTGTCTTTCTCTGTCTCTGTCTCTCTCTCTCTCTCTCACACACACACACACACACACACACACAGAGAGAGAGAGAGAGAGAGAGAGAGAGAGAGAGAGCATTCTAAAACAAGAATGATCTCAAAAGGACTCACAGAAATTTGTTAAAAGGAGAAACTCCACTCATGATCAAATACTGAGGCTGACAAAGTAGAATAAAAAAAAAAACCTCACCACCTCTAAGGAAAGAACATCTAGCTAGCTCAGACACAGCTTTAACCCCTGGGGTTCTACACAGAGGACAGTCCAGGTCATTTGGTTCTAAAGGGAGGGAAGAAGGAGTGAGAAGCAGTGTCTGTGCCCTGTGCCGAGCAACCTCTCTCTGCCTTTCCCCTCAGAGAGCATTGCTGTAACTGCAGCAAGGGGCAGAGGTCATGGGACACACTCAAGATCACTGCTGGATTCTAGCCTTCTCCAGGGAACCTCTGAGCTTCCCCATCCCTCCTCCTCTCATCTACATTTGTACCTTGTGCTGACCCTCACAGGATTTGCCTGACCTTAGGAAAGAATTCAGGGAATCCAGTGCACTCTCTGCCTCCATTTTGCCTCTGTTGGTGCAGTAAGAGTCAAATCTTGACTCCTGTTGAAGCAATATTCATGCAAAATACCTACCTTCTGGGGACAACCAATTCTATCCAGGGGCTGATCACAGTCCATAGATTGAGAGTTGGTGATAACCTTGTCAATATTATTTGAGTTCACAAAGAACCTTTCATCTAAAATGTCTTTGTAGTCAAGAAATAAGTGATTGCCTAGATTTTCAAAAGTACTTATGTTGAAAAATGAATGAGTTATTGTTTTCCATATCATATTCATGTATGGAAATGAATATGTTCTACATATTTCCAATTTTTGACCTATATTTTCCCAACTGTCGAAATTATGTTTGGGTCACCCATTATTTTAGTAAATAGTTTGGTGATGTGGATTTGCACACTCTAAGTTTCTACAAATAAATAAACATAAGAACTTTTGTTTGTATAGCATTTTTGATGTATATTTTTCTTTCCCAGGCACATAAATATGGTTCATTTTTCAGATAAGTTGAAGTGGGAGAGTCAAGTGACATCCCCAGGTTCTCCCACCTAAGACTCAAGCCCGGTTCAGCCAACTGTAATTTATGAAATCTTTCTCTTGGCCCTGGTTGCCTTAGCGTCTCTATATCTATGATATAGCCTTTAGATCTTGGATGGGCTCTTAAAGTCAGTGCTGTTGCCTGGAAACAGACGTTTCAAGTGTTTAATGACTAAATGAATGAAGGGGAAAGTATTTCTACTAAGCTTGTTTCCAGCCGGCTCATTTCCATATTTCCTATCGTAAGCACTTTCTGTGGTTAGTAGAGGTCTACCTGGTGAGGAAGAGAAGGAGGTCCATGGAGGTTAATTAAGTGCCTGTACCCAGAAGAGATTTAGTGGCAGAAGGGGACACTCTAGTTCCAGTGCTCTCTCATCTGAGCCAATCTTGGCCTTTCTAGGAGTAAAATATCAGTGTTTCTCCCACCTGCTCCATTTGCAGTAGCTCAGGCTCTCTCCTGGTCACAGGCAGCTGGGGAATGATTGCTTTGTACTAAAATTATACTCAGTGCAAAGCCTTGCTATACACTGGATGAAAGACAGTAGTTAGCTATTGTTTCTCATTTATGCCTCAACATATCAATCTAACTGGATATCATTGATAAGGATTGATGGTGACCAAGTTTCAAGGAAACAGCCCCTATTTAAAACATTATAGTAAATATTTTGATAATTAAAAAAAGAACACAATTGAGATTTTATTTTTTTAAAAAAAGAAAAAGCCAAACACGTTCTTTCATGCATATATAGCCAGGCATAGGACAATTTACATGTGTTGGTTTTGTGTAAAAAATAGTAAATATCGGTAATAAATATTATGATTTAAAAAGTCTCCACCTCTAGAAACATAAACATTCATGTATTAGTAACATTAAGAGTGCATCTTTTTCAAATACATGTAGAAAAATTGTATCTTAATGAAGTTGTTGGACATTAAAAACTATCCAAGTCAATTTCCTTAAACAAGAAAATTGCTTCGGGTTTGTACCCAAGTATTTTATGGTAGCAGAAATCAACATGGTAGAGATATAGACTCAACCTGTGTCCATAAACAGATGAAGAAGTAAATGGAATGTGCTCTATGTACCAAATAACACTATCCAGCCCCTAAACCAAACGAAATCTTGTCATTTTTAACATGCTAGATGAAACTGGAGTTCACAGGCCTAGTGAAGTAAGCCAGGCATAGAGAAAGCCCCAGTACAAGACTTTTAGCAAGTCTAGACTTGGGCGTCAAGTAGGAGGATGTCCATCAAATGCAGATTCCTTTCTTGAACGGAAGATCAGGTTCAAGAGATCTGTGGTATGTTCAAGAGATATGATGGGCATAGTTCTCATCAATGTGTTGCCTACTTGAAAATTGCCAGGTGAGTAGACTTGAGGTTTAGCTACAAAAAGACCTTACAGCTATATGAAACAACTCTTGAGTTGCTGAGCACAAGTTAGCCAGTTACAAATTAGCCAGTTCTCAATGTAGAAGTGTTTCAAAACATCATATTGTAACACTGTATACAATTTAAAATAATAATAATGGAAGTTGGAAATGTATCCCCAAACTTCATTTTATATTATACTTTACTTCAACAATGATGAAATGATATAGTTAGCGTGTCTCATTTTCCTCTTTGTTAGTGAATGGAAGTCACAAACAGAAGGACAGCAGTGTCTCCGTGCCAGCTGATTATTTTTGTGCCAGTTGTCTCATTTTTCCTGCAGTGACACTTCGATTACAAATGGTGTCCTGTAAAAATGGGATTTTTACTTTCTTATCAAAGACAAGACAATTTCATTTTCTACCTCGGAGAGCATCCAATGCAGAGCAGAGCTGGCATAATTACATACATACTTTTACAACTTCAATATCATAATATTTTGATTTTGCTTTACATCCTACTTGTTCCCAGCTGGTGGGCAGCTTTTGTTTTAGCTTTGTGGATTATATTAGAGATGGGGAGTGGGGGGGGGAGAGATATCATACACACTGTGAAACTAATGAGACCAACATTCTGGTGTCATCTGAGAATATGATAATGCATCTATTTGATAGTCTTTGACTTGCTTTGTTATTATAACTCCCGTTCTTCAGAAGCAGTGGCACATAGAATTATTTATAGCATCCTGGAGCTTAGAAGAACAGCCAAGAAAGAAGACTAAGGAAAAACCGATGAGAGAGGCTGCCAAGAAAATAGACAAAGCATTGGGACAACCTGGATAACCGTGGCCCTCAGGGGTCAAATAAGGTTCCAGAGGCGAGGTCGTTTCCTACTTGAGTTTTAGTAACCAGCTTATTTCATAGGTGAGAATTCATCCATCCTGTGTTTCCCAACACCCAGTGTGTGCAGGAACCCTCTTACAGGTCTTTGAAATGCAAATTGTGATTCAAGAAGTCTGGAAGGAGCCTCAGAGACCTCCTGATGGTGCTTCAGGTGCTGTAAATTGTTGAGAAAAACAAGAGTCCAGCCTAGAGCTGACAACCAGACAGGTGGGAGAGAATGGGTGGCTTCTGACTAAGCTAAGGTTTGACAATTTAGCCAAGTTTTAATTAAAAAAATTTAAAAAGCCAAGTGTGTTGGTAGCTGTTTTTGTCCCTCCTACCCAGAAGTTACTTGGAATTTTAACACTCAAAACCTCAGAACGGGATCTTCTTTGGAAATGGGGTCAATACACAGGTAACTAGGTCAGAATGGAGTCATTAGAGTGGATCTCGATCTGATATGAACTGCGTACCTATTAATACCGGAGACTCAGATGCAGGGTCAGACATACACAGAGGGAGACGGGGGGGTGGGGGTGGGGTGGGGGTGGGGGTGGGAGGGTGGTGCCAGCGACTGCAGTCACAGAACACTGGGGCCCACAAGCAGTCACCTGAAGCTGGAAAAACGCCCTCTGGAAAGCCATCACTGGTGAGATTGCCCTGTGGACACCTACAATTCCAGCTTCTAGATCTGAAACAAGCCTGTTGTCTTTAGTCATCCAGCCTGTAACAGCGGCCCTGGGAAATTAACACGAGGAGCAGCAGGGACACTGGTTCTGTGCTTTTGAACCAACAACAAGAAAGCTTTAATAACTTTCCAGTTTATAAAACTACTTAGCACAAAGGAGGAAAGAACTAGGTCTCTTTGCTGTCAGTCAAACCCCTATCATTTCTCAGAACCTAACCCACTTCTCAAAAACGTGAGGTTTGACTGGCGGGTAGAGCAACGTGTGCAGATCCAGTCACAGAACCTCTTTTTGGGCTTTGTTCATAGATGCTGGAAAGGGTTCATGGATAATGATGCTTTAAGCATACTTAGTTCCTAAGAGACATCAGCCTAATTAGAGGTGAAACCTACACTGAAAAAAAACAAAGTATTGGAAAAACTTACAAAAACAAGTGCTGGGCCCGGCAGGTTCCGAGTTTTCAGAATGGAGAATCTTTCCTCAAAAATATATTTTTTTTTTATTTTTTGAGGATTTCATACATGTATACAATGAAATATGATCACACGCACCCATGTTTCCCCTTCCCCTTAATTATCAGCTTTAACACATCTCCCCATCTCAACTTCACATCTTCGTGTGTGTGTGTGTGTGTGTGTGTGTGTGTGTGTATGTGTGTGTGTGTTTGTGTGTGTGTGTGTGCACGCGCGCGCTAACCTACTTAGTGCAGCCCATGTGTGTAGGGGTGTGGGCTATCCACTACTGCATGGGAAACCTACCATAGGCACACTGAAAGAATGATTCCTTAGCTGTTTATCAACAGCCAATAGCGTCTCAGCAGTGGGTGGAGCCTGGAAAGCTCCTCCCTCCGTGCTGATTTAGGCCGGCTTATGCTTGTTTAGATAACAAGAGAACCTCTCTCCCTGTCTCTCCCTGCATCTCTACATCTCTGCGAATGTCTCTGTTTCTGTGTGTCACTGTGTCTGTCTGTCTGTCTGTCTACCACACTCCTTCAAAATATCACTTCAGGGAATGCTGGATGAGAGTGCAAAACTCTCAGCGGCCAACCAGACAGCCACGTTAAAATTTAATTGTGCTTTTACTCTTAAGTTATCCGGGAGCTGCCTGTGTCATTTGTCGTTTCCCGAAGGCAGGGCAGTCGACGCCCTTTGGGACGAATTTAAAAAGTGAATTTAAAGGTCTTTCATAAAAGCGAACTAAGAGATCAGTCAGAGTGACAGGGCAAAAATGGAGTGATGCTGGAAAAGACGAAGCAGGAACAGGGAGAAGATGAAATATTTAAGGTCCATCTCCGTAGCGACAGGCTTTCCTCATGAAAGTCCCACAGAGCATAAAGAAAGGTGTTTTGACATTTTCTGTACATTGTGTCACTGAGGAGAAAACGTCATTATGAATACACACCACGGATGCCACAGTGCTCACTGCTCACCCGATGGCCCTGACCCTCGGGGCTGCTCTGGTGTGAACCTTTGTGTGAAATCAGCCGCACCGCTCTAAGAGGACCACAGGCGCTGGGCATGCTGGGTAATGCTTGAGTAAGATTCAGGCTCTAAAATGCCAGCAACATCATCAAATCATCACAGCAATTTGCAAAGAGAAGTATCTGCCTCCCTCTAAAGCCCTTGACTTCCGGAAGTCTAAGATCCATTCTCCCTGTCTATAAAGTTCAGGACCCCACTTCAGCTGGGAAAATTGTCTGATGGCACCCGCGCTCTTGACACTTAGATGACAAAAGATGCCGTGAGAAAAATACAACATTGCTCCATCTGAGAGACCTTCATTTCGTGTGGATGCTTGGCTGTGTTCAACCTCTCCTCCTTCCAGAGCCAAGAGTTTAGCAGACAGGAATAGAGAATTTCCCATCAGGAGCGATGCCTGACCGTGAAAGGAAGAGCTTTTCCTAGGTTTAGCAGTAAGAAGGGATGCTCGGAAACAGAAGCAGCTAACTCCTGGCTTGCGCTCTGAATGCTACTTTCACATACCGCAATGTTAAAACGGAGGACTTATACACATAAACGATGCCAATTAATAACGAGCTAAACACTGAAATTAAGTCAGTGCATAACAAACGGAATATTACGAATGGGAAATACAACAAAAAATGCAGGAAGTCTCACCTCCATGGAACTGGCGTGCTAAAGGGAAAGAATGACTGATACATGCGTAATCATAGAACTACACTTAGAAAAAAATCTTTTTTTTTTCTTTTTTGGGACAAGGTTTCATGAAGTCCAGATTGGCCTCAAACTCCATAGGTGACTAGGAATGACCATGAACTTCTGAATGTCGTGCATCTGCCCCCCCCCGCCGCGGGTAGACACCACCATACCCAGTTGGTATGATGCTGGAGGTCGAACCCAGGGCTTGGGACACAGTAGACAAGCACTCTGCTAACTGAGTTATACCCCCCCCACCCCCGGTTATAAAGATCTTAAGAAGTAAAACTGCAGTGATATTGTAATATTTTTTATAAAACATTTCCATTAGAGCAGACGCTTAGGGAAGCTCTTCTTGAAGAGAGTCTTTAAGCTGAGATCAGAAAAAGAATAGGAGTCTAGATGGGTGGGAGATAGGAGATTGGGGGTGGGGTATGGGGGTATGGGGGGGTCAAACATCACATGTGCTGGAGACAGCAGGGGCTAAAGGGCCCTCAAAGTGTTCAAGAAACAGAATAAACCCAAGCATCCAAAAAATTAGAGCTTACAAAAATAAATTTCAGGAGTTAATGGATGAGATTCTGAAGGTGGCTTAGGTAGGTTGGAGATTTAAGATCGTTCACGTGTTCAAGGGATGTATCATGTGTATATAGCTGTCTTCCAATGCTTTGTGTGATGGAAGATTGGTCTCTAGTGTGATGATATTGAGGTGGTGGGACATTTCAAGATGGGAAAGTCTTCTGGGCTGGCCACCTCTGAACAAAGCCCTAATGATATGAAGAATGCATGCTATAACAGCGTGGAGACAGAATGGCTGGAACTACGGTCAAAGTATGAAGAGGACCAGACCTCTCGGGACCCTGGTGTCGAGGAGGTTACCCCACAGTACACCCCACATGAGGTCTCTGTAAGTCAGCTAAGTCCTTCCAGAAGAGGTGGCTGGTCTGTAGACCCGACCTGCCGGACCCACCCTGCCCTCCTGTGCCTCTGTTCCAGCCTTGAGTTTCCCTTCTGGCCACCCTCATTTTGTCAGCTAATTCTTTTCCAAAAAAATCCACTCTCTTCACATTATTCAAGCTGCATCCAGCCTTGTGTTACGCTTTCTCCTTATGTTCTTGAAAAACGTTTAGACAGTTGTAGAGGCAACAATGGTCTACATATGTATTTCATTAGATTCATAGATAGCTCAAGAGTATGTTGGCGGGTGTAGATCCAAAGGTGAATGTGCTAGAAATACATAAACATCGTCTTGTTTTTCCTGGAGTACTGAATTTTTTTTTCTATTCGCTTTATTTCAAAACAAACATATTCATTATAACTCTAGAGATTTCACAGTAAAAACTCCGCAAACTGAATTTGTTCTTGATTTAGAACTTGAATACCAAGTCATTTTCATCTCCTCGATGAAATTTCGGGTGTTTTCTCAATTCTTATTTTTATATAAAAGAAAATTAACCGATATGAAGAAGCTGTTTCACTGATGAAAAATTGTTCATCCTAACTGGAGATCTAAGAAATGCAAATATCAAAATAATAGAATTGGTTGCAATGCTTTACAGCGATGGTATTTACAGTTATTTCTTGATGCTGTAGAAAAGCATGATGTCTGGTCCTGAGCTGGTACCAGAATACTTGGAAAAAAATTCTAAGAGATAGCTGGGCATATGAAACTCCCAGCAAAATTGAACAAACATTTTTTTTTCTTTCTAAGAAATCTAGGAATGCAATCAGAGATGCTTCTGTACAGGGCATCGCCTTAGGAGGACAGATAGCATCCCTCCTTTGAAAGAAGAGAGCAATAAAAAATGTCCAGTTGTAGACAAGGGTCAGATCACTGCATGTGACTCAGTCAAAATGCTGGTATGTGCTGGAGAGAGGGCTCAGTGGCTAACAGCACGGTCTGCTCTTCCAGAGGACTGGACTCAATTTCCAGCATCCACACACCTCTTACAACTGTCTGGATCTCCAGTTCCAGGAGATCTGGCACCTTTATGGACATACATGCAGATAAAACACCAATGCACATGAAATAAAAATAAATAAATCTTTGGAGAGAAGGCTTAGCGGTTAACAGCTCTTGACTACTCAAGAAGTCCTGAGTTCAATACCAGACAACCACAAAGTTGCTTACAAAATGCTGCTATGCAAGTGGGCCTCTATTTCCAGATCAGTTGCACAAACCCATAAGGGATCCCAGTGCCTGGGGATCCTGAGGCCTGGAGAAAGACCAAGTCTCTGTGTTTCTAAAAGTCCACACAGACGGTTCCATGGGGAACTGGAAACTTCTAAACACAGGAAAATAGCATCTACAAATGTTCTAGAACAATGGGAAGGGTGGAGCCTTGTATAATATACCAATGTCTTAAATATGAGCCCAGAATATTAACACTCAAAGAGGCAATTCAGGGACAATTGCATCCCTGAGTATTTGGGACAGTTGTTACATTTTTAATTCCTTCTTGTGCTTTTTACTTTTCTATAAAATGTGTGTGTGTGTGTGTGTGTATGTAGGGGGGGGCACGTGTGCACCAGAGGCCAGTCTTGAGTGTCCTTCCTCGGTTATCAGCCACCTTTTTGCTGTTTACTTTGAGACTGCTTCTCTTACTGGCCTGTGACTTACCGGGTAGGACAGGCAGAGTGGTCAGTGGTCAGCCTGTCTTTGCCAGTCCACCACTGGAAATGGAAATACATCCTGACACCCAGCCCTTTGATGAGACTCGAGGGATTGACCTTAGGTCCATATTTGTACTGTGTGCTGGCTGGTTTGGTGCCAACTTGGCACAAGCTAGGGTCATTTTGGAAAAGGAAACTCAATTGAGGAAATGCTCCCACAAATTGGCCTGTGGGCAAGCCTGTGGTGCATTTTGTAGATGCATAATTAATGTGGGGATGTCCAGAACACTGGCTGGTGCCAGCCTTGGGCCAGTGGTCTTGGGTGCTGCCAGAAAGCAGGCTGAGAAAGCCAATGAGCGCAGGCCTGTAGGAAGCACCCCGCAGTGGCCTCTACTTTAGTTCCCGCTGCCAGGTTTCCATCCTGCATGATTTCTTGCCCAGACTTCCCTCAGTAGCAGACTGTTACACTGAAGTGTAAGCTGGTTGGCAGGTTGTTTCCCTTGCTCTATAGATTGTCTTCTCGCTCTTTTGACTGTTTCTTTTGAATTGCAGCAGAGTTTAATGCTGTGATTCCCTTTGTCTGTTTTTGCTTTCATTTTCTTGAATCCGACAGCACATCAAAATGGTCACTCACTGTGTTCAGGATGGATTTATCCCAGCGATACAAGGGCGGTCATTGTATGCAAACCAGTAAAAGTAATAATGTCAACGAAATGAAACATGAAAAGTCATGATCGTAGGAATAGAAAATGTGCCATTGATAAAAGCAACATCCTTTCATGATGAAAACTAAGTCAAATACAAGGATAGTAGACCATACGTGAGGCTGTATATCGGGGCCACCATTACTTTCTCTTTGAGCTAGATGAGAGGTCTCAATATATTGCCCGGGCTGGGCTACTGCATATCTGGCATTACAGTTTTCTACATCTGTTAAGCACACATCTTGGAACTGATTTCTCAGTTGCAGGATACGCAACTGTTCAGCATACATACATACATACTTACATATATATATACACACACATGCTTACATATATACATATGTATATACATACACACACATATATGCATATACATATACATGCTCACTGCTTGTCCTGTGTCTCTCAAGAGCCCAAAATAACACAATGAACTATTTTCGGAAGTTTTTATACCAGAAAAATATGTTGGTTTTAGCTACCCCTTATTGGGTTCTTTATATTTTTATCTATATTTAGAGTTAACTTCTAAATTTTTACTTAAATTCTCTCTCTCTCTCTCTCTCTCTCTCTCTCTCTCACACACACACACACACACACACAAATACACAAACACACAATGGGGCTGGAGAGATGGCTCAGCTGTTAAAGACGAAGCTCACAACCAAAACCGAAAATCAGAAACAGGTTTTTGAAGGTTTTGTTTTGACTTTTTATAAGATAGGGACCCCCTTGTGTCCTCATGATAGTATGTGTTCCAGTGTTTGAATGTGACAGATCCCTTTCCTTATTTACTCTAAATAATGTGTCTACTCATGCATATATGCATGTGTGCTTGTGTGTATGTGTGTGTGCATGTGTGTATGTGTGTGCATGTGTATCCATGTGTGTGCATGTGTGTATATGTATGTGCATCCACATTCATGCACATGTAGAGATCTTGAACATCCTTCCTTAGATTTATTTTTAGGAATTTGACTTTTACAACACTATTGCAAAACTTTCCAAGTGTAAGTTACATGTAGCATCATAATGGCCTTGAATGTTGTTCTAGAATCAAGAGAGATGTGTTCACTGTTTAACGGTGCGTCTGCAAAACCTTTTGAGTTTGCCAGTACACCATCAGGCTATGGGTAAGAGCAATCTCCCCTAACCTTTCACTGGTCTTCGTTGGCTTGAACAGACTAAGGTCTCCATAAAGATGCTGAGTACAGGCTTTGGCAGCTGATGCACTTGTCTCGTTCCCAGCCCCAAGCATATTCTCCCCATTTCAGTTTTCTACAGCACCAGGTGTAGGTGTCTACTGTTGTTAACAGATATGCCCAGAGTAAAGACGTTGCCTTCCATTTCTGTTTTGTCAAGGGTTTCTTTGTCCTGAATGGATATTTAAATTTCATGGAATAATTTTTACTTCAATTACTGAAGTGGGTGATTTTTCTTCTCTTTTTTTGTTTTTACATGGTGAGTTATAATGATTGGCTCTTGTGTAACTAAACCAAACTTCTATTCACGGCATATTGCAAGACTCATTTCATCTCTCACGGAATTTGCTTTGCTAACAGTTTGTTGGGATTTTCTCCCATGTATGTTTATACATGAAACTGAATACAATTTTGTGCTTCTCTTTCTTTTTTGTATTATTCCTAGAAGATTTTTCTCTCCAGATTATACAGACCTCAGGATATAAACCCACTATCATCTTCTAATCTCTGGAACATTCGGAATGATGTTCACAGTATTTTGTCCCTAAGCATTTAGAAGAATTCACCAGCGTGGCAGTTTGGGCCTGGAATTTTCTGGAAGGGTTGCTTTCAAGTAGAAATTTTATTAATTAAATTTATCAAATGAGTAAGTTTATCTATCAAAATAACTAGGTTTCAGGTTGCCCAGAGAGTTGGTTGAACATGATTCTGGAGGCCCCATGTGGTGCCATTTAAAGCTAAGATTCACATTTAAATTGGTAGAGACAGCACAGCACATTGCTTTCCATACTTTGGAGGGGCCTGGTTAATTAGCTGAGGGCCTCAATAGGCAGAAATGCTGGCCTAGCACTCGCTGAGACAGACTTATCCTGTGTGGCTGCCTTTAAACTGGCCTCTAGACATTTTCTTCCTTCACACTTTATCTAACACATTGGCTCCAGATGGGACCCATTTGCTGGCTTTCTATGTCTGTCACTGATTTTGCCCCATCTCTCCTGGGTCTCCAGCTGCTGGCTCTCGCCGAAGCTATTGGGTCACACCAGTCTCCAGACCATGTAGGCTCACTGCTGATTCTGTTGTCTCTCAAGAATCCAAAAAAAAAAAAAAAATGCAATTAGATAGTGAGAATCCTCAGACCCAGAAGCTTCCTGATTTATAGAACCCATGAAAAATAGAAAATGCAGTGACTGCTTCTACCTTGCCGAGCACTCCAGCTTGGTCACGTGGTACCTGTGGAGTGTGTTGACTGCATCTGACCCCTGGTCAGGTGTCAGGGTGGTTGCCGCAGGTCACCACCACTGCCCAGCACAAGGGGGGGGGGGCTATCCGTGTTCACTTCTTATCGCATGAGATTTAGACAAATTACTTTATCTGTAAGTTTGTCCATTTTTATTTAGTTCTTTACTTAATAAGATATTGATAGTACTCTCACATTCTGGTAACAAATGAAAATCAGAAGCTTGATACATTTGTGTGCTTGTACTCAAACACACGCACACATGCACACACTAATGCACACATGCACACACACATGCCTTGCTATATACTTACTTTCTTATTAATATTTTATTTTAATTATCATATGTATATTATTTCATTGTTTTTTTTCTCCAGTTATATATTGCTTAGTTCTTTCTACTTTGGAAGTTCATCTTTTTTCCCTCCTTCCTTCTTTTTCTTCTTTTCTTTCTTTTTCCTTCCTTTCTTCCCTTCCTTCCTTTTTTCTGTTTTCTTCCTTCCTTCCTTCCTTCCTTCCTTCCCTCCTTCCTTCCTTCCTTTCTTCCAAGATCTATATGCTGATTCCCCTAGTCTTTTTTAGTTTGGATATGCACTAAAATATATAAACCCATCAATAAGCTTTATATACATCAAACTCACTTTTAGCTAACAACGTTTCACAGGTTTGATATCTATTATATTAATATATTAACATATGATGTATTTCTATTATATAACAATGATCTAACTGTGACATCTTCTTTGCAAATGGATAGTAGATGAATATATTTATCAAATTGTCTGAGAATGGCTGATATTTAGATATTTTAAACTGATCTCTGCGGTGTTTTCCTGTGGTTAGAGCAGAAGTTTGTGTTGCCTCCTGTCTGTGGTTTTTGAAGAGGTGTGTTTTATTGCTCAATGAGATTTGATGAGCACACACAACTTAAAGCCTTGAGACACTCCCATGCCTGCTGCAGCATTTGTGTGGCTTCCTGTCCATCCATGAGCTGTGTTCACATGATCCACATAAATCAATAGTTGTTCACATTTTCAACTTGTGATTCTTGTAAGTGGGATTATAGTTTCCCTCTAGAAACTTCCTGGTTCTGTTCTGCTAATTTTTGCTTTATACATTTTAAGTGTGTGAATACCATGAGTTGGCTACTGAAATATCCAGTCAGAGTTGAACCATTCTTTTTCCTCCCTTTATTTGTAATGTTTTGTTTCATTTGATTCAGGGGCTTTGTATGTAGTCCTGGCTCTCCTAGAACTCTCTATAGAGATGAAGCTGGCCTCTGTGTCACAGAGATCCTCCTGCCTCTGCACTACACTTCATAGGAGTGGTTCTGATGCCAAGGTCCTGTTTCTCAATTGGTTCTTGATCTATCAGGAAAGAATCCAGGGGCCACTTGTTGGGCAGAAGGAATAAGAAGAACTTTCTGGATCCCCACAGGCAAGAGACAGATAGGGGAGAGAGAGGAAGAGAGAATTCACCATGCTTCCGAGAGAGAAAAGCCAAGCAGCCATGTGAGATCTTGGGCAGGGTGGCTGCAGGCTGCTACTACAGGTGGGTGGGTGGGGATGTTGAAGGTAATTGAGCAACTGAAGTTGAGGACAGGTTTAGGGTGCTAAACTAAGAGTATTGGGGAGGGCATGCTAGTAGCAGGTGTTCAATAACACCCAGAAATTGAGCCAATAAGTCGAGTTGAAATTGAGCAGTGTGTGTGTGTGTGTGTGTGTGTGTGTGTGTGTGTGTGTGTGTGTGTGTGTTTTATCCATGGATTCAAGGGAATCTGGGTAGGGGCTGGTAGCACAGTTCATTCCCAGAGTTAAGGCAGGGTAGCAAAAGATTCACACAACACATATTTTCTGGGCTTCAGTTGTTAGCTGTGTATAGATATATAGTTGTTATTTTTCCCAAGTTGTTATTATTAAAGTTTAATATCTGTTACAATTAGAACATATCTCATTTATCTGGTGATAGTTTACTCACATCTGTGTTGCTGATATTATCAATTTCCTCAGCTTGCTTATGTTTCAATGATTTTTCCTCTAGACTGATTGATGATGTCATCCCATTCTGGTTAACGATATCATCCCATTCTGGTTGATGATGTCATCTCATTATGGTTGATGATGTAATCCCATTCTGGTTGATGATATCATCTCATTATGGTTGATGATGTAATCCCATTCTAGTTGATGATGTCATCTCATCCTGTTTCCATTATTTTTAGTGGAGAGTTAGGTAGAATTTTTGTTGCCCTTTGAGAATATTTTTTGTCTGCCTATATGTTTTGATAATTCCTTTGTCCTGGCTTTTTATTTTTAGAGGTTTCTGATAGATGTCTGAATGTATTATTCTTTGTGTTTATAGGATGGGGTAGCCCCTGCTTCTCCTTGTATCTATTCTAGAAAGTGTACAGTTGTTTTAATTTCAATAATGCTTTTTGTTTCATTCTTTCTATTCATAACTTTTCCCAAAATAATACAGAGTAGAGGCAAAAGCTGTTGCCACTGTGTTTTAGTCCTTTGGGCAGATGCTAACAATATCTTATTGAGTATTAAATTGTATTTCTCTAATACCTAAGTGTGCTCTACATATTTGAAGGTTTATTCGACCTGTGTGTCCCCTTCACTAAAGGGGGTTTTCACAGCATTCACCCACATTCTGATTGGGCTACTTGCTTTTCTCTTGGGATACATATGCATATCCATGTAGAGTAGGCACTAATATTTTGTTCTATATGATTTGTGAATATTTTTTCTCTAAACATTTAACTTGTTTTTTATATCACTCAGCAATATTTGCCACAAGTAAATACTTTTAATGTTGAAAAAAAACCCTCATTTTCAGTTTTTCTATTTATGGCATATTCTTTAAAGAAGTCTTTGTCTGGCCTTTAAATCCTAAAGATTTTCTTCTGTGTTTTTTTTTCTTAATAGTTTACATGTTCACTCTGTATATGTACTCTGTGGTCCATCTTGAGGAGTTTCAATGTAAAGGTAACAATTAGGTCAGACTTGTCAGCACCAGCACCATGTTTTTGGTGCCTAGCCCTCCTCTAGAGCAACGCTTTGCCATCTCTGTTAAAAGTAAATTGTATCCCATGGGTGGATCCTTTTTATGTTTATACATGTTATTTTATTTCATTTATTCACATACCAACATATATTTGTGTGTCTTAAAATATAATTTTTTGGTTCTGCCAGTTCCTTTGATTTTTAATTTATTTTAACTATTCTAATTTCTTTGCCTGTCCATATAACTTTTAAGAGATTTTGTCTATACCCAATAAAGGTCTTACTGAGATTTCAATAAAAATTACACTATATATATATATAATTAGAATTAATATTTTAATATAGCTATAGAGTAGTAGTTGACTATATATTACTGTTTTATTGTGTATTTTCCTTCAAATTGAGAAGACCAATATGTTTTTCCTTTTATTTAGGTCTTTGATATCTTTCATCCACATGTGTTACTTATAAAAATACAAGAACTGCATGCACACATTTGATTATATTTATTGCTACATAGATTTTTGTGCAATTATAAATGGTATTACATGTTTAATCTTAGCATATGCATTATATTATAAATATATTATGTATTTATGACTGATTTTTAAATATTAGTCTTACATCTTGCAATCTTTTTGAGCCTATGTATTATTTTTTCCAAAGTCCATGAGATCTCTCTTTTACATTTCCTTTGTTCTGACTTAAACATTTTATTTCTTTTTCTTGTCTTATTGCACTATTGTATTAGTCACTTTCTATTGCCATGCCAGAACATCACAACCAAGACAAGTTGTAAAAGAAAACGTTTAATTGGATTTACGGTTTCAGAAGATGAGAGTACATGATGTTGCAGCAAGGCATGGTATCAGGAACAGCTGAAAGTTCATATCCTGATGCTTTAGCTTGGCTTCCGTCAGTCTCCTCTAAGGGGTACATCTCAATCACTTATACTTGATGTCATTATTGATATGATGGTAGTTTAATATGATATTTTCAGGTTTTTTTCTTCATTTTGTTTTGTCTTTGCTGTGTTTTTTTCCCTACTCTCATATGAGTTACTTGAACATTCTTTAGCATGTCATTTGTATCTACCCAAAGTGGATCTCCTTTTTAGTAATTTTTAAAAATTATTACATAATTTGTTATGTTATTAGTTAATTATTGCATTATTTACATATAACTGATAGCAGTTAATCAGTGGTTTTCCTTGCAGCCCAAGGTTATATAACCCAAGATGATGTGTTTGATTTTCCACTATTCAGAGTCCTCTTACATTTATTTGTGTGAAGTTCAGGGTTTTTAATCAGGTTTACTGAAAAAGGCAGGTGTTTAGTTCAGAGTCTTGAGAACAGTGAGTGATAAAGGCATGTAATAACCTCCACAGGCATCTAATAACATCTACATGTGTGCAATAACCTCCACAGGCATGTAATAACCTCTATAGGCATGTACTAACCTCCACAGACATGTAATAACCTCTAAAGGCATGTAATAACCTCCACAGACATGTAATAACCTCCACAGGCATGTAATAACATCTATAGGTATATAATAACCTCCACATGCATATAATAGCCTCCATAGGTCATGTAATAACCTATAAATGTGTAATAACCTCTACAGGCATGTAATAACTTCCACGTTGGAATTTAGCACAATTTATCATTCCTCCAAACTCACCCATTGACTTTTGAAGACCATCTCTTTCTTCACTCCTACACATCTTTTTCTCTCCTGTAGCTTTGTCCTTCTTAAACGTTCATGTGGGTAGACTCACACAGCACACAGTCCTTTGATGCCGGCTTTTCGCATGGTGCTTCCGAGAGTCTGCCTGCTTTGACACCTACATCAGCAGTGGCCTTCTCTGTTGCAGGATGGTACCCATCGCATGGATCCCTGTGGTCTGTTCATCCATCTCCTAGGCAAAGAGACTATCTGGGCTGTTCCTAGCTTACTATGTTTATAAATATTCATATGTAGATTTTGGTGTGAGTGTAGATTTTTAGTTACCACAAAGAGCTGAAAGGGAGTCAAATCATTAGATTGTACTTAAAGTGCTGGCACAATCTTATTAAAAGTGAAGACCATTTTGCCCTCTAAAACTATCTTTGCTATTTTCCATACTCAGAAGAAAAATATGAGACTGCCTGGGCTGGGGTGTATCTCAGTGGCAGCGTTCTTGCCTGGCATGGGCAGGGCTCTGAGTTCAAGCCCCACAACATGAAAAAGTCACCTCCCACCTCCCGAGCAGCTTCAGGTCTTACAGCTGCATGCATGCATTGGGGCAATTTTTCTGCTTGCATACTTTGGGGGATCATTCACAATTAGGCTCAGCTAGCTTGGCTATCAAGCTCCAGGGATCAGCCTGTCTCGGCTTCTGATCACCGAGGGCGCCACCATGTTCCACACTGTACCTGGCATTTTACTTGAGTTCTGGAGATCAAGTTCACATCCTCGGAGTTTGAGAGAAGCACACTACCGGCTGTGCTACTCCTCAGCACAGCTTTGGGGATATATGTTTTTTAAATCTTTGAAATTCAAAAATATTTTTCTATTGTTCTTTTTTTCTTCTTCTACTAGCACTTTATTAGCTTCAGATGTTGTTTTTGGAAAAGTCTAGAGACATCGCAAGGCTGGGGGCAGTGGGGGGGGGGCAGAGGTCATATCACCTTCCTTCTAGACAACAGACCAGCTCCAATCATGCAATTAGCAATTAGGCTAGAAGCAGGCCACTTTAATCTAATTGGGCATTGAGATGACTCCATTCCGGTTCCAGTCTATCAAGGGGGCTGGTTTATTTCTTGTCTGCCCCAAAGTTTCAGCCATTATGGTAAGGGGAAGCCATGCAGTGCAAGCCTGCAGTTTCTAACCAGCTTTCCTCTTGAGTAGAATGTACCCTCCAGTTTTTGTCTCATCCATCTGGGAGGCAGCCAAAACCCGTGCGTAGCCTTCCTCCCTTTCAGCCGAGGCATCCCAGGAGAGCTGTGGAGTCAGACGTCAGGCTCTGGCTGTGCTCCTTCTGCTCAGTATTCCAGACCCTCAAACACAGAGAGCACAGCTCCCAGGATGCCTTCGGGGTCTCTGTTTTGCTTTTCTAAATTGGGCTTTACAATCTTATATGATGGAGGGCTGTTCTGATACAGGCTACTCTGGTCTATTCCCAAATCAGCTACCTCCCATCCATTTCTCCCACTGACCGTTCCAGAGGTGTGTTAGTAACTCGGTGTCCCATCGGCTGGTTTGCCTTAGAAGTAATTAGTGTCTCTGCAAAGCTGAGGCTTTGGAAACCTGGAGGTGCACATTCCTGTGTGAGACGGCCTCATTTCCTTGCGGAAGCTGTGTTAAGAATGGTTTTCTCTCTCCTTTGAATTTCTGGCCAGTGTGGGTGTGCCAGTTTAGAGTGAGCGAGCCCGATCTTTAGCTCCCTGTACAAGCTTACAGTAACAACTCCCTTTGCTTAAGCAGAATTGAAATCGAATTACTTTCTCCTTCCCTTATTTTATGTGTTTATTCCCACACTCGTCCGCCCTCTGAAAGGTTACCCCAAGCAAACAAGTCTGTCAGGTAATAGCTAGTGCTCCATCTGGGACTTAATAGCAAGCTTCCCAGAGATGATCCAGGATGAAGGAATCTGTCTTCAAAGTGTCAGACATGAGAGAGATAAAGTTTCCATCGTCAACATTAAATCTTTGGTAGCAGCTCAGAAATAATTGAAATAAGAAATAGCAGATATGAATGCTCACGCGTCTGCTTTCAAAGCTGAAAGAGAAATCCCCGGATGTGGAATGGAGATGCCTTGGAGCTTGGTGGGGCTTCCTGGCCAGCGGGGCCAGGTCCGTGAGGAGGAAAGGAATGTGAGTGACGGACAGTTTTATAGATGGTACAGAGATGGAAAAAGAGGCGGCAGGGAACAGGGGCTGTGAAAGGTAAGGGGGCGGGCAGGCTGCGGGCAGCCCTGGAAGAATTAGCTTGGGTAAGAACAGCATGGCTGGGGGAAATGGCTGAAACCAGGACTTGAAGCATCCGCATCGTGACCTGTCAAAGCAGGGCATCCTCACAAGATGGGAACCATCTGTGATGAGTGTACACAAAAACCACTGAGATCGACTGACCCGAGTTATCAGGATCAGAATTCCTGTTTGCCATTAATTCCTGGAGTGACCTTGGGAAGGGCGTTCATTTCCTCTAGGCTTCTACAGAAAGGTGGGGTTTTGTTTTGTTTTCATGAGATATCTTTTAGGTTTTTTTTTTTTAAGTTGTAAGTATCATCCAACTTGATAACAAGAATTACTGGATACCCATAATATACTTCCTTGACAGTTCTGCATTTGATAAAATTTACTGTGGTGGGATTTAGACAGTTTTGTTCCTTAGCACAGAAACATGGATTGTATAATATACGCTCGCGCTCTCTCTCATTAGTCATTTATACACCAAACAAATTGCAAACTGGATCCATAAGCCTAATTGTGTATGGAAATCATTACCTCAGGCTCACACTGAGCTACATTTTGTGGATAATTTTACCCCCTGTGTAGCCATTTCAGGATGAGTGGCATATTTACCTCTCCCAGGAAGAAAAAAGACTTTGTCACCAAATATTTACAGAGAAACTAAATGTTCCAACAGCAGCTTCGAGAGCCAGTGTGAACTCCAAGTTGTTCCCCCTGTTGTCTGAGCTCATCAGTTCATCATTATAACTCGGTCTGAAAACAAAAATCTAAACACGTTAAGCTCGGTCTGAAAACAAAAATCTAAACACGTTACAATTCAGGAACAATCTACACAGCTGGCTCTGGAAACTTCCTTGCGGCTTCCAGCAAGGCTATGCGCAAAGAAACGAAGGTATCCATTTTCATAGAAACCATTTTACTAGGTATTAAAAGGAGGTAAGGAAGCATGGTTCTGATTCTCAACACTAAAAGCTGCAGGACACTGAGTCATGTTTGCCTTTTTCATGACCTGGCCTAATGCGGGTGCACGACATCAGCGTTTGGATGCAGACTGTATGAGATGCATGAACTTACCTCTAAGAACCACTTTCACGGACACTGCGCTAATAGAAATTGCCCTCTTCTGTTGCCCGCTGTCCATGGACAGTCTGGGGAGGTCCAGCTGATGAATACTTGCATCATTGAGAGTTTTCAGGAGCTAAGTTTGTAAACTGTTCGGATGCACAAGTATGGAGATTCACTAATTAGAGGGGGAACTGAGACGGGAAGTCGACCCTGATTAATGTGTACTGTGTAATTCAGTGCCAGGTATTTTACCTACACTAGTCCGTTCAATTCTCCTAACAATCAGGTGAGGTTAGGTTATCCTCTTCAAAGTGAAATACTCAAGAGACTGGAAGGGCTCACCGCCTCGTCCAAGATTGCTTGGTTTCTGTAACTACACAGCCAGGGTCTTGCTTCATTCCTCCACCTCTCTGTGTCTGATGCAGTGTGGGTAGGGGATGAGTTAAAGGCAGGAGCGCCATGCTGAATCTGTTGTGTACTTTTTGCCAACAGGAAGGAACAGGACCGGAAGCGAGGAACCGCAGTGCGGCTCCTACATTGGGGGCTGTAGCTGGGGGCAGAGTGGTTCTGAAGCCCAAGCTAGCACAGCCAAAGGTGGGGTCTGCAGCTAGGCCTGCCAGACACAACAAGTGGGCTCACTGGCATCCATGGGACCTGTGACTGGTTTGGAAACAAACAAACCAACCAACCACAGTTGAGTTGTTCTCGGATAAGCCCTGCTAGAGGGAAGCCCAGTACACAGAACCCGACTTGAAGAGCTGAGAGAAATCATAGTTGGAAGCACTGTCCAGATTGGTGGAGGCTTTCACCACGTGGGTCCAGCGCAGACGGGTGCAGGGCTTGTGTGATCCTTTGTTGCTAATGTCTGGGGTGACATTGTTTACTTCATGTTATTTGTATACTCTGAGTAATTGCCTTTTGACTTGAGGGTCAGGGTAAGAATTAATTCTGCTCTTTGTGCCCTTACTGTGGGCTTCTACTTGATAACTGTGGGGGTGGGGGGGTTGAATCAATATTCCTATTATGCCTTGCTTATTAAGTGGATTTTAATTAAGTGGTGGATAGAAAATCAGAGTGGAGCTCTGTAATCTCACTGAGCCTCATCCCCTGCCTTCCTCTCCATCTTCATCAGGGACATGAAACTCAGCACTTGCATTTAGTGTTTCTTGGTGTTTGTTACCACAGTAACCACTGAGACCAGCTCTCGGTTCGGTCCGCGGTTTCTAACACTGTGCACAGACACACCTCCACGAGCAGCACGGCCCTTCTCTGGAGGTCAGTCGTCCAAAATGAACCCGAGACCTTTCAAAGTTTGCACAAGAATTTCTTCTTAGGTATTCTGTAAGCCAGAAGCTTGTACTTTTAAAGGATAAAAAAAAAATGTATGTGTATGTATGTGAGTGTCACCCCAGGGCAAATCTAATTTATGACCAGCTACTACTTACAAGATGGTTTTGCTCATACTACAAGCTTCTGTTAAGACAAAATCCATCAGGGAGCAACAGCTAGCACAAACCCAGTGCTCCCTGCACCTTCCTTAACTAAGAAAATCCATCATCCATGTGTCAGTTTCCACCTGAATAAAACAGCAGTTTTCCCCCTCGTTTCTAAATAGGACCTAGCAACCAAGCCTCTCAAAGCCACCACTCAAAACCTCGGTGCTCCTCTGGTCTCCTGTTTGCTGCCATCTCCCTAACTTTAATGTTAAAATGTCCAATTTCCTTTTTTTAAATAATTTTATTTTTTGAGAACATACATAAACACTTTTACCCCTTCCTCTTCCCCATTCAACTCCTTCACACCCCCTTCCAAATTCATGTTTCTTTATTATTATTATTATTATTATTATTATAATATACACCTACTTAGTCCAAATGGACTCTGCTCATGGGTACACGTATCCAGGCTTAACCACATGGGATTGGATGGCCTCTGTGGGTGCTAACCCTTGGCTGAGCCTGATATTCTCTCTCTCTCTCTCTCTCTCTCTCTCTCCCTCTCTCTCTCTCTCTCTCTCTCCAATTATTAATTACCCATAGCTCTTCATCTAGGAGTGAGGCAGGAATGAGGCCCTGTGGAATTGCCCCTGTCCATTTTAGCATGCAAACCGGTGTTCTTGTTAAAGCTCCTATTGTTAAGTCTTGCATTGCAGATCTGTCATTGGGCTTGGACACCCCCTTGATGCTCATTCTATACATTTTGGCCAGCTGTGGATTCTTTAACAGTTTCTGTCTATTCCAAAAGGAAACATCTTTGATATACGGGTGAGAGCTACACTTGTCTGTGGGTATAGGATTAATATTTAAAATACAGGTAGAAATCATATTGGTTTAGAAAAATTATTGTAGTAAATTTTTTTTCTCGGCCTAGGACTTCTGCAGTCACAGGTAGAGTTTATATTACCAGGAATGAGTTCCCTCTTGTGAAGTGTGTCTTCACTCCCAATTAGACAGCTGTCAGGTAACCCCAGAATAAATATGTATTTTTTCAAGTTTGAATACCAGAGACAGAATTCAGCAAAATAATAAAAGAGAGGATTTTTCTCATTTCCTTGCAAGCATTTCCTCAATAAATAAGCCAAATCTTTCTGGGTGGTTTTTTGGGTTTTTTTTTGCTAATGTTTTAATTACCAAATTGTTACAGGTCTTTTCTTTTACCTCATTATGACAAATCTAAAGGAAGACTTTCCAAATCTAATGTAAATTCATCCTTCAGCGAGTGAGGAAACCCCGCCTAGCTCTGTAAGCATCACCTATGTTCATCGATGCCGAAGATTATTTTCAACTTACTAGTGATGCAGATTTTACTCCGTATCCTAACAGAGAGCTGGAACACACAGAGGCATGAGATCCTCCTCCACGAAACTGCACGATTACAGTTACACACGGCATGAGAACTGTTTTTAAAGAGTTCACAAGCTGCCCCCAGAAGATTTCATGCTGTGCTACTGTATCCAGTGATCTGAGTTAGTCTCTTCTTGGAAAAAAAAACAAAAACCCATGAAGGAATATAAACTAACAGCTCAGACTGGCACACAGCACTAATCCACCACATAAAAACCCTGCCAAACTAAAATTAAAAAGAAAGCGCTATTTAAAGCACGTAGAATGTAGCTTTCATGTGGGCCAACTTGGTAGCAGGGATTAGCGATATTAGAGACCCAGAACTGATGTGGCCTATTTGTTTTTCTACAAAAAAAAGGGGGGGTGGGTGGGTATGAGTAGTCCACCTGAGTGATCAACCATGAGATCATTAGGCTAATGACAGCTCTAGAGTTGAAACTGTTCTTATCTTCCCATTTATTTCTTTATTCACTATGCATTTGAGGACCAGTCCTGTGATGTAGTGAGGATGTGACAGTCAGGCACACATGACTTTAGCTCTGGTGGCTCGGGTCAGAGAACTGCAAATTCAGATGGATTTTTTCAAAATCCCGCCCCAGGAAGGCTGCCTACAGGGCATGGAACATATCCTTATAACAATCCTGTGCAGGCCTAAGAGGTATAGCTACACACACACACACACAGGCGCACATACACACACACACACACACACACACAGACAGGAAAAGCACAGGGGTATCATCACAGTCACATAACTATTATTGATAGCATAGGACAAGACTTGTCCCTTTGAGATTCTGGACTTGCCTAGTCCCTGGTGATGTCATTCTTCTTTGATATTAAGGTTTTGAGTTTAACCTTGAATGAAGGCATCGATGTCAGCAATGAGAGAAGGCTTGGGAGGTTAGGGAAGATGGAGATAGAGATCTAATGCCTCTGGGGTGATCAGAGCCCCTTTGCAATCAGAGGCTTTCCAACAAGACTATGACCAGTGTTGGACTGCTACAGGCCTGACAGTGTTGTAGGTCTTTGTCACACGGCAGTTCCCAGAAATGTCCTACGAGATGACTTTCATCCTCAATTTCTTGATCATGAGACTAAGACACAGAAATGAAGTGACTTGCCCCCAGGATCACACAGCTTGGTAAATGGCCATGGAGGTATAAAACCAGCCCATAACTATAAGTAGCATGCTACACTACCCTCCTTAGACAGAGTCAAGCCTACCAGGATGTTTGTTTGTACTCAATCCTCTTGAGTGATTTTTACATAAAAAAATGATAAGAACCACTGATCTATTTCACCATGGTGTGGTGGTGGACTTTTGTGAATAAATCTATTATCTTTTTAAATTTCCTATGGGAAAATCCCACTGTCCTTACCTAGGTAGAAAGGAGAGGTTCCTATATTCTGTTCACTAGCTTCCCTGAACTGTATATATCTTGCTATTTCTTTCTAAATATTAACCTTATTGTTAGATTTATTTCATGTGTAGGTATATGTATGTGTACATGTGTGTCATGGCACACGTATGGAAGTAAGAACAACTTGCTAGACTGGGTAATCTCCTTCTACCATGTAAATCCCAGAGATCAAAGTCAAGTTGTCATTCTTGGCACGGAAGGCCTTTCCCTTCTGAGCCATCTTGCCAGCCCAGCATTGAGTTTGAGGAATCTTCAAAAATAAGATATAGCCACAGAGAACGTGTACTCACTCTACTGAATAACATCCCACCAAGTGGCTCACTAAAGTCACTGGGCCACATGGAAAAGATGTGAGAAAAGTGGGAGAGACAGTCTGTGAGGGGAAGAGTCTCAAAGAGGAGGATGAGTGGCAGAGAGGAATGGGGGGGGGCAGAAATGACGAAAATTAATTATATATATGTATAAGTCTGTCAGATATCAAAATCAGAAAAATTAAGATGCTAATCTAAAGATAATACAGAGAGAGAGAAGGAGAGGGGAGAGGGGAGGAGAAGAGAGAGGGAAGGGGAGGAGAGAGGGAGAGGCACCTATATCAAAGCTACAGCACACACAGGGCCATCACCGCCCATGAAAAATGCTGTTACTTTTTACACAAAATGGAATTTGTTTATGTGAGGAGTGCAGCTTTGCTGTAAAAGATAAGAGCTGCAATCATGTCGGTTATTAATAAGTGGGATTTATAAAATCTCATGACCATCCAGTCCAAGGGTAAACTTGCTCCACATATCAAGAGTTATGTATAAATAAATTATTGGGTTTGAATTGGCTGATTAGCCAGGTAGGGTATGGAGCTGACCTGACAGTAATTATCAAATCCTGTGCCTTGTGTCAAGGAGAAGCATCCCCCTGAAGGGAACATCCACGTAGCATCTTAGAGTTCGGGTTACCTAAGAATGGACGCAGACAAGGGACAAGCTCGTGCAGAAGCCTGCCTTCAGTTTCCAGCTTGAGAAGCCAAAGCGTGCTTCCCACAGAGTAGCATTTTGAACATAGCCGTGGACATAACCAGTCTTTGGGGTTTTTTTTTTCTCTTTATAAACAGCAGACAATAATCATAGATAAAAAGGAGTTTGAGCACCTTAGTGCCCGGCACATTGCTTGATGGGAGGTTATTCTCTTACCTGAACCTGTCTGACTGTACACATCAGACTATTTCGGCTCTCATCCCAGAATACCACAGTGACACTTAGAATCCCCTAATCATCCCGAGGAAATGTCAACAACTCTTTGAGTTAAAAAAAAAAAGTAAATATTTGGTCAATTCCGCCACTAAATTGGAAATAAGAAAGTAATTGTGTTTTTGATTTTCGTGGGGTCCCTGTTGTCCAGTCTTCAAAGATCTGTGTCTAGTTGGAAATTAAGTCAATACTGTGGCATGTAGTGACTAAGAACACAGGCTTGTTTCTCCGATGTCTTCACAAGACTCTGTACGAACATCTGTGTCCACCCAGGCCTCCTGCGATTGTGAGTCTGACTTGATTAGTTGCAAGATCCTAATGTCAACATTGGAAGGAGACTTGGGTGTTTACAGACATCAGAGGCCCTAAAAGCCAGTGGTGAAATGCAAGGCGGCTCACACTAAGGACGTGTAAACAAGATGAACACACAACTCCGGCATTGATTTAGTGTACGGCTTCTGCTGTGGCGAGGTGAGAGATCATCATTCTCTCACACGGTTTGTTTTGTTCCCGAGACAAGTTCTCTCCGGGTGGCCCACGCTGGCTTTGAAATTATGTAGCACAGGAGTTCATGATCTTTCCTGGCTCAACCCCTCCAGTGCTACAATTACAGGTATGCTCTGTGATCAGGTAGCTTTTGAGGCCAAAAATGTTTTCTCTCACTAAAACTTGGGTTCTTATTAACTCAGGAACTGATAGTTAAAAATGAAAGCAGAATCTATACTGACCCGCCTTCTAAGTCTCATATTGATCATAATGGATCGATAGCATAGTCAGTATAGATAGCCAGTGAGAAGTGCTAAGTGGTCCATCCCTACCACCTCACTGCTATGTGGGCTCAGTAAGACACAGAACAACCAAGCAGACAGTTTGCAGAAGGCCAGGGCTGTTCACTGTGTGTTCTTCCTACATGAAATCAGCAGGCAACCCACTCAGGCTAACCCTACCAAGAGCGCACGCCTGCAAGATTTTGAACAAGCATCATTAACGAGAAAAGTGCTTGCCCATGCTCCAGTGAGGGAGTGGAGCCACGCCCAGTTCTTCTGGAATTGTTTGAGAGAACCATCATACGACTCTGCTCTTTTCGGCGTTCTTACATTCGTTGGCTCCTTCTTATCTTTCATCCTGCTGCTGGTCTTAAAATAAGAGAGGAACGGGAACTCTTAATGAGAAAACAGCCTTCCAAGATCTGTTCCTACATCCTTGCTGTTTTGACTGATGACATAGCTGCTAATAAGATCAGGGCTTCCTTTCTGCTCATTTTCCAACAGGATTAGCTGCTGCTTTTATACCCTCCGCTGCTAATGTTGCTAGCAGATCTCCCGAGAATTCTGGCCTAATTTTCTGCTACCAGAAGCAGACCTGATGTTGCAGTAGGTCACCTGGCAGTATTTAATTCCCCTAGGGAATCCCAAAGAAGAAAACTCCTAGGTATAATTCAGATACAGACATCAAATAAACATCAGGGACCAATTTCTCAGACAGGGAAATTGATTACTTTGAGCCAGATACTCTGTATTTTTCCATAATTTTTATGATGTGGAGGCATTATAAGAGGTGTGTGCCATATTACTAATGTTAATATCTATATTGCATCACAATGCCCTATATTTTTTGACATTTTCATAATTCTTCCTGAAGTTTATACAATGTTATGCAATGTATTTTGATTGTCTTGGCTCCCACTCTTCTGTCTAGCTCTTCCTAGATCTACCCACACTCCCTGTTCCCCCCAGCCTCATGTCTTCCTTTTTAAAACATCCTATTGAGTCCAGATGTGCTGCACCTACATTCCTGGGTGTGGGACCAACCACTAGAATGCATCCAGCCTGTCAGAAGAGACATCCTCAAAGAAAACCAACTCTCTCCAAGAAGCTATCACTTGGCAATCCTCACCAAGGAGATACCTCCCATCTTTGTGCTGGAAGTTTGTCTAGCTTGACGTTAATGCAAGTCTCGTGCATGAGATCACAACTGCTGAGGTCATGTGTACGACTTGCCCTATCATGTCTGGGAAACACTGTTTTGATGAGTCTACTGCCTCTGGCTCTTACAGTCTCCCCACGGCACTATTCCATGATGATACCTGAGCTTTGAGAGAAAGGGAGTGATATAAATGTCCCCTTTAGTGCCGAGCTCTCCACAGAGTCCTATACTGAGCATGCTGACCAGTTGTGGGTCTCCATGTTAAATGCCGTGTACAGCTTGAAAAAGCTGTAGGCTTCTTGTATGTTCATGGGCATCTCTTTCTTTAGGTTAGGGAAGTTTTCTTCTATAATTTTGTTGAAGATATTTACTGGCCCTTTAAGTTGTAAATCTTAGCTCTCTTCTAAACCTATAATCCTTAGGTTTGGTCTTCTCATTGTGTCCTGGATTTCCTGGATGTTTTGGGTTATAAGCTTTTTGCATTTTACATTTTCTTTGACTGTTGAGTCAATGCTTTCTATGGTATCTTCAACACCTGAGATTCTTTCTTCTATCTCTTGTATTCTGTTGTTGATGTTTGCATCTATGACTCCTGATTTTTTTCCAATATTTTCTATCTCCAGAGTTGTCTCCCTTTGTGATTTCTTAGTTGTTTCTACTTCCATTTTTAGATCCTGGATGGTTTTGTTCAGTTCCTTCATTTGTTTGTTTGTGTCTTACTGTAATTCTTTAAGGGATTTTTGTGTTTCCTCTTTAAGGGCTTCTGCCTATTGACCCATGATCTCCTGCATTTCTTTGAGTGATTTTTGAGTTTCCTCTTTAAGGGCTTCTACATGTTGACCCATGTTCTCCTGTATTTCTTTAAGTGATTTTTGTGTTTCCTTTTTAAGGGCTTCTACTTGTTGACTCATGTTCTCCTGTACTTCTTTAAGGGAGTCATTTATGTCCTTCTTGAAATCCTCCATCAGCATCATGAGATATGATTTTAAATCCAGATCTTGCTTTTCCAGTGTATTAGGGTATCCAGGACTTGCTGTTGTGCAAGAACTTGGTTCAGATGATGCCATGTTGCCTTGGTTTCTGTTGGTAATGTTCTTGTGTTTGCCTTTTGCCATCTGGTTATCTCTGGTGTTAGCTGGTGTTGCTGTCTCTGACTGTGGCTTATCTCTCATGCAAGCCTCTGTGTCTGTGCTCTTGTCTCCATTCTCTCTTTGTACACCGGTATGTAGGTACTCCTACAAGACCCCCTCTCTTGTGGTTGTATTTGGGTATATAGCTCTGTGGCCCCGATCAACTCTGGGTGCAGGCAGAAAATGAAAGACTCCTGTTCCAGGTTGCTCCTAGGCTCTTGTGTCCTCAGGGTTTCCGGCTGTTTCCTCTGAGCAGCAGGGGAGGTCCTACCTGTGCTGTCTGGCCTCTCTGCACTCCTGAGTGGTTAGCTACCCCTTTGTATCACTTGGATATGGTGTACAGTGGCAGAGGGTGGTCCCAAGCCGAAGACAGAAAACGGAGGGCTTCTGCCAGAGGGTTCCTGGCGTGATCCTCTGAGCGGTGGGGGGTGGGGGGGTGAGGGATGGAGGGTGGGGGAATGGGGGGTGAGGGGGTGGGTGTGGATCTACCTGTGGTGAAGCTGCCTCCCTGAGCCACTTGGGTATGGAGCACTGTGCCAGAGGACGGACCCAAGCCGGAGACACCCCCCCACACACTGTTTTTATTACTGTAGCTCTGCATTGTAACTTGAAATCAGGGATAGTGATACCTACAGAAATCTTTTCATCGTTCCCAGTTGTGTTGGCTAATCTGTGTCTTTTTTGTTTGTTTGTTTGTTTCCAGGTGAAATCTATGATAATTTTCAATTCCTGTGGAGAATTGCATTGGAATTTTGATGGGAGATTGCACTGAATCTGTAGATGCTTTTGAAAGGATGGCCATTTTACAGTGTTATTCCTACCAATTCTCGAGCATGGTTTTCCATCTTCTGGAGTCTTCTTCCATTTCTTTCTCCAGCATCCTTAAGTTTTCTTTACTTTTGCTATCTATTTATGGCTGTATTTATACCATATTTTAATATTTAATATTTAATATTTTTAAGACTGTTGCTAGTGAATGTGACACTCCCCCTATTTTCTTCATATTTCAATTCATATTCTTGAAAAAAGTCATATAATTTTCACATTATTTCATTATACTATATAGTCAAATATAGCCTTACATTGGGTCTGAGATAGTGAAAATAAGTTTTCAAGTTTTAAAGATAATAAGGATAATTTAAAGTTCATAATTATGCATTTAAGTCATCTTCTATTCATTTGAAGCTCAAAATACTAATTTCAGGACTTTTAAGATAATGTTTAACTCATCATTTTGAGTTCTTGGATTTTGGAAACATTGTCCAGAAGAACAGGAGGAGAGATAGAGGCGGGGTATCTCATATTCCCCAAGACCAGTGCTGCCAATAAGATGATGGATGATGTCTTATGACTACTTCTACTGTCAGGTGTGGTGGAAATGGAGGGCAGACAGAGCCCAGGGGCATGATGATTAATAACAAGAACACTCTGCTTGCTGTTCATCTCATTACAACACGAAGAGGTATTATGGGAAAGAATGGTACTAAGGTACTTCTAGTGGGGGAGGGGAATTAAAACCCTTATCAGAAATGTCAGTCAAAATGGAAGAAACTGCCCCAGATTAGAAGTAGGGGGATGTGTGAAACTGCTAAGCCACATTTAGAAAAAAACATCTTTATCTTTCTGGACCCAAGGGTTAATAGCGAGCACAGTAGGGTTTGCTCCAGGGTATTAAAGGCAATACGCTAAGATCAACTACTGATTTGGAAATGTTTGTTCAATCAGTGAAACAGCAAGTTTGTTGCTTTCTAAAGGAAATCACATAGAAACACAAAACCGTATTGATCCTGCATGAACTCGTTGCTAATATTGAATGGGGTGAGTCAGCAGCATCATTTATGGAGATGAGCTCCGTAGGGTAAGGGCACAACTCATAAATCAGCACCCCTGGACGAAAGGTAAGAGCCAGGGAAAGAACGCCCTGCCCCAGGTTTAACCTCCAGCTTCAAGACTTGAAAATCCCCTCACCAGTGTTTCCTATCCCAGGCTACTTTGCCACTAAGCTCACTGACCGCGCCCCAAAGACCGTTCCCCTCAGTGCAGCCCTCCCCTGTCTCTCCTCCTCTTCAGAGGTAGCCATGCATCTGTTCTCCCAATACGTTTCTTGTATGAGGTTTGCCATATGGCATGACTTTGTGGTTATCTCTCCTCAACTCCCAACTACCAAGATTCCCTTTTGCTGGAAAAGCCCTTTCCCTAGGTTCAGCAGAACGCTTTGTAATTGGCTGGCACCGGAAACAGTGTACATAGACTGCTTATGAGTAGAATCATTTGGGAGCCTTGGTGATTCTGGAAAGCAGTGATCGACATTGGCTAGTCACAAAGTTCTGCATTCATTTGTAATTCCAGGCCACACGGGCAGATCCTGGATGCCTACATGTTTACTATTATTAGTAGCAGCGTAGTCTTCTGCACGCAACAGGGAGGAAGAAGGGAAGGAGGCAGCACTCTGCACACGAGGTCTTGACTGAGTGATGGTTTTGATCGCAGAGCAGCCTGCAGTCTGCAGACTCCGCCCGAGAAGGTCTGCTCTGGTACTATGTGACCTAAGCTCGTCTTTCAGCCTCAGCTTCACAGCGTAGCTTTGCCGGACCAGCCACAGCATAACGTGATTGCCGGTAATAAGAATGTACCCGACATTGGTACTGATTCCTCCACTTTATTTCTCAGGGAGCTAAAGAGGCTGAGAGGCCATTCTTAGCCTAAAGCATTCCTTCCCACTGAAGTCCCATGTGGTCGGTGGGTGCAAAGACAAAGAAGTTGCCCAAAGTACTGCACGTTTGAAACTCGAGCGTAAGGCAGGAGGAGAAAAGGGGGCGAGAGCGTGTCTCCAATGAGGCTGTTAAGTATTTTCCAACTAGGCTTTGGGATGTCCAGACATCTGGGTGAAAAATCCTGCTCTTGCTTGCCGTGAGTAGTGTCATCTTAGCCACTGAGAGCCTAACTAGGGGCTGAGGAAAATGGAAATGCCTGCCTGCCTGCCTGCCTGCCTGCCTGCCTACCAGAGCAGGGACATGAATCTTCTTTTCTTCACACTATTCCTGAATGTGAAATTGTTCATGTTCAATCTAGTGTCTAGACCATCAGTCATCCAGTTTTCAGATCATACATGCACCACCACCTTCCTTGGTCTCCAACATATAGACCACAGAATGTGAAACTTTTCACCCTGCCTAACTGTGGGTATAATAATAGATCTTATTTTACATAGGATGTACACATTCGCACACACCACACACACACACACATACACACACACACATACACACATGCTACACACACATATACATACACACTACACAGACACCCATACACCCATATACATACACACTACACAGACATACACACACACACACATACACACACACACACACACATACACACATGCTACACACACATATACATACACACTACACAGACACCCATACACCCATACACATACACATTACACAGACATACACACACTGCACACATACACACATACACACACACTCCACACACACTTCACACATACACATACACACACTCCACACACACACCACATACACAGACTGCACACACTCACACACACACATGTGTGTGAGTGTGCATGCACATACACACACCACACGCATTCACACATACACGTACATCAGTCTCCATGGTCTCTTGGCACTACCCTGGCTCCCAGGTCAGAGTATCAGAATGTACCAAGTGCTACCTGTGCCCGCAGTAACAACAAAGGGACATTCTTCAGAGGCCTAATTTGGAAGTTCCTTGACTAGCTCTCAAGTTTTTACGGAGATTCTATGACCTGCTCAGTGTCCGTTCATTAAGTAATTTTCTGCCTGAATCAGCCAGTTTGTTTCTGCTGCCTGTGGTCACAAGCTAGACGGAGACAAATGAGTTTAGGAACCACAGTTCTGTGGATTTTTAAATGTCAGTAGAAGATGAGTTCCTGATAAAGATGGGGGGAGGGCTCAGATTAAACAGAAATGTGGAATAACTGATTGAATGTTACCAAGAGAGCCAAGGTTCTCTGTGGGATCAAGACAACTCCAACCCTACAGGTGTGAAAAACAAGACACAGAGGCTTTTTTCTAAGGTCTCGAAGCAGAAGTAAGGACTCAAATTCAGTTTTAAGTCAGTTACTTACACCACAGAGAGGAGTGTAGGCTAACCAGCATAAGCAAGTTGTCTTAGTCACTGTTCTATTGCTGGAAAGAGACACCGGGATCACAGCAACTCTTATAAAGGAAAACATTTCATTGGGGCTGGCTTAGAGTTCAGAGGTTAAGACCATTAGGAGCCATGGTGGCAGGAAGGAAGACACGGTGCTGGAGAGGTAGCTGAGAGAGAGTTCTACCTCCAGATCCACAGGCAGCAGGGAGAGACAGTGAGCCCAGGCTTGAGTGCCCTCAGTGACACACTTCCTCAGACAAAGCCACACCTACTCCAACAAGGCCACACCTCCTAATCCCGGTCAGGAAGTACCTCTTCCTAATGATCAAGTGTTCAAATCCCTGAGTCTGCTGGGGGAGCATTCCTGTTCAAACAACCGCATAAGTCAAATGAGATTCCAACTTTCATAGCCATCAAGACATAGACTTAGGTGGATCAAGTCCTTGGGGCAAATTGAGACAATATACAAACCATGGTAGGGAAAAAAGGTATACAAAATGGCCTAGCAATTGTACCCAGAAGATGACCTGTGCTTCTCTCAGGGTTTCCTTACACACTGAATGCAATTTCCTCTTTATTTCCAATAATGACATCTAACATACAACCATTATTTATAATAATTCTATAGAGTCTATGTTTATGGGACAAAATGAGATGTGACTTTCATAACATATTGCCTATCTGAATATCATTAAAAAAGTAGATTTAAATCTACTTTCACCTCAGATAAGGGGAAAGTATTTAAGGATAGTTAGTGCTCAGAGGCGGAAACATTTAATTAACCCCCGCACACAGGCAACTGCCTAAGAATAAGCTAGCCCAATGGCATGGGTCTATGGAGTATTTGGAGAGACTTTCTTGTCAAAAGAGACTGGTTCTCAGATTAAGGGATTCTCACTTGGAACCTAAATACTGATTTTCCTTGTAACTGAGTTCTAAATGGGAAATCTATATAAGTATTGTGTACTGTTTTATAGTTTGTGCAAAAATATTGCAAAAAAAAAATGAGTATTGGATTCTTTCTGACCTCTTGTATTCAAAACAAAACAAAAAAAACAACAAAAAAAAAACCTTTTCTATGCTTAAACTTTTTTGGAAAAAAAAAAAAGAAAAGAAAGCCTGACTGTTAACCTCAGTGTTCTGACATTTAAAACTGCACCTAGAGATCGGCGGGCCATCGTGACCACAGGGTGAGCGGCGCCACGGAGACTGCCCTCCGCCATCTTTGCTCCAGTGACCAGGTAGTTGGGACCGCCAGGCTCAGAGACAGACAGGCATAATATCGCTTCGGTTTCAGGCAGCTTGGGTGTAACCTGCTCCCAGGTGCTGGGCTGATCTGCAGTAACCAGCGCGCCAGTTCCGCGGTGGGACCTTCTGCCTGCTGGAGGGACCCCGCGCAGGGAGGGAGCCCGCCAGCTTCCCTTCCGCGACCTCTGTTCCCGCGGACTGCGCTGGAGAGACCGGTACCCAGGCTCTCCCCCCGATATAACATCACTTGGGACACGGCCTGTTGGGGCTTCCGTCTGTGCCCGAGGGCGGGTTGGCGCTGTAGTCGTCTGGGCGCCAGATCGGCGGGCCATCGTGACCACAGGGTGAGCGGCGCCACGGAGACTGCCCTCCGCCATCTTTGCTCCAGTGACCAGGTAGTTGGGACCGCCAGGCTCAGAGACAGACAGGCATAATATCGCTTCAGTTTCAGGCAGCTTGGGTGTAACCTGCTCCCAGGTGCTGGGCTGATCTGCAGTAACCAGCGCGCCAGTTCCGCGGTGGGACCTTCTGCCTGCTGGAGGGACCCCGCGCAGGGAGGGAGCCCGCCAGCTTCCCTTCCGCGACCTCTGTTCCCGCGGACTGCGCTGGAGAGACCGGTACCCAGGCTCTCCCCCCGATATAACATCACTTGGGACACGGCCTGTTGGGGCTTCCGTCTGTGCCCGAGGGCGGGTTGGCGCTGTAGTCGTCTGGGCGCCAGATCGGCGGGCCATCGTGACCACAGGGTGAGCGGCGCCACGGAGACTGCCCTCCGCCATCTTTGCTCCAGTGACCAGGTAGTTGGGACCGCCAGGCTCAGAGACAGACAGGCATAATATCGCTTCAGTTTCAGGCAGCTTGGGTGTAACCTGCTCCCAGGTGCTGGGCTGATCTGCAGTAACCAGCGCGCCAGTTCCGCGGTGGGACCTTCTGCCTGGTGGAGGGACCCTGCGCAGGGAGGGAGCCCGCCAGCTTCCCTTCCGCGACCTCTGTTCCCGCGGACTGCGCTGGAGAGACCGGTACCCAGGCTCTCCCCCCAATATAACATCACTTGGGACACGGCCTGTTGGGGCTTCCTTCTGTGCCCGAGGGCGGGTTGGCGCTGTGGTCGTCTGGGTGCCAGATCGGCGGGCCATCGTGACCACAGGGTGAGCAGCGCCACGGAGAGTGCCCTCCGCCATCTTTGCTCCAGTGACCAGGTAGTTGGGACCACCAGGCTCAGAGACAGACAGGCATAATATCGCTTCGGGTTCAGGCAGCTTGTGTGTAACCTGCTCCCAGGTGCTGGGCTGATCTGCAGTGACCAGCGCGCCAGATCTGCTGTGGGACTTCTGCCTGGCAGAGGGACGCCCCCTCCCCCCCCCAGGAGAGATCACACACCCCTGCACAGGGCAGGAGCCTGCCAGCCTCCCTTTGGCGACCTCTGCTCCAGGAATCCACTAGGCTGAGCCTTTAGATGTGCAAGGCCTCCCCAATATAAGATCACTTGGGGCAAAGCACATTAGGGCTCCAAAGTCACTCAGGAGCAGGCAGGCCCCAGAAATCGGTGCCAGGGGAATCCTGGTAATCCAGGGGGGGGGCAGAAATAGCTTTGCAGGCTCACAGGAGGTCCAACCAACAGCCAGTGGCAGCAGGACCAACTAACACCAGAGGTATCCAGATGGCAAAAGGCAAACGTAGGAATGTTACTAACAGTAATCAAAGTAATGTAGGACCATCCGAACCCAACTCTCCAACAGCAGCAAGTCCTGGATACCCCACCACACCCGAAAGACAAGATCTGGATTTAAAATCACTTCTCATGATGCTATTAGAGGATCACAAGAAGGACACAAATAAATCTCATAAAGAGTTACAGGAGACCATGAATCAACGGTTAGAAGCCCTTACAAAGGAAACACAAAAATCGCTTAGAGAAATGCGGGAGAACATGGATCAAAAGATGGAGGCGCACAAGGAGACAACACAAAAATCGCTTAACGAGATGAATCAACGGGTAGATGCACTCACAAAGGAATCACAAAATTTGCATAAAGAAATGCAGAAGAATATGGGTCAACAGACGGATGCCCATAAGGAGGCAACACAAAAATTGCTTAAAGAAATGAATCAACGGTTAGATGCCCTTACAAAGGAAACACGAGAACTGCTTAAAGAAATGCAGGAGACGATGGATCAACAGATGGAATCCCATGAGGAGGAAACACAAAAATCGCTCAGAGAAATGCAGGAGAACGTGGGTCATCAGGAAGAAATCCTGAAAGAGGTAATGCAAAATTACCTTAAAGAAATACAGGAAAATACAAACAAACAAGTGAAGGATCTCAGCAAATCCATCCAGGAACTAAAAAAGGAAGTAGAAACAACTAAGAAATCACAAAGGGAGACAACTTTGGAGATAGAAAACCTTGGGAAGAAATCAGGAGTCATAGATGCAAACATCAACAATAGAATACAAGAGATGGAAGAAAGAATCTCAGGTGCTGAAGATTCCATAGAAAGCATCGACTCAACAGTCAAAGAAAATGCAAAATGCAAAAAACGCGTAACCCAAAACATCCAGGAAATCCAGGACACAATGAGAAGACCAAACCTAAGGATTATAGGTATAGATGAGAGTGAAGATTTGCAACTTAAAGGGCCAGTAAACATCTTCAACAAAATTATGGAGGAAAACTTCCCTAACTTAAAGAGAGAGATGCCGATGAACATACAAGAAGCCTACAGAACTCCAAACAGACTGGACCAGAACAGAAATACCTCCCGTCACATAATAATCAAAACACCGAATGTTCTAAACAAAGAAAGAATACTAAATGCAGTAAGAGAAAAGGGCCAAGTAACATACAAAGGAAGACCTATCCGAATCACATCAGACTTCTCACCAGAGACTATGAAAGCCAGAAGATCCTGGGCAGATCTCATGCAGACACTAAGACAGCACAAATGCCAGCCTAGACTACTATACCCAGCAAAACTCTCAATCACCATAGATGGAGAGACCAAGATATTCCATGATAAAACCAAATTTTCACAATATCTTTCCACAAATCCAGCCCTGCAACGGATAATAGGTGGAAACCTCCAATACAGGGAGAGAAACAACACCCTGGAAAAAATGAGATAATAACCTTCTTGAATCAAACCCAAAAGTAGATAACCACTCAAACATAAAGATAGCGTCAAGAATGGCAGATGGCAATAATCACTATGCCTTAATCTCTCTTAATATCAATGGTCTCAATTCCCCAATTAAAAGACATAGACTAGCAGACTGGATACGTAAACAGGACCCAGCTTTTTGCTGCATGCAGGAAACGCACCTCAGTGTCAAAGACAAACACTACCTCAGAGTAAAAGGCTGGAAAACAATTTTACAAGCAAATGGCCCCAAGAAACGAGGTGGAGTAGCCATCCTAATATCGGATAAAATTGATTTTCAACCCAAAGTCATCAAAAAAGACACAGAAGGACACTACATACTGATCAAGGGAAAAATCCACCATCAAGAACTCTCAATCCTGAATATCTATGCTCCAAATGCAAGGGCACCCTCATTCGTAAAAGAAACTTTACTAAAACTCAAAGCACACATCGCACCGCACACAATAATAGTGGGTGACTTCAACACCCCGCTCTCTGAAATGGATCGTTCAGGAAAGCAGAAACTAAACAGGGACACAGTGAATCTAATTGAAGCCTTGGACCAAATGGAACTAACTGATATATATAGAACATTTCATCCTAGAGCTAAAGAATACACCTTCTTCTCAGCTCCTCATGGTACCTTCTCCAAAATTGACCATATAATTGGTCACAAATCAGACCTCAACAGATACAAGAAGATAGAAATAATCCCATGCCTCCTATCAGATCACTATGGAATAAGGGTGGTCTTCAATGGCAACAAAAACAAAAGAAAACCCACGTACACATGGAGGCTGAACAATGCTCTACTCAATGATAACTTGGTCAAGGTGGAAATAAAGAAAGAAATCAAAGACTTTTTGAAAGTTAATGAAAATGAAGGCACAACATACCCTAACTTATGGGACACAATGAAAGCAGTGCTAAGAGGAAAATTCATAGCCCTGAGTGCCGCCAAAAAGAAACGGGAGACAGCATACACTAACAGCTTAATGGCACACCTGAAAGCCCTGGAACAAAAAGAAGCAAATACACCAAAGAGGAGTAGAAGGCAGGAAATCATCAAACTCAGGGCTGAAATCAATCAAGTAGAAACAAATAAAACCATACAAAGAATCAACAAAACGAGGAGTTGGTTCTTTGAGAAAATCAACAAGATAGATAAGCCCTTAGCCAGACTAACCAGAGGGCACAGAGATAGTATCCAAATTAATAAAATCAGAAACGAAAAGGGAGAGATAACAACAGAAACTGAGGAAATTCAAAAAATCATCAGATCCTACTACAAAAACCTGTATTCAACACAACTAGAAAATCTTGAGGAAATGGACAATTTCCTTGACAGATACCAAGTACCAAAATTAAATCAGGATCAAATAGACCATCTAAACCGTCCTATAACCCCTGAAGAAATAGAAGTTGTCATTGGAAGTCTTCCAACCAAAAAAAGCACAGGTCCAGATGGTTTTAGTGCAGAATTCTATCAGACCTTCAAAGAAGACCTAACACCAATACTCTTCAAACTGTTCCACAAAATAGAAACAGAAGGAACACTACCCAACTCGTTCTATGAAGCCACAATTACACTAATACCAAAAGCACACAAAGATCCGACAAAGAAAGAGAATCTCAGGCCAATCTCTCTTATGAATATCGATGCAAAAATACTCAATAAAATTCTTGCCAACCGAATCCAAGAACACATCAAAACGATCATTCACCACGATCAAGTAGGCTTCATCCCAGGGATGCAGGGATGGTTCAATATAAGGAAATCCATCAATGTAATCCACTACATAAACAATCTCAAAGAAAAAAACCACATGGTCATCTCATTAGATGCTGAGAAAGCATTTGACAAAATTCAGCATCCTTTCATGCTAAAGGTCTTGGAAAGATCAGGAATTCAAGGCCCATATCTAAACATAGTAAAAGCAATTTACAGCAAACCAGTAGCCAGCATCAATCTAAACGGAGAGAAACTTGAAGCAATCCCACTAAAATCAGGGACTAGACAAGGCTGCCCTCTCTCTCCATATCTTTTCAATATAGTACTTGAAGTTCTAGCTAGAGCAATTAGACAAGAAAAAGAGGTCAAAGGGATACAAATTGGAAAGGAAGAAGTCAAACTATCACTATTTGCAGACGATATGATAGTATACATAAGCGACCCAAAGAACTCCACCAGAGAACTCCTACAGCTGATAAACGACTTCAGCAAAGTGGCCGGATATAAAATCAACTCAAGCAAGTCAGAAGCCTTCCTATACTCAAAGGATAAGCAGGCTGAGAAAGAAGTAAGAGAAATAATACCCTTTACGATAGCCACAAACCATATTAAGTATCTTGGCGTGACGCTAACCAAACAAGTGAAAGATCTGTATGACAAGAACTTCAAGTCTCTGAAGAAAGAAATTGAAGAAGACCTCGGAAGATGGAAAAATCTGCCATGCTCATGGATTGGCAGGATTAATATAGTAAAAATGAGCATCTTACCAAAAGTAATACACAGATTCAATGCAATCCCCATCAAAATCCCAACTCAATTCTTCATAGAGTTAGAAAGAGCAATTCAAAAATTCATCTGGAATAACAGAAAACCCAGAATAGCTAAAACTATTCTCAAGAGTAAAAGAACCTCTGGGGGAATCAGTATCCCGGACCTCAAGCTGTACTACAGAGCAATAGTGTTAAAAACTGCATGGTATTGGTACAGTAACAGACATGTAGATCAATGGAACAGAATTGAAGACCCAGAAATGAATCCACACTCCTATGGTCACTTGATCTTTGACAAAGGAGCTAAAACCATCCAGTGGAAAAAAGATAGCCTTTTCAACAAATGGTGCTGGCTCAGCTGGAGGTCAACATGCAGAAGAATGCAAATTGACCCATCCTTATCTCCTTGCACTAAGCTCAATTCTAAGTGGATCAAAGATCTCCACATAAAACCAGACACACTGAAACTAATAGAAGGGAAACTAGGGAAGAACCTTGAACATATGGGCACAGGGGAGAATTTCCTGAACAGAACTCCAATAGCTTATACTCTAAGATCAAGAATAGACAAATGGGACCTCATTAAATTACAAAGTTTTTGCAAGGCAAAAGACACCGTCAAAAAGACAAAGCGGCAACCAACTAACTGGGAAATGATCTTTACCAACCTTACATCCGACAGAGGGCTAATATCCAAGATATACAAAGAACTCAAGAAGTTAAACTCCAGAGAGGCAAGTAACCCTATTAAAAAATGGGGTACAGAGCTCCACAAAGAGTTCTCACCTGAAGAATATCTAATGGCTGAGAAGCACCTAAAGAGATGTTCATCATCCTTAGTCATTAGGGAAATGCAAATCAAAACAACCCTGAGATTCCATCTCACACCAGTCAGGATGGCTAAGATCAAAAACACAGGAGACAGCAGTTGTTGGCGAGGATGTGGAGAAAGAGGAACACTCCTCCACTGCTGGTGGAATTGCAGGCTGGTACAACCACTCTGGAAAGCAGTCTGGCGGCTCCTCAGAAAACTGGGCATGACACTTCCGGAGGATCCGGCTATACCACTCCTGGGCATATACCCAGAGACTTTACCTGCATGCAATAAGGACACATGCTCCACTATATTCATAGCAGCCTTATTTATAATAGCCAGAAACTGGAAAGAACCCAGATGTCCCTCAACGGAGGAATGGATTCAGAAGATGTGGTATATTTACACAATGGAATACTACTCTGCAATTAAAAACAATGAATTCACGAAATTCCTAGGCAAATGGTCAGAACTTGAAAATATCATCCTTAGTGAGGTAACCCAATCACAAAAGATCACACATGGTATGAAGTCACTGATAAGGGGATATTGACCCAGAATCTCAGAATACCCTAGACACAATCAGCATATCAATAGATTTCTAAAAAGATGGAAGGAGAGACCCCTGGTCCTGGAAAGACTGGATGTAGGGGAACGCCAGGACAGAGTAATGAGAGGGGGTTGAACGGAGAAAAGAGGGAGGGAAGGGGGCTTATGGGACTTTCGGGGAGGGAGGAAACGGGAAAGGGGAAGTGATTTGGAATGTAAATTAAAAAAATAAAATAAAATTAAATTAAAAAAAAAAAAAAAAAAAAAAAAATAAAACTGCACCTAGCATTTCCAGAGCCCCACATTTGAATGCATGGTCTTCAAACAGCCACATGTAGAAATAAGTTTTAAATTTTTGTCTACTGAACAATACAGACCACTTTTATTGTCATTATTCTCTCTCTCTCTCTCTCTCTATATATATATATATATATGTATGTATATATATAATGTTTACATAACATTTGTTTCATATTAAACGTTATAAGTAATTTAGGGATGGTTTAAACCACGAAGGAAGATGTACATAGGTTCTATACAAATTCTAAACCATGCTTTCTGCATAAGGTTCTAGACTATCAGTTGACATTTTTATTAAAGTAAATGTATTTAGCTGACGCATAAATACAGTATCTACTACGATAATGCTGTTACATTATCTGACATGTATGTACATTGTTTAATGTTAAAAGCAGATTAAATATTTCTATTTCCCAGACACTTATGAGGAGTTTTCTAAAGGTAAAGTTCATTGATGCTGTCTTAGTCACTCTGCCCTAAGATGACACAGCAAGACGTCTCTTCCTTATTTAACTGTAACCTAGGACCCAGATATCAATCTTCCCCTCCTTCCTCCTCCTCTCCTCAGTCTCTGGCAGCCAACGGTCTCCTCTCTACTTCTTTATTTTCAAACTTTATTACGAACATGAACTCGCGTTGGTTGCACAAATTAGTGGGCGGCCCTGTAACATTTTTAGATATGCCTATCTCATGTTTTAATGGTATCCACTCTCTCTACAACCCTCTCCCCACCTCTTCTCTACCTTTCCCAGCTCCAACCCTTTCTCCATCCCGAAGAGCGTCTCTTCTCCTTTCCGTTCATCTTCAGCTTCTATGAGGTTAAAGGTTTTAGGTTCCTTATGTGAGTGAGATCAAAGCTTTGTCTGAATTTTTCCTTTGCTCCAGATCATCGGCCACAAAGGACAGGATTCTGTTGTTTCGATTGGTTGAAATCTCATTGCGCGGTTCCAAATTCTCCTTTATCCAATCATAGGTTAAAGGCGTGGTTTGTTTCCGAGCAGCAAATGTGGAAACATAGGTCTCCTTCATGCGATAGTTTCCTTTCCTTCAGGAACATGATCACTAAGTCAGATAGTAGATCCACTTTGAGCTTTTAAAACATTCATATTGTTTTCTGTAGTGTCTGAACTAACGCCAACAGTGTGTGAAAGTTCTTTTCCTTGCCATTATCAACAGCACGGGTCACCATTCATCTTGGATCACAGCCCTTCTCACTACGGGGAGACACTATCTCATTATGGTTTGATAAGATATTGCTAGTTCCTTTGAATGGTTGCCTAGTTTCCAATGTGTGGGTTTTAATTTGTTCACACTTTCTTCTGTCTATATGATCACTTAGGATGTTGATAGTATTTTGCAGTTGCCAATGGTATTGTAAAGAACAATCTTTTTTATAATGAAAAAGAATTCCTCAAAAACCTAAAGTTCCTTGAAAGGTAATTTTTGTGTAATGTGAGAGGCATACTCTCTAGATATGTGTGCTTGGATGATTGTGTTGTCCAAAATTTATAGGTTGAAATCCTGGCCCCCTAAAATGATGCTACTAAGAGGCATTTTGGAGAAGTATTTAGGTCCTAGGCATGGAGGCCTCATAAATAAAACTAGTTTCTACATAAAATGAGACCATGGAAATCCTTTACCCTGTTACTATGTGAGCACACAGCAAGGTGTTGTTTATGGGCCAAAACTCGTATCCTCAGCAAACACTGAGTCTGGCAGTACAATGCCCTCAGAATTCCCAGGCTTCAGAACTGGGAGAAGCATTTCTATGTTTTACAAGTCACCTCGCTGATAGTGTTTTGTTGTTGAGTATACATATGAAGGCTATTGAGCTCCCTGTGTTGTTTTGATAATTATCTTCGGCTCCCAAGTTAACTTGATCTCTTACAATGTTTCAGAATATACTATTTATGTGCATGTGTAATAAGGAACTAGTCCTTGTTGCTGTTGTTTTAAAACTATTTGTATGCCTCTACTCAGTTCACAAGGCATAATTTCGGTGACTAGTAACTCTCCTGCAGTGCTAACTAGGAATAGAAGCAGTGTTCCTAATATTAATGGGAAGGACTCTGGTGTCTCGCCTTAACATCATAGACTGGTCCATTATGTATCTCCGTTTCTTTCCCTCATTGCTATGACAAAATGCCTAGGAAAAGCAACTTGGAATGATTATTTAGCTGGTAAAGGTTACAACCTTTCATTGCCAGGGAGCCTCAGGCACAGCAGCAGGAAGCCACTAGTCGCTGCATTATAACAAAGTAACAAAGCAGACAATACATTGTGCTTTTTATACACCAGGATCCCCTACCTAAGGAATGATGCCTTCCCACAACAGTTTATGCAAGCAAGATACCCACCACCCACAGACACACCCATCTCCCAGGTAAGTCTAAGTCCTACCCAGTTCCCAATCCCGCCCATCACCATAGGTGTCCATGCATGTTAATTGTAAAATGTTAGGAAGTGATCAATTCCTTTTTGTTTCAGCATCTATGGAGACTATTATGACAGTCATTTTTTTCTTTTAAAGCCATTGATATAGCATTAATGATTTTCCTAATATTGAACAAACTTTATATTATAAGAATAAATCTCACTTGCGGTGGACTATTAAGACTGCCCTGGATTCTTCATGCCTGTCTGAATATTTGCACCTGCATTCAGGAAAGTATCAGCCTGCTCTTTTTTATGTTTATGTGCATTGGTGTTTCACCCACATGTACGTCTGAAGGTGCCAGGGGCCTTGGAATGAGAGCTGCAGACAGTTGTGAGCTGCCATGCTGGGGCTGGGAACTGAACCCAGGTCTCTGGAAGAGAGGCTCGTGTTCTTAACCACTAAGTCATCTCTCCAGCCTTCAGTCTGCTCTGTTACACACAGGTTCATGGCCTTCCTTTCTAACACTTATTCTCCAGCCAGTTCGATTTCCTTTTTGACTTTCCTCTGACCTGTGTTTTTCAGCATCCCTGTTTCCTTTGACTGAATGTGTCCACGGCCCTCAGAACCCGCTCTCCTCTTTGGTCTGGGACCACTTAACCCCTTCACTTCTTCTAGCTTTGATCCATTACCGTTCTTCATTTCTCAAGTTGCCAGCAAAAGTCATTCTCTCATTTTCTCAAATGCTTGAATGATTATAATTCTGTTTGGAGTGCAGGATGTATAGACTGTTTCTACTTCAGAGTTCTTACAGAGTCTAAAAGCTGTTAACCAACTCATGTGTGTAAAAATTTTCTTCTCTTATTTTGAGAAATGGCCTGGTAGGAATTCATCACTTATTTCCATTTTTTTATAGTATTATGACAATTTGTACTGTTTCTAGTCCAATGACAACACTGTCTACCAATGGCATGATCTCCTCGCTTTAGTGGGTCATTGTTCCTTTGTCTCAGTGGTGGGAGGCATGGCTGTGTACCCTCCATCTTTTGCTCCTCTCCTCTTTACCATGCAGTGTCAAAGACACCCCGCCCCCAAACCCCCACCCCAGCTTTGTCTTTTCCTTCCCCCTAACAGTGCCCTTTGAATAGTATCTTGTAAACAGCTCATGACTCATTTAATCTCAAACACTCATTCTAAAGCTTTTTCCTACAACCTGTGCTGTGCTCTGCCTGGACACAGCTAGAGAATTTTCATACAAAGTGAGCTCAGTCCTCAGAATGGTAGTGTTTGATGAATCCTAGGCCCTTTTGTTAACCTTCTATTTGTGACTCTGTGTGTGTGTTTAGTCATTACTGAGGACAAGTATTAAGGAAGAATGAAGAAGCTCTGACTCAGGTATATGGCGAGGATTTCTTCTTTTTACTTAGAGTTGCTTCATGACTTCCTGTAGCTCTTCATTTCCTACCTTGTTATTTTATCCTGGAGGCATTAGGAGAGAGGTAGGCAGGCAGCAGTTCCCATTGTTAGATAACCAGAAGCCACCAAATAAAATTGTCTCAGATTTAATTGTGTGAATTATATGTCCATTTCACTTATTTCTTCCTTCCTTCTTTCCTTCCTTCCTTTCGTTGTTGTTTGTTTGTTTTTGAGACAAGGTCTCTCTCTCTCTCTCTCTCTCTCTCTCTCTCTCTCTCTCTCTCTCTCTCTCTCTCTCTGTAGCCCTGCTGTCCCGAAACTCATTATGTAGGCTGGCTTTGAATTCAGAGATCTTCCTACCTTTGCAGAGGTTTGATCTTTCCCCCACTTAGGCTTGGCCTTATGACCGCGCCTGCTGGCAGGCCAAGTAACTCTTGTTTGCAAGCAGGATATAGCACAGAAGTTCCCGAGATTATTGCAGTTCATAGAAATATTCTCTTGTTATCGGTCGAGTTGTGTCCTCCCTGGTATGACTGTAGTTGTAGATGTGGTTTCAAAGGAAGTGTTGATAAGAGACATGGGGATATGACTGGGATTTTGATTTTATAGGATTAGTGTTGTTATAGAAACTGAAAACTCGCCCCCTCCCCTGCTCTCCAGCTTCCCCCGCAAGTCCTCCCTTTCCGTCCTGCACGGGAGCACAATCCAAGGAAAAGCCACGGTGGGTGGCAGCCATCTTCCATCCAGGAAGAAGGCCCTCACAGAAGCCAGATCAACTACAATTTTGACCTCAGACTTCCTACCATCTAGAACTGTGAAAAACCTGAGACTGGGTAACTGTTGTTTGGGACACTCGGTCTCTGGCATTTGATGGCAAGTCGTGCTGATGACTATACCGTGGTTGGCATATGGCAGAGACTAATCCTTGAAACCAATTAGGAATTAAACTGTAGTTGTAGGAAGAACCCATCTGCCTCAAATTTCAATATGTTCCCGGGTATGACTACCCAAATGATTTCACCGCAAGCACGGCGACTGCCCCTTCCGCACTGGCAGACCGCAGGCGGTCCATTCCGCCCTTCGGAGGTTTCCATCTTGCTTATTGGTCTCCTGCCTCAACCAACTTCCAGATTTAATAAATCTTTTCAGAAAGAAACTGGGTGTGTATCTGAGGCAGTCTGTTTCCCTGATGAGTCTTCATTTTCTGAACACTTCAGAGACAGTGGGAGATTTCAGTCCAAGCCAGACGCACATCTGCAACTCCTTGAGTCCCCGAAGCCGCACGTGATCAGCATGCTTTTTTGCGGGGTTCTCTGCTCTCAGCGGAGTCCCTCTACCTGGGTCAAGCCCAACCATCTGCGCATTCCCAGAACTGACAGACACCCGGAGAGAAAAATTGCCGCCAATCATCAGATCGCCTCAGCTTGCGCACTCTCTAGATTTTAGTTCACTTCATCTTCATAGCTTTCCCGGCCCTTAGATGCTTTTGAAAATGACTTTTATTATGTTTTCCATTTTGTTCGAGTGAGAATATTGACCTATTGCAGCCTCCTTGGAAGCACAAGGCTTTCTCTAAATAATTTCACATCCTTACAGCAAAGGCCTTCCAAAAGAATGTACCAGAAATAATATAATAGATGCTGGCTGGGATGAATAAATAAATGAATGACTTAGACCAATCTTACCTACTTTACAGTCTTAACTGGACTGAGTTTGCAGCTCTGCTGTGAAAGACAGGATGTTATTTCAGTGATGCGGGGGAACTGGAATGCCAAGATTCCAAAGAATGGTAAATGATGAATTTTGAAGAAGGAAGCAGACATTCTAGAGTCCTGGTTGCCTTTCAGCTCACTGGATTTTGCTTTTCAATTTCTCCTTTATTGCCACAAGATGAAAAGCACTGGACGAGGCATCTGCCTACTAGGCTACTGTCTGTCTTCTCACTTCAACCGTGTGATTCCAGAGACTTGGCCTCTAATCTATTCAATCCTCAGTCTCTAAATCTCTTCCCTGGGATACATGTCCAAGTCATTTCCACCAAAGAATAAATATCTTTAAGACTCTTTACATTCATCTTCATAGAAGGCTAATCCCAATAAAAGTACCTAATCAGAGTCAAAGCAGATATTACCAGAAGTCATCAGGAATAACTGGCATTCAATATGACTGTCAGAAATCTACAAAGGACTTCAATCATTTTGACCTAATAGATACCAAAGTGCTCTGCTTCAAAAATAAAATAATATCACTGTGGTGGTTTGAATAGGAATGGCCCCGTAGACTCCTGTGTTTGAATGCTTGGTCCATAGGGAGTGGCACTATTAGGAGGCCTTGTTGGAGTAGGGGTGGCCTTGTTGGGGAAAGTGCATCACTGTGGAGATGGACCTTGAGGTCTCATATATATATGTCTCATATATATGTTCAAGCTATGCCCAGTGGCACACAGTCTCCTTCTGTTGTCTGTGAATCCAAATGAAGAGCTCTCAATTCCTTCTTCAGCACCATGTCTGCCTGCACACTGTCATGTTTCCTGTCATAATGATAATGAACTGAACCTCTGAACTGAAAGCCAGCCCCAATTAAATGATTTTCTTTATAAGAGTTGCCTTGGTCATGGTGTCTCCTCACAGCAACAGAAACTCTAAGACAATAATTTATGGAATTAAAATCCCTCAAATAGGAAGAAAACCATTGTCATAAATAAGTTTCAAGAGAAATTTTAAACTATAGCAAGTCTCAGAAATATTTTTAGCTTCCAATAGTAACTGTGGATATTGGTCACTTGCAAACTCACATGGCAACTTATTGATAGTTATGTTTGCAAATTTCAATATCACTAAGCCACACAAACTGAGCCCAGAAAACTAGAATTAACTTAGTGGGGTTTTTTTTAATCACTTGATGTTTTCCCCCTAGAGGATATTCCTTGATAATATTTTTATGTAAATGTGCCACAATTTGCTTAAAAATTGAAAAGCTACAAAGGAATGATTGTTTTATTACTAGAAAATAAATTAATTTTAAGTAAAAGAAGAAGTATACACTACAAGGTATGAGCATGCACATTTTGTATGTTGTGTGGAAAATGTTCAGAAGCAGGATGATTGGCTGTAAGGAATGATCAACATCAAATAATATAAAAAAAAAAACCCAGGCTTTTGCAATTTTCTAATTCAACTATCAGTGTCAGACAGAATCCCAAGAGAACCACAGAGAATGGCAAAGGCACAGGGCTTGGAAAGAAATGGTTCTGTGACTTCTAAGATGGCTAGTACATCCAATCTCGTTGCCTTCATTTGTAGCTTAGCAGAGTCATCTACCACCCAGGGACAAGAAGTTTCAACTACTAGAACTGCAGACGCGGAAGTGTCCCTAGGAACCATCCAAAGTGTACAGTTAGTTTCCTAGACCATAGGATTCTATAATGGTGCTACAAAGAAAGTAATTTCTTATAATTGAGTCAGCTTTGAGTTAAGAATCAGTGAGAGAGGTCTGAAGAGGGGATTAAATCACAGACAAAAATTTACATGAAAGTGGGGGGGTATGATTCCATAGGAAAAACTCATTCCTGTCTGAGTGAGCATCTGGAGCTGATCACCTGGGGTACCTGAGAGACAGAGTGAGCAGCAAATTAGCATCTGCATATCCATGCTTTAGATCCAGTCTACTCAAAACACTGCTCAGGGGGAAGTCCTAGAAATCAGGAGTGGCTGATGCTTGCTCTTCTGACATCTGTTTGCAGTGATTCGAAACATGCTGCTCTCTGTAGAGGACTCAGCTAGTCCTCATAAGTACCCTGGAGGACTGGGCCATCTGTGGGAGAAAGAGGAAATTGGGCACCTAGAACCTGTGGTATAGGCATTCTACTGGTATAAGAACTGAGAGACAAAAATTATTATTATAAAAGTACTTGTCACATTGTTGTGGTTTGAATGAAAAGTGTCTTTGCAGGGTCATGTATTTAAACATTAGGTCCAGGGTTGGCACCACTGTTAGGAAGGTCATGGCGCCTTTGGTAGGTACGGCCTTGTTGGAGGAAGTACCTCACTAGCAGAGGTGTGGAGGTCTGACAGCCTGGCCTTGTTTCCTCTTCTCTCTTTCTGCTTTCTGTGATAAAATGTGATCAGCTTACATGCTAACTACCAGATTGGCCTCACTCTTTGATGGAGTGTTCTATAACAGCAGCAGAAAAGAAACTAAGGTGCACATGATTTTACAATGCCTCACAAGCGTTGGTCATGAACTGGCTGCCTGTGTACTCCTTAAAGTGCCAATGTCATTTTGGTGTTTGGTTCTAGACCTTAACCAACTCATCAAGGCAATGTCAGCTACATGTATGTTTTGGTTATAAAAACCATGCAAAACTACAAACCAGCCTCACGTTTAAATTGCTTCCCCTTTAGTTTGGAGACCTGAGAATCTTTTAAATGAAATATTAAAAATATCAGTGAGATTTTTAGGGTAAAGAAAACAAGAAGGTCTGTCATTATTGACACCACCCCACTAGGAAAATGCTACTGCTCAGCTGTGTAAGTCAGTCTGCAGTTCACCCAAAATCCTTTGTTGTTATTGTTGAGTGGAGGAGTGAGTTAAAAGGGGAAGCCATCTTTTAAAATATTTATCAGACATCATATTTTAAGAATCCTCTGATTAGAGTCATGCCCAATTTTTAACTGTTTTGCATGTGTGTGTGTGTGTGTGTGTGTGTGTGTGTGTGTGTGTGTGTGTGTTTTGTTTTGAGTTTCTTTGTTCCTTTGTTTTCTTTTTTGACACTCAGTTTTCCTAGCCTGCCCTGTTAGGTTATCCTAACACAGCAGGGTAGACCTCAACTCCACAACTAGCTGAGCAAGGCAAACTGAACTCGATGGGGAGAAATATCAAGGTGTGTGGGAAGGGGTAGGAAGTTGGTGGGGGGTGGTAGCCAGGAGAGTGTCTCTGTTCAAAAATAGATTTAGAATTCTCAAAGATTTAATAAAAATGGCCTAGAAAGAAAAGAGAAGCCAGCTGTGAAACTAAGTCTATCTTGAAACTTGAAGGTAGAGACATCCAGAGCTCTTCCCTTCCTTTTCAGTTCTAAATAGTGAGCAAGCCGACCAGACCAGAGCCCCTGGGTTGCTGAAGCCTGCGTACTTATCAAGAGAAACTAGTCAGAGGAAAGAAATCACTCGGAGAAAAAGCACTGCAATGAATTCATCAACCATGTTCATTAGATGATTTTTAAAGGCTGCGATCTTTAAAATAAAAATATAAAAAAAAAAGATTGCGTTTTATTACAGCAGCTGAAAATGCTGTCAACTTCACAAGTATTTAACCATTTCTGGTCTCCAGATTTCAGAATAGCTTTTACTTTCACTGCAAAGCAAAACTTTAAATCGTTCTGGCCCAGGTTTCCCCAAAACAAGGAACAAACAACAAAAACTTATTTCAGCTGTTCACAAAAGCATCAAGAAAAGAGGAAAGGCTGAACCTTGTAGATTATATAGCTGAGGATTCTTGAGGCTAAAAGACCACTGTCCGCATCTGTAAATTGTCAGATGGAAGTAAAAAATAAAATAAAATAAAATAAAACCACGAGGAAAGTTGGTTGGTGTTTTTCTGAAATTGACCTATCATATCAAGTGACAGAAACAGACATAATATTAGCTTAAGGAGGAAGAGGGAAGGAAGCCAAACAAAGAACCTAGATATAGCTGCACATAGAACACCCGACTTAGCGAGTGAACAGTGCAGAAGTGAGTCTCACCAGGCACATCAGGCCCAGAATTTCACTGAAAGATAAGCAAATGAAACAGGATTTGGTGGGTCCCTCGTACCAGGTCACAACCTAGAGTTCGGTTTTACCCTAACCCTCAAATGGACTCTCTAGCTTTTTGTTAAGGATTTTAGTTTCAAATCACAGAAAACAACTGTATGCATTCGAAAGGTCTGTTGTGACAGTGCAATATGTGTATATATAAAAAAGTATTCATCAGATCGGGGTAATTGGCTTAGGTATGGCTGCATATATTTCTTCTTTAGGTCAGGAACATTCTAAACTTTTCTGCTAGCCACTTTGAAATATTCAATTAATCGATTGCTGTCAGATACTTTCTATACTGTAATTCTTGCGCTGTCTAGACTAATATCCTCCTTCATCAAATCAAGCCAAGAATGTGACAGGGGCACAGAAGGAAGACTTTACTCCCAATGGCATCTAGCATATGGAAGTATTTTTGACTTGGTTAGTTCCAGGTCATATTATGCTCCACTCTCGGGTTGGAATCTATAGGAGAAGCAATGAGCTCCTAGCTGAATTTTCTGTTATTTATTTACAATTACAGTATCTAGATTTATTCATCTTGCAGATGATGCCCGGGCTCTCTGCCATCCATCCCTGTTGAAATTCCACCCATGGGTAAATCACTTCTTAGAGTCAGTCAGCTTGTATTGTTACAGCAGTGACGCATACCTAGCCTTATCTCTTTCTCCAGCTTATCACACCTGGTTTGCCGTGTATGAAAATTCGGCTCTGCGGGGAATGCCTCGATAATTTGAGCTGCTGCCGGAAAGGAAAATCTGTAAGGGAGATAAGATCACTGGGAAGATGTGCGTTGATTTGCTTTGAGGGATGAGTCTGATCCCTCCGTGCACGGGCTTAATTGGATTCTAAAGTTGGCTCTTGCTAAAAAGCACAGTTAAGGAAAACTTTGGGATGGAGCATATGTCCTTGTTTCTGTTGCTAATAGATAAAGGGAATAAAACGGCTCTATTATATGCAGTTAAATTGTTTGTGGACATATTTCATTTGTTATGACACGGATGTCAAGGGCCACTAAAGAGTTACATCAGCAATGTTTCCATGTCCTTCTGAAGGAAGGACATTAGCTCCGTGAAAGTTACAGTGTGAATTCGGGGTTCGAAGACTAGGTTTGTGTGTCGCTCCCACACTCGCGATTTCAAGATACTAGCAAACCTACTTGACCAACATACGAGGCTCTGTTTCCTCACTATAACATGAAAATAACGTGTGTCCTGCAATTCACAGGGACCGGGTGGAGTTCAAAGGAAATGCAGCCTTTTGGCCCCCTTATCTTTGGAAGTCTTTGAATTATTTACGTATTTCCAAAGAAAGCCTTCAAATTCACTGCACATGATTTTTTTTTATATATATCTTTATAAAGGTTACTTCCATTCCCCACTCAGATTCTTTGCAAGTTTTTTAAAAGGCAGAGCATGTAGGTTCTGTGTTCTGGAAAGTCATGAGTAGATTTAGGTAAGCCTGAGACTGCTGTTCGTTGTGTGTTGAGAGCAATGGAGCATGATTGTATGGTTTCAGAATGCTGGGCTTTGCTATGAAGAGTGCCATCTTTAGCCTTTCTTTGTATAGTTGTTCCAAGTTAAGAAATTAGCCCTTAGCTCTTTGATTATCGCTTTTTTAAGTCATGGCAAATGTAAATTCTAGTATCTATTTTAATGTGTGGTGTGTGCTATAGAAGTCTATATAAGAAGTAAGGTGAGGCCAAAGGGTTTTGAGACAAGTTCTTTAAAATGTGATACCCTCAATAGTCTCCATGTGCTCTGTTACACATGGACATATAGAACATAAAGAATGTATGGTAGAAATAGTCTCATGTTCATCCCACTTCAAGAACAAGGGAGAAGCACATATCTAACAAGGACTGCTTACAAATATATCCGAGATGAGGGATATAGGAATCTGTAAACAGACCATCAAAAATGAGCACCTTTCGAGTTCCTAGATCTAACTTATAAGAAGGGAAAATGCCTCAACTTCACAGCAATGATGCAGGACCTGGAGGTTGTAGAAAAACAGAAAGAACGATGCTGGGATTCTGCGTTGGGAAACACCTGCTTCACCTTCCAACTCCAGAGTACAAGAGAAGAACCCAAATTTACTATGGCAGTCCTAACTAGGCCCAAAGCCAGGGCTCTGCAGTTGCGAACGAGAGGATGAAGATCTTCTCCTTTCCCGCTCTTGGGCCATTCCTGACCCCATGGGTTTGCGGAGGAATCAACATCAGCAAATTCTTCTCAGAAATAAACTTAGCAATCTAATGTGACTGAGACTTCATAAGCAAGCTCACACAGACACTCGTACTTACAAAGCAAATGGCTTTTAAGCACATGACCTAAGACTAAACATTTAATGGTCCATTGGATGGAGAAGAATAAAGGAAGGTCAGCTGATGACGTTTGAAATCAGCCAATCCCAGAAATCTACTGGGATCATATATCAGAATTTAAAATGAACAATACCCAAACATGTAATGCATACATGGGTATACTTCTGAACATTAGAATCACGAGGTCTGTAAGAAAAGTCCTTGAGATATGACCTCCTATGGTTTGAATTATCTCACAAAGACCCTAATACTGTGTAGCACCATCACATTTGAGTGTAAGGAAATCAATAAAAATTAGGGCAGGGGCAACATAGACATTAAGCGCATAACAGAAAGGTACTGGCAGGGACTTCTAAGATATTTTATTAGAATAAAGTAGTCAGATGCTAAATGATTTCCAAGTCCCTTTATTCGCTGTCATCTCCTCAGGCTCCTTTGTCACTCCCCAAACACTCTAAGTTCAGTTTATCCTCAGACACCTTGTGCTTGCTAGAGATCCTATAGGGAATGTCTTCCTGGGTTTCACATACTTAGATTCTGCACATCATTTGGGTCTCAGGAAATGGTATACCCCTTCAGAGTAAACTTCTAGTCTCCAAAACTTTTCTCTCTTTGTTTCTCTGAGAGATTAAACTCAGAGACCGTTAAGCAAGTGCTCTACCACTGAGCTATACATATTCGGAGCCCCTAGAAGCTCTACCCAACTGACAGAACTGGTGTATTTTTCTGAAAACACTAGCATGTATATGAAGCAGAGTCCATGCTCCCCAGAAAGCACCGACCCTGCTACTTTTGCCAAGTTGACTTTATTTTGTTTTTCTCTGCATAGGACTTAGTACTAAAAAAGTACGAAAAGTACTAAAAAAATGTTATTTTATTTTTTATTTTTCCTTTATAATTATCTATTTACTTTTAATATTTTTTCGGTTTTCTTTTTTTATTGAATATATTCTTTATTTACATTTCAAATGTTATTCCCTTTCCTAGTTTTCCCCCTCTCAGAAAACCCCTAACCCATCCTCCCTCCCCCTGTTTCTATGAGGGTGTACCTCCACCTAATCCACTCCTACCTACCCTCCCTCGATTTCCCTACACTGGGGCATCTATTGAACCTTCATAGGACCAAGGATCTCTCCTTCCATTGATGCCTGATAAGGCAGTCCTCTGCTACACATGCAGCTGGAGCCATGTGTACTCCTTGGTTGATGGCTTAGTCCCTGGAAGCTCGGGGCGGGGGGGGGGTCTGGTTGGATGATATTGTTGTTCTTTCAGTGAGGTTACAAACCCCTTCAGCTCCTTCAGTCCTTTCTCTAACTCATCATTGGATACCCCGTGCTCAGTCCAAAGGTTGGCTGCGAGCATCCACCTCTGTATTTGTAAGGCTCTGGCAGGGTCTCTCAGGAGACAGCTATAACAGACTCCTTTTGGCAAGCATTTCTTGGCATCCACAATAGTGTCAGGGTTTGGTGACTGTTTATAAGATGAATCCTGAGGTAGGACAATCTCTGGGTGGCCTTTCCTTCAGTCTCTGCTCCACACTTTGTCTCCATAATTTCTCCTGTGAGTATTTTGTTCCCTTTCTCAGAAAAACCGAAGCACCCACACTTTGGTCTTCCTTCATCTTGAGTTTCATGTGGTCTGTGAATTGTATCTTGTTTATTCTGAGCTTTTGGACTAATATCCACTTATCAGTGAGTGCATACCATGTGTGTTCTTTTGTGACTGGGTTACCTCACTCAGGATGATATTTTTTAGTTCCATCCATTTGCCTAAGAATTTCATACTTTTTTAAATGTGCCAAATTAATGTCGCCCATGTCCAAATGTGTGTGGGAGTCATGCACTGGAGCACTGAGTATCCAACAGTGCTCCCAGTCCTGAGGAAAAGTGACCCTTGGTCTCCTAGCGGCCCTCAGCTATCAAGAGCTCCTCAGGAAAGAGTGGGCCTTGGGAGCCCCTGTCCACTTCTTGCTGGATATTTTTAGCTAGCATGAGCTTATGCAGGTCTTGAGTGTGTAAACACAACTGCCATCTGCAACAGCCATGTAGTATCAAGAATGTACCATTCCACAGTACTCCTCCCCCATATTCTCATCCCAGCATTCTCTCCATTCTCTCTTCTGAGGGGTTCCCCAAGCCTTGGGGGATGGGATTGGGATCCTACCTGTGATTCAGCCCTTTGAACAGTAATGTGTCTCTACACTCTTCACTACCCATGACCATAAGAAGCTTCTCTGGCCAGAGTTGGAAGCAGCACAACTTTTGGATATAAACATAAATATTTAATAACATGACCGTTTAGGAAAATAATACCCATGGGTTCTCCCCTAAGGCCTATGACTTCCCATTGACCAAGTTACTGCACCATGCATGAAGTCCCTCCTGTGCATAAGACCAAATCTAATCCGGAAAGGCATTGGTTACCCTCCTAAACAGTCTCGCCACAACTGTACCGGTGGGCACCTCTTGCTTGGCAGACTGGTATTGTATCTTCCACGGTCTAGTATCAGATAGGGCCATTGGTGTCTTTCCTTCCCAACTAGCCTGCATAGTACTATAAAAGGTGGCCAACTGGGAGGGTGTCCTGGGCTGTTCAAGGTTGAATTCTCCGTGTCCTGCAACCAAAGTGTGTGGTGTTTTCAGCTATAAGGAAGATGTCATCTTTAATTTTGTTTTGTGTTTTACTACTGACCCTTCCTTCTAGCACACATCTCACCTTGCTAAGACTTAATTTCTGTCAGGACATGAATTTCATTATGTTTATCCATGTGCTCCCAATATTTTGAGTGAATGGCTCACACAGAAGAGGTTCTCAATAAATTCTGAGTGTGTGTATGTGTGTGTGTGTGTGTGTGTGTGAGAGAGAGAGAGAGAGAGAGAGAGAGAGAGAGAGAGAGAGAGAGAGACAGACAGACAGACAGACATTGGTATCCATATATTTCTTCAATCCAAAATTCTAAAACCATTCTTGTTTTCTACCCTTTCCTGAAGACTGATAGGCAGTGTACAGTATACCATGTCTTCTACATAGTCAGGAACTATCCCCTTGCCTGTTTTCCTCCGTCTCTTCTGCCATTATCCTAGTCCAGATTGCTCTTTCTTTCTAATTTTCTGTAATAGTTGCCATCAGTCTTTCAAGTCTCATCTTCCTGGGGGGGGGAGGTGTTCCCAAATCATAACCATGTTTTGCAAGTACACATTACAACAAACGTGAGAATTCATTGTAACAGCAGAATAGGATCCAGTCCTCACTGTCATGGCCAGCCTTGTCTTACTGAGTTCCACAAGTCTCAACTGTGCTGTGAACACAAGCCCCTCCAATTTTGAATTTTTGTCTTTTCTAGCTGTTGCCCAGTTCTACTGGGACAGAGACCCTGCTCCTTGCTGTTACAGTCTTAGGATCTCCAAAGCCCCGACAGTCTCTCTTCCTTTAGTGTTCAGTAATATCTGCTGACCACACTGATGAACAAGTGGTTTTGCTCTGTTCTCCTTAGGTTAGAAACACCTTGACATTTATGGTCCGTGAAAGGGGGTGAGGGGCTGGAGAGATGGCTCAGTGGTTAAGAGCACTGACTGCTCTTCCAAAGGTCCTGAGTTCAAATCCCAGCAACCACATGGTGGCTCACAACCATCTGTAATGAGATCTGATGCCCTCTTCTGGTGTGTCTGAAGACAGTTTCAGTGTACTTAAACATAATAATAAATAGATCTGTAAAAAAAAATAGAAGAAAGGGGGTGAGGTTATCCACCAATTCCGAGTGAAAATCTACAGCAATAGATTTGGCCTTTTTATAAACTCCCTTTCCTCTCATACTCCCTAGGAATTTTTTGAGGAATAAAAGCTTATGGGATCAAAACTTGATGACAAAGCTGCTCTCCTTTGCATAAATACGGTACATAAATCAAAAAAGGTCAAAGATGAAGATGCTTCAGAATCTATATGGCTTTTTACAACAGCGAGATTCATGGCCTTTAAAAATATGTAGAACAAGATGAAACAAATGTTTTCAGTAGATGTTCAGGTGCTCTTTTCTAAAAATAACGTACTTAACCACAAATCAATGTTTAAAGCCAGATGGCTAATGAGGACCAGCCAGGAAACTCCTATAATTCACAGTAATGAGTATGGTAATGAGCTCCCATTATAAACCAAACCGCTTCGTGACACACTGTATCTATTTCAAATAATAGTGATTTGATTATTTCGTATTTTTCAAAGCTCCAGAATTAATTTACCAGGAAAATATTAGAAAACCTGACTGATTGATGAGTTATCATACCCCCCAAATCACTAGAAGGTGGCCTAAATTTTATTAACAAGTCTGTTTAAATGTCAAATGTCATTAGGAATTATATATATATATACACAAACAAAGCTGGTGGTAGTGGTGCCGGCCTTTAATCCCAGCACTTGAGAGGCAGAGGTGGGTGGATCTCTGTGAATTCAAGGCCATCCCAGTCTGCAGAGTGAGTTCCAGGACAGTTGGGGTTACACAAAGAAACTCCATCTCAATAATAAAAAAATAAAAATCAAACCCAAATAGAGACTAAGATCTTTCGAAACATGAAAGAGGCCCTGTCGCTGTGGCTGAAGAGAAGCATTTTTCCTTCAGCTCTCTGCTTTTCAAATAGCCCTGTAGGAAAGGTTATTTTCTACTGAACAGGAGGCTTTGGGGACTTTTCCGCTGTGCAAAATGCCAGGGATTGAATTTTATTTTTAGTATCAAAGTAAATATTTATTTTTGCCTGTAAAATCTTCCTGTCTCTGATACACTGTCAGGACAGGTGTTTCCAGATGTCCAACGTGACATGGGCAGGAAGACAGCATGTTTCAGACCAGCAAGTGTGGCTTCCTAGAGTAACCCTGGTGTTAAGTGCCTTTCACTCACTCCACCTTATGACGGGGCATGGAGGAGGCTCTGACCTGATGGCAGGTCACATGACCCTTCAGTTTCTATCTTCTACACTCACATCTTGACTGTCTATAAGCCATTTGCACTTCATACGCGTGTTTGAAGCTCTATACTTTAAATTTATTTTTATTAAATTGTTGCCTTGGGGAATTCTGTCACATTCTCTCTGTCTCTCTCTGTTTCTGTCTCTGTGTCTCTCTCTAAGAAAGAGCCTTATGTAGCCCAGACTGGTCTTTAAACTTATTTTGCAACTGAGACTAGCTTTGAACTTCTGAATGTCCTACCTCTGCCTTCCGAGTTTTTCTCCTAAAATATACTAAAATCGTAAACATATAAGATTTCTAAATAGAACACAGTAATATTTACTGAAAATTGGAGGTTCATTTTCTTTAGTGTGTGAATGTAAAACAGGGTATCTTGTCAAAGAGAATGGGGGGGGGTGTAATAGGGCAAGTGTGGGCACTGTGCTGAAGAGTGAGCGACGAGTGGACTCAGACCTTGTTCCCTGTCACTTCTCTCTGCTCTGCTAGCTGGGCTCTCACTGTTCAAGAAAGATGGTCTCTGGAAAAGAGAACAAACTCCAGAGTGGATTTCTAGAAATGCCAACACCAGAACTTTCTCAAGTAGACATCCCTACCTGGAATTTACAATCCATATACCTACTCCCTTCCAGAGTGACCATGGAGCAACCATGTCCTACAAAATGTGAACAGAGAAAGACATCATAAGACACGTGTCTGTGCATGCGCAGCTGAGCCATGCAAAACGAAAAGGACAGGCCAGAGTCATCAAACACTTGAAGCAGGCATGGAATTTGAAAGATAAGATCCCTGCCCCCCCCCCATAGATTCAAAGCAGCTTGAAGGAAACAAGGACAATATGGGGGGAAAAGAAAACCCAAAGACAAAAGCAACCCAGCACCAATTTGGAAAATACCACACACTCAAAACAAGAGCAGGATCCCACTCAGGCAACGAGAAAAGCTTTTATAATTGAAAACTTCTATAGCGGGGAAAAAAGGAAACTCATTGTCAATGTGGGGAAAGCTTTGACTCAAGATGTAGGAAGAATAATGGAAAGGTGGAGATTTAATAGCAAATTAACATGGTTATAAAAATTAAGAAAGGAAGGAAGGAAGGAAAGGAAAGTGAAGGAAGGAAGGAAGGAGAGGAGAGGAGAGGGAAGGAGGGAGGGAGGGAAGGAGGGAGAAGAGGGAGAGAGAGGAAGGAGGAGGATGAAGAGGAAAATTTTGAAGTGCTGTACAGAAGAAAACACTGAGCAAACGTCACTGCTCATCTCCATGTCAGAGTTACAGTCAACAATGTGTTACTGTGGGATGTCCTGTAACCAAAATTACAGTACAGCTCCACTAATGGACTCCCAAATCTGGAGTGGGAAAGAGGAAGTAGAGGGAGAAGATCAAGGCATGTGTAGTCTCACCTTCCAAATTCAGGAGCCATGAGAAGCAGTGCAGAAGAGGGAGAGGAAACACTAAAAGCCAAAAGGATCTGTGGCTGTTCTGGGTCCCCTAGGAATGTCAGAAGTTACGCCCATCAAGTCTCACCGGCATGACCGCCTGAGCTGAACGGGGGCAACCATTCATACGCCAAAGTGGACAGGGAGAGACCATAAGGTCTCAGCCCGACGTAACTAGAGGCAGCTAAGGAGTACTGAGAGCAGAGGAAACAGTCTTCCTGAGGGAAGAGCACACCAACGGGCTATCCAATACCAAATGGTCGGCCCTGAAGACATACATACAAGTGACATCATACAGACTGAGCAGGTCATATTTAGGAATATACATGTACATACCTATACATGCATGCAACAGCAATCAATGAAAAAGGAAGCCGTGAATTTGAGAGAGAGAGAGAGAGAGAGAGAGAGAGAGAGAGAGAGAGAGAGAGAGAGAGCAGGGAGGGGTATATAGGAGGGTTGGGGGGAGGGGAGAGAAGGGAGGGATGCTGTAATTTTAATCCCAAACAAAAAGGAAAAAAATTGGGTCTTGAAGTCAGGGATTCTACTGCTTTGTGTCAGATTGGTTTATTTTACTACAGAAATTCAGTTGTCTTAATATAATTATCAGGGAGGTCAACCTTTCTGATTGTTTTGCAATGTGAATTTTGTAATAAATTATGTCAGTGGAAAAGAAAGACATAAGTAAAAGTTGCTACTTGGTATCATTATGCTAAGCAACTGGAGTAAGCTGAGTACTTCCAGGGAGGTCTGCAATCAGAGTGTGGTATGGCCAGCACAGAAATGTCACAGTGAAACACTGTATCTGCTAACATAAAAGTCTTTAACAAGTGTCTCATGGCAAAGCTTGTAAAACATGGTAGTGATTACACTTCCTCACTTACCTTCATAAAAGCAAAAGCTCATTGAAAAGGAAAAAGAGGCAGAGATGGAGGGGGTGCCAGGCTGAGCTGAATAGCCCACACAGGGAGGAGGTTGGTGATTTCAGGGAAGCTGTTTGTGTCTCTGGAATAGACATGATGAGCAGAAGAGAGATGGTCGATGGTCACCTATGGAGCCATGGTACAGAAAGCAGGATCAGTCAGAAGCGGGATCTACAGAGCCTTGACCCCAAGACAGCCTCCTTTGATACCCCTGACTGCCTCCACACAGACAGGTGTCCTGAAACCAGACCTTCCCAGCCTGGTAGTATGGCTCTTTCTCACTAATCTTTCATTCCTTGTGGCCCATGGCAGTGACCTTTACAAACTGTACTCACTAGATGCTTCTTTATGGAGTATTCAGGTTGCTATTTAGAGAAAAAATGTTTCCCAAATATTTTTTTAAATGTATAAAATACATTCATAGAGAACAATATTTGGGGACTGACCAAATATACATATTTTCCCAATCATCAGGTGAAGTTTTCTGTAGAGAAATGGTCAGCACATTGGAAACTTCTTTGTCTGAATCACTGTCTTAGTCACTGTGCCATGAAGAAAAAACATGACCAAGGCAACTCTTAAAGTATTTAACTGGGGAGTTTGCTTCCAGCTTCAGAAGGTTAGGACGTGGTTCTTAGGGCAGGAAGGAGACAGGAAAGGCACTGGAGCAATAACTGAGAGCTTTATGTCCTAATCCTCAGGCAGAGAGAGAGAGAGAGACAGAGAGACAGAGACAGAGACACAGAGACAGACAGAGAGAGAGAGACAGACAGAGACAGACAGACAGACAGAGAGAGAGAGACAGAGAGAGAGACAGAGACAGACAGAGAGAGAGAGACAGAGAGACAGACAGAGAGACAGAGAAACTGGCAGAGAGAATCTCAAAGCCCATCCCCATAACACACCTCCTCCGACAAAGCCACACCTCTTGATCCTTCCCAAAAGTTCTACCAACTGGGCACAGACCAAGCATTTCAATATTTGAGCCTATAGAAGTCATTCTCATCCAAAGAACCACAATAACCTTCAAAAGCCAAAACACGGAAGAGGCTCAAGAGGGATATCAGCAGATAAGAGCACGAGCTGCTCTTCCAGAGGACCAGAGTTCAATTTCCAGCACCCAAGGTGGGTAGTTTATAACCACCTGCCCTCTTCTGTCCTATATGGACACCCAGCACAAACCCATACATACACCCAGACAAATAATAATAATGATAATAATCAATCTTTAAATATAGAGCATGAAATTAGGAAGGGACATGGGGGAATCCAGAAGGAAGTAGAGAAGAAGTATGATATGAGTATATTAAAAAGCATACAGTGTATATATACTGTTAGGGGAAATATTAAAAAAGTAGACCGGGTATGTTCCTGCGCTTGTGCCTCTAACTCTCTGTCCGGTAGCCTGGCTGGCCATGCACTGGAGATTCATGGAGATTCACTAGCCCGGAGCTCCTGAAACGTCTCCACCCAGCTCACTAGGTTCCCAGTGTCGGGTTACTACCATTCCAACCTCGTGCTTCAAACCCCCCATGGCCTTTGTGGAGCACATCTGGCAAACCCACGCTTGGCCACCATACCTTTCTCTCTTGAACCCAGTCAAGCCACCGTGTGAAGGAAAACACAAACTTAGTTCAGAAACGATGGTAACTCAATCTCTGGGTGCAACAACTAAAACCTAATCTTGTAAGCTTTATTAAAATCTGGTCCCCCTGGTGGTGAATCCTTGCAGATCCGCCATGATACCGGGGAACTCTAGCAGCTACATCTTACCCTCTCTGCTGCCCCTGTTCCAAAAGGAGTAACTCTCTCCTGCTTCCTGTCTTCTTCTGTTCAACCCAGAAGTCCCGCCTACTCGCCCAGTGATTGGCTCTTTTATTCATTAGGGGATTGGTTCATAAGAACAGCACCAGGCCCATCCACAATAGTACACATTCATGAAATTCTCAAAGAAGAAATACAATTTAAAATAAAACATTTATGAAGCCATGTGTTGGAAAAGGGACTAAGAAGAATGGAGGGGTAGTTGGGAATGAATATGATTCAAATTTACTGTATACAGATGAAATTATCAAAAAATAAAAATAAAAAAATCTAAAGCCCAAACACTAAAAATTTGTGACTAATTCTTGAGTTATAAAATATACGTATTTATTATCAAAAACTTTGGAAATACAGACAGGCATAAAGAATAAATGTTCATCTATCTCAGCAAGCACAACTGATAAAGATGTGGGTTTATATTCTCATTTTGAAATTTGCTTACACAAACATACTTTTAAAATAAATTTGGAAATACACTGCACATGTTTTATTACCTAATTTTTCGATTGGCAGGTTATGAATATTTCCCTTTTATTAAATATTTATTCTTACTACCATTTTATTAACTTTATGGCAGTCAACCAATGTCTGGTAATTTATTGCTGGTTATAGCTAATATTTTCCACAGTGTGCTTTTATAAATGCCACCATGATGAGTAACCTTGCACACATACATTTATTTCAGTGGATGTAATTCCTAGAAATAGAACTTCTGGAAGAGGATGTATATTTTTAAAAGCTCTTGACACTTTGCTACCAAAATACCTCTCCCGTTGACATATTCACCCACAGTCTGCATTTTAGAATCTTCCAAATGAACAAATAACAACTGTACTTATTTATGGTATGCCATGTGATGTTTGGTCATGCCTGTCAAACGCATAGACTATTAATTAAGGTTAGTTATGTATGTACATATTGTAGAATAATTAAATCAGGCTGATCAGCATATCTTCTCCTCTTGATTTGGTTAAGAATGTTCAATCTCTACTTAGCCATTCCGAAATACTCATATTATTAACTGTGATTGTGGGATTTAAAAATTGTCAAACTCATACTCATACTGACAAATGCTGATTGTTTAAAAGCAATTTAAGCCCTTAATAGAGACCCTAATTTAGCCTCTAGACTACTGTATTCTGTAGTGTAGGGTATAACCTCCTGGAACTCAGGGACCAATTTCAGAAAATATGTGTTTTCTGATCATCCAACTACCAAGAGCATGTATTATATTAGAATGTATTCAACAAGGTCATCATCCCGTCTAGGTGATGGCCATCTAGTGTAAAGTGTAAACAAGAAATCTGAAGAGTCATTATAGCCTTACCCATGAGGACAATGATCCAACAGGATAAGTGGAGGATGCCTATGGTTTACCTGTTTCTTTTGGTGATATCTTCACATTGGTGGTTACGTTTTCAGGCTATTCATATGTGTTACTCATTCAAAGAAATCTCAAAAGCACAGGCCATGCAGATCTTGATAGAAGGACGTTCTGATTTCGTTTTGCACGACAGGGCAAAACTGGTGCATGGTAGGTTCAGACTCACAGGAGAAAGGATGAGTGGACGCAGGGTAGGGGAATCTGTGGTAAGCATGGTAGGGGTTAGCAGTGATTTTCTTGTCATTTTTAATTGTCTGAGAGAGAGAAAAGGATAGAGAAAAAGAGGGAGGGAGGGAGGGAGGGAGAGAGAGAGAGAGAGAGAAGGGGAGGAGAGGAACTGCTTTCTCAAAGTCACTGATAGGAATGCTGTTTGGATTCTCAGTGGAGACATAGAGTCTGCACCATGGCAGATAAATAGAAACTGAAGCTACACATCCCCAGGTCAAGGAAGAGGCAGTTAAAAGTAGGACCCAACTGCAGGAAGATCTGTTTCCCTTAGACACACTGACCCTAGGGCTCTGCCCCACACCATTCAGTTCTGCCTCTGGAATGCCTATAGTTTCACCTTGCTTGGCCTCTGCAACTGAGGCCCCTATCAGTGATTCACTAGGCGCGCCTCCCTTAGAGGTGTGTCGAGGCACCTCTAGTCCCTTCTGTCACCCTCATTCTTTATTGCAATTTGACCGTTCTCTAGACCAAGTAAGCTTAGAGTTGATTGGAAGAAATGAAGTCTCTGTCTTGTTTAAAATGGAGACGGTGTATATCTCCAGCCTTCTGCACTGAGTAGTAGCAGGGGCGCATCACAGCCAGTCTGCAGCATACAGAAGTGACGGGGTCAGCTTGAGTGATATCTCCAGCATGATGCTTAGCCAGCTGTGGAGTACTGTTCAGGTTTCTGGGCTAGTAAAATTTGGTTTTTTGTAGTGGTAAACTGTTAATCCGCTCTTTACTTCCCAGCTGGGGTGGCGCGTTTCCACCCGCCCCCAAGGCTCTGGAGTCCCCCGAAAGAAAGGCACAAATGAGCCACGTTATTTTTAATATGCTGTAACTAGCTCAACGGCTGGGCCACTCCCGAATCTCCATATTCTTGAGTTATTACTTTCTAAAATCTATACTTTCTCTTTGCTACCCCAGACCCAATGGGGGGGAGGGGGTGGCCCCTGGGGCAGCTTTTCCCTGATTCTTGCATGGCTGTTTCTCTGTCTTCCACAACTCTCATGTTTGTATCCTCTTCCTTCCTTCTTCCCTGGAGATTCTCCTTCTCCCTGTTCGGCTTTTCCTTTCCTGGAATCCTCAAAGTCCCGCCTCTGTCCCTCTTCCCAGCCGTTGACCTCTGGCTCTTTCTTTATCGACCAATCAAAAAGACAACTGTTGGCCTGGACCCACAGCGGATGGAAGTGCAAATTCCCATGTAAGCACAACTCAAATCCCCAACAGGTTTTTTTTAGTTAACATTGTGGAAGGGACAAAGTCTGTCATCTGTTAAACAAACAGGACAACAGGAATCCTTCAGCACATAGTCTGGTTCAGATTCGCTAATGTTAGCAAGTTCCTCAGTTCCTTTAAACCTGATAGTACTGCAGGAAGTGAACCAATGCCTTCTACTTCAACAGTGCAAGAAACAGCTAAAAGTCAGGCAGGGCACCCAGCTAATAAACCACAGAACCTGACCTGGGATTGCTCCTTATGAGCTTTCTCCTAATAGACTCTCCTCATTTCTATTTGCTAATTGTTACCTCTTCTAACTTCATTCTGGAGCTGTGACAAGAACAAAAACAAACAAACAAACCAACCTCTGGCTGGGCACTCCGGAGGCAAAGGCAGGCAAATCTCTGTGAGGGCAGCTAGGTCTACAAAGCTTGTTCCAGGATAGCCAGTGTTACACAGAGAAACCTTGTCTTGGAAAAACAAAAACAAAAACCAAACCTCTGGCAAAAATCAATTTGTTAGAAGGAAGTTTCCAGTTTCCAGTCCATTCTTTAGGGGAAGTCAGAGCAAGAACTCAAGCAGTGATCTGAACCAGACAGTGGGGGACCCATGCTTGCAAGCAGGTTCACAAGCATGAGCTCATCTGGTTTGCTTATACAGCCTGAGACCCGCCCTCCTAATGCAATTATCAATCAAGACAGTCCCCCACAGACATGCCCACAAGCCAGTGTGATCTGGGTAATCCCACAACTGACACCCTCTTCTGAAGTGACTTTTTGGCTGTGACAAACTGATACTCAAAGCTAAGTAGGACACACTTTTTTTCTGAGTCTTTTTTCCTAATTCAAATCTGACGTCCAGTCAGCGACTACATTAAGAGGGATTTAATAATATAATTCAATATATTACCTTTTTAAAGATTTTGGTTGCATTTGAAACAGCTGTGGAATTAAATGCTGATGATAAAATGTTATGCCGTGTATGTGTGCGCATGTGTGAGTTGCATGTATGTACATATGTGTGCGTGTGTGCATGTGTGTGTGTGCATTTGTGTGTATGTGCATTTGTGCGCATGTGTGTGTGTGTGTGTGTGTGTGTGTGTGTGTGTGTGAATGCAGAGACCAGAGTCTGAACTCTGGTGTATCCCTCCCTACCTTAATTTCTAGGGCAGTCTCTCACCGAACCTGTAGCAAGCACCAGCCTTCCATGTGTGCTCCAAGTCCAACTTGTTATTTTTAGGTTTTCAAAGTCCTGTGTCTGTCCATTTCCTGCACTGTGGACAGAGTGTGCTTGAAAATACCTGGGGTGACCTTGATTTAAAACAACCCGAGAGTCTCTCAAACCTTGGGTAAGGTTTCGAAGAGAAAAACCTCCATAAAGAAGAAAAGTGTCTCTCACTACATCTCTACACATTAAAGGAGTGTTAAGTAGCATGTCAAAAGAGTGCCACAAGGGTGTTCATGCTATTCTGATGTTAAGTGACTATCCTCACTTCTGAAGAATAACCCGTTACATTCTTTCCTTTCCCCTCTTTGTTTTCTAACACAGAAAAGAATTCAGTTTTATCACAGTGATTGCTAAACAACATACTTCTTTAAAAAAAAACAAAACAGTTCTATTTTAAAGTAATGTGAAGCTTATAAAAGAGTTTTTTAAATAGTGCCAAGGATTCCAGACAGTCTTCACTCAGCTTCTCCCAGCGACACTATCTTACATAACCAAAGCAATTATCGCTAGCCTAAGAAACTGCCGTTTGCATGGAGCTATGAAACTGTAGTCTTCAGTTAGAGCACACCAGTTTCTACCTATTAATATCCTTTTCATAAACACCATGCTTTCGTAAAACATCTAGCGAGGATTCCATACTCCACAGGCAGGTGGTACCTCCATGGAAAGCTGATCTCTAGAAGGTCCTTTTGCTATTTTCATATTCTAAGGCTTCTGAAGTGTGCCGGCCAGGTTGGTGGAATACACCTCCATTTTACTTTACTTAGCATTTTCTCAAGCTCAGACTGGGATTATGTGTTACTAGGAAACATATCCAGAAGTGATATATCCCCTATAAGCATATCAGATAAGGGCAGAAGATGTAAATAAGAAATAAGTCTTGTTCTTTACTAAGCTTTGTAAAGAGCTGTCTTTGCCAAGTTTCTCCTCTTGGACTTACTTCTTTTCCCTTATAAGTATTCTTTGATTCTACATAAATGTTCTATTTCTCCTGAAATTTTATCTGCCCAGATCAATTTTGACTTTTTTTTTTTTTGAGACTGGGATTCATGAAGCCCAGGTTAGCCTCAAATTTGCTATGAAGCCAAATGTGACCATGACCTTCTGATCCTCTCTCCCCTCTCTCCCCTGCATTATGATTACAAATGTGTCACTAAACCTGGGTTTACATGGTGCTGGGCATTGAATCAATGCTTCAGACATGTTAGGTAAGCATTCTACTAAGTTGCATCCCACCCCTAACATCTCATTTTTCAATAAAGGAAACCTAATGCATTGGTAAGGAAAAAAAAAATCTACCAGTAATTCCAAAAGCCAAAAATGGAGGATTTTAGAATTGCTAAAGGCAGGGTATGTAAAACCAAGACACCCTCAAAAGGGCACAATTTGACATTCATAGCATGAGAGCCTCTCGTTTTCGGTAAGTTGATTGCAGAGCTAAAATAAATGGGTGAGATGTGCAGAGAAGCAGACGGGATTCCAGACGGATCCACACTTATCAGAACTACATTATCATTTGTATTTCTTAACTTATTTCTGTATCAGTAAGTTATATGGCTCACAGATGGCTTAAAATCACATTTTCAGTGTTACTCTCTTATCAAGTACATAAAGAGCTATAGGCTTTGGAGTTTTTGAGTCATTAAATTTTGGCAGACAGCTGAATGCCAGTTATTTGATTGGGTTAATAATTTTCCTCAACACTGAATTAAAAGATAAAATCTGTATTGAAGTTACACCATAAGACATGCTATGCCTTGGGAGTATTTATATAATACTTGCCAGAGCAACAGAGGCAAAATATTCAGAAATATCAACTATTTGAGATTTGAGGCTTGCTTTTGTTTAATGGGACAAGGTCTCACCGTGTAGCCCTCAATTGTCTCTTGCTTTAAAGGCCTAACTGGCGTTGAATGTGTGGAGATCCTTTTGCCTCTGCCTTCTGAGTGCTGCTATTGTAAGCATGTGCGTCCGTGCATGGTTTATGGACCCAGTCTTCACAGAATTTATTCGACTCTCCACTGCTGCCAAGTGAAGTTGCCTAGGAACCCCTTCAAAGGATTACCACGGTTAAATTATCACTTGAAAACAAAGACACAGTCTAACGTTAACTCGTGCCAAATACCAAAATTCTGTGTTAGTGATGAGCTAATAATTGGTGTTATTTGGGGCACTAATAGTATTAACAGCCCACATGTATCTAGTAGTCTCAATGGGCTAGTCACTATGGTTTTGGGAATTTAATTGCTATAGCCGTATGAAGTATCAAGGATTGTGGCAGAGTTTGGTTTCCCATGGGAATGTTTTCAGATTTATCAACTCATTTCATTTACTACAGGAAACATAGCCCTGTAAGGCAGCTGTTCTCAACCTGTGAGCCCTAACCCCTCCAGGGGTTGCATATCAGATATCCTATATATCACGCATTTATATAATGATTCATAACAGTGGGAAAATTGCAGTTGTGAAATAGCAACAAAATGAGTTTATGACTTGGGGGGGGTCACCGCAACATGAGGAACTGTATCAAAGGCTCACAGCATCGGGAAGGTTGAGGACCACCGCTGTTGGGTATTGTGTCTGAGCTCACAAACTGTAAGAGAGTGGATTTAGGCATAAAGATGTATCTATTCTAAGATGAGCTTTGTATTTGGGTGTCTTGAAAAAAATATATTGTGGTTCCATCTCTGGAATATCAATTTAAAGTGTGACTATAAACTTCCTCACATGGTCTCACATCTACTATGCCCAAGGGGCAGGCATGTTGCAGTAGGGAAAACATAATCATCTTTTGATGTGAGGTGTTGCCATGTTGTGATTCTGGCCTGCGCTGCTAACTTTTCTGAGGTGTTTCCCTATGTGTGAGCTTGGGATTCTCTGCAGGGTCGATGCAGGAGCTAAAGATAGATGGAGGTGAGTTTCCCAGCACAGCATTCTGACACACAGTAAGTGCTAGCAGTACAGTCACACTGAGCTGGGGGGGGGCAGCAAGCCTCCAACTTCCATTGTTTTCACCATTTGGAAGGTCCAAGAACAAAATCAGGAGATTTTTTTTAAGCTCTTTTTTTTCCCCTACATATAAAAGCTTTACAGGCACTGAAGATGTGTCACGCTGAATTCAACCTTTTTCATTCAGATTAATTTTAAACGTGGAGTGAAAAATGCTTCAAGCTGTCAAAGCACCGGCTGTTAGCAACAGCATGGGTGTTATTCCTTTAAAAGGTCTCCTAATATTTCCCTTAGTAACTTGAAGCAGGAGGGCTTTGTTTTCTCTATAATGATGTGAATAAAATACAGTTGCGTGGCAGAGACTGGCATCCGGCGGAGGAGCTGGGCGGTCTACAAGTGTCGGGATGCAGAGATCGTGACTTTGAGCCTTATGACTTTGCATGGGACTTGTGATGTGCTTAGAGCTGACTTTGTATTTGATTTCCCAACGGTTCATATGGAGAAGTGTGGAAGATGAAATTGTCTCTTACATCCCCTTAAAAGTTACACCATAGACATTAGAGGAAAGCCAGAAAAATTGCCTACTCAGTGGGCAGGCTGCTACCGGGGAAGAGGCACACTCAGCAAACAGTTGTGTGCTCAGGCTTCGGCAGATGGAGCCTTGCATCCTTTGGCGAATTCTTCCACCCTGTAAAGTTTAATGATTTGCCCTCCCCACAGATTGCCAAACCAATTGTTGTCCACGATTGTTTGATGTTGATTTGCTTCAAAAGCCTCTCAGCTTTAACTAATAGTTGCAATCCAAATTAACAACAACCAAAGAAGTATGGAATTGATGGGTGCAGTCTGGTGAGTCACCCCAAACTGAGCTTGTTATCTGCATGAAATACAACTGTGGCTCCATGAATAATTCTCAAAAATGTTGAATTTAAAATGAGCGCTGGGTAGGATAAACAGTAGTTGAATAATACTTAAACTCCACCATCTGGTATTCTAGTATTTTAATGTGAGCCGAATTTCTTTTATTAGGTGCCTATTTGGGATTCTTCCTGTAGAGATCATTCTGCCGAAGGAGCTCTGTAAACTGAGGAGAAGTACAAGTTACGATTCAAGACCATTTTCTTTTATAGCAATGCTCTTAAAGGGAATCCCAAGCAGTGAAATCTCAGCCATCTTCCCTAGGGGGCAACTAAAGAATCCCTCACATAGTTTCTCTTAATTCAGAGAATTTATTTGTGAGACTCCATATGGTTGGTGCATGGTACATGCAGAAGGAAGGGAAGAGTCACTTGGGGAAGAGAGATGATGGGAGGACCCGGAGACAGGAAACAGAAATGACTACCAGGGTACTTGCTTGGCCTTTGGAAGAAAAACAGAATAAAAAAGGAATTTTTGAGTGAAATGGCATTAAGAATCATCAGACTTGTAAAAATAATAATCAGTGTTAGGGTTGGAGAGATGGCTCTGAGGTTAAGATCAAGGTCTGCTCTTCTGCTCTTCCAGAGGACCTGAGTTCAGTTCCTAGCACCACTTGGGTGGTTCTAAACCACCTGTACCTCCAGTTTCAGTGGGTCTAAAGCCTCTGGAATCCATGAACACCTGCACACACACACACACACACACACACGCACGCACGCACACACGCACGCACACACACACACACACACACACACTTTTAAATGAAGCTAGCTACTCCTGTGATTTAACATAGCATTTGCATGAGAGATGCTTTTCTTCCTGATGTGAGAGGTTTAACACAAGCTTATGCAGAAGAGTCACGTGACAATAAGCTTAAAATATACAAAACACCCTGACAAAAATGTCTCCACACACCTTATCCCATCCAATTAACACAACAGAACTGGGCACCTCGACCCTATTTTGTGTCTCACCAACAGGGCCAGTTACTGAATGACAGAGCCTTGAGGTCAGTTTTACTTTTCAAAATTTCAACTCTAGCTCTTACATTTTAAATGAGTCAAAGTGGGGAGGGTAAGCTGCATATATTGGGAAAAAAACAAAACAAAAAACCATGAGCTGCCTGGAATGTAGCTTCTGATGCTCAATTACAACTGCCTATGAAAATCTGGCTCTGATAATAACCGGGAACAACAAAATCTGTGCTCTCCACAGTTGACAGCAAGGCCCCCTTGCTGAAGGTAGCACCTGCACAACCCATTGCACATGGAGAGGTCGAGCTGGTGCTTACACAGAGCCTTCACCCCTATGTTCTATGCATCTTTGGTACAGGAAGCTACTCTGCATGCTACCGAAAGAGAAACGTAAACTACACCAAGCCTTTGGTCCTACTCTCTGTCTACCTTCCATGATTTGCTAGGGCAATGGTGGCAGAAAGCTTATGGCAGTAACCAACTCATAAGTTGACCTGACTTAAGGCCCACTCTACAAGTAGGAAGCCATACTCAATACTGCTTGGGTGACCAAGAACCTGAAACTAGATAGCCCAGGGACCTAGGATAAACCCAAATACTCTGTCTCTCTCCTCTCTCTCTGTCTCTCTTCATATATATACATATATATATGATAGATTCTATATACATATATACATATACATATATATGATAGATTGTGGGACCTTAATGAGACGTGTGGCCACGCCCCAGGTTCTAGCCTGACTCCGCCTAGGCAGTCACCTACCTGCAGCCACACTCTTCCCGCCTCCTGGTTACCTGACCACCCAACTCACTATAAATAACACCCCTCAGCTCTGCTCTCTCTCTCTCCCCTGCTTGTCCTCTCCCAGCCCTCTTCTTTTGTCTATCTCTCTGTCTTCTCCCCTTTCCACGTGATCATGGCTTTTCTTATCTATTTTCTCCTCTTTCTTTGTCTTTTTATCTCTTTTCTCTTCCTATTTTCTTAATAATAAAACATCAAAGCTATGGGCCGCCTCTTATTAAACTCGCCACATAGAGCTAGCTGGTATGCGCTGTCTGAGACTCTGGGATTCAACTAAGCGGACAGTCTGAGCACAGGTAACGCGCAGAGAGATCCACCAGAACGCCTTCTGTGGATCGCCTGCTCCCCGTTAGGCCGAGGCACGCGTGCATCTTGCCTGCTTCCCCAAACCCCGCCCCCGGGGAACCGTGTCCGCTGGCGTCCTTTGCATATATGTACGCTCCCTTGGCCCAAGAGCAAGGCCCACACCGCCGGCCCAGCCTGGTGTGTGCCCCTGTATCCGTGCACGCCAGGCCCCGCGCCCTCTTTCTTTTTTTTTCCCCCACAATAGATAGTGTTAAAATGATACCTCGTGATATTCATGGTATTCTGCTATACTCATAGATCAATGCTTTGTTGAGCAATCATCAGAGAAGTTTCCTCCTGTAGCAGATACGAACACATACACAGACCCATAGCCAGACATTGCACACACACACACACACACACACACACACACACACACATGGTGGGGGGGGTGCTAAATGGGATATCCCCATCAAATCCCTCTCCTCCTCGGAGCTCAGGGAACCTGCAAAAGAGGAGGTTGGAAAAGTGTATAAGAGCCGGAGGGTTTGGAGGACACATGAACTCACAGAGACTGAAGCAGCAAGCATAGGGTCTATGTAGGTCTACGCCAAGTCTTCTACAAATAGATTATGGCTTCTTGTTTAGTGTTTTTGGGGGGGGGGTTGTTTTTAACTTAATGCTATTATTCATTCTTTGGAAATTTCACATAATGCACCCCAATACTATTCACTTCCCGGTCCTCTCAGGTCCATATCCCCCTCCACCGTAATGACTTCTCCCCCCTCCCCAAACAAAGGAAGAAAATAGAAAAACAAGTCCAATTTATACTTACCAGAGCATGGCCACACCCTCAGTGGTTATCCCCTTAAAGACAACTGATTCTTCCCCATCCACAGCCCAGCCAGAAGCCATCAACTGTGAAAAGCAACAGGTCAGCATCCTTATCACAATTTTTTTTTAAAAGATTTATTTATTATATGTAAGTACACTGAAGCTGTCTTCAGACACCCTTATCACAATTTTAAAGAGTTCTCTTCAATGACTTCCTGTCCAGACTGTTTCTTTTGTGGCGTCAAGGGTGGGAGGGTTGTCACAGAAGCCTTCTACGTCTCTCATTCTCAACTGCGAGCCCGCAGTCATCCATACCCAGCAAAAGAAGCTCCCTAATCCTTCATAGTCTGCGCAATTGCCGCAGCGACCTTGGACTTCCACAGGAGTTCTGCTATAGCATGGACCACAGCCTCCGGGTCTGTAGTTTCGCGCTTCTCCTCCGCACAGCTGCTCTGATCCGCCATCTTTCCTTCCAATTTCATGAATCGGCTTTGTAAAAGCATCTTCTCATGAACCTACCCTCTAGTTTTTATGGGGATACTGTGGGCCTGTAGACTCCTCTGCCACCACCTAATCTTCCTCGGAGCCGCCATAGTTTCTCAGGCTCCTGGGAGCTTCTCCACAGGGGTGGGCGCTGGCTTCCTAACAACCATGCTTCAGGTTTTCATCCTAGATGGTGATGACTTGTTCTTGGATCTGGTTCTGGAGCACGGGTTCCTCCAACGACACCAGCAGCTCATAGATGAAGTAGATGGTAGTCAAGCTGATCAACCCACACCTGTGACACCCAGTGGGTCTTGCCTTCTCTCAGGCTCTTATCCTTCTCAGGATTTGTCTTGTCCAACTTTGATGTCATAGTATTTGTCTTAGCTTCTTATATTTTATTTTGTCATATTTTACTAATGTCTCTTGGGAACCTGTTCTTTTCTAATGAAATACAGAGGATCCAGATGGGAGAAGGGTTGGGGAGGAGAAGGTAGAAATAGAGGCAGAGAAAATTCTAATCAGGGTATATTATATGAGGAAAGAATATTTTCAGTAAGAGGGGAAAAATTAAATAAATAGATGGATAGATAGATAGATAGATAGATAGATAGATAGATAGATAGATAGATAGATAGAAAGAAAGAATCTGGAGTTAACTGTGTGTGTGTGTGTGTGTGTGTGTGTGTGTGTGAGAGAGAGAGAGAGAGAGAGAGAGAGACAGAGAGACAGAGAGAGAGAGAGAAAGTGTGTATGTGAGTGTGTGGACTAAGATATTTTTTAAAACCTACTTTTAATAAGGGTTTTTAAATGCTTTGACCTCCCCCCACCCCATCCCACTCCTAGCCCACCTTGCAAAAGTAGGAGAGAAAAGATGGTAAATAGAACAAGGGGATGTGGACCTGTTTAGAAGTAGTTTTTTGAGGCGATTTCAATCTGTTTGTCAAGATGCTAGCAGCTTAGTTTAGTAGTGTCAGGAGAGCAAACACAAATCAGCATTAGCGGTAGCATCCAACAGAAACAGCCAGGCCTCTGCCAAATTGGCAGGAGTCAGCAGGAGTGACCAGAATCATCTAGGATGCCAGAAAAACTCTGCCTTGCCTCTCTCGACAAAGTGAAGGTGAAGGCTCGAGACCAACTAAGCATCGCAAATCTAGCTACGCAAGCGCCCCATCACTGTCCGCTGAGTCCTACTTATACTCTCTCCAAACATCAAGTATCTTCCCACAGGTCTTGCCTCAGCAAAACACTATGTGAATCTGCATTGTATGACATATCCAGGAACTTTCATTTTATATGAATGTGTGTGTGAGAGAGAGACAGAGACAGACAGAGAGATTCCTGAGTGAACACAAATGGAACATTAAAACTCTACAGAGCCCTTTGTATGTATGCATCAACTCATTTAATATCCAGAGAAACTATCAAAATATTTTAACTCAAAAATGGAAAACCACTTACCCAAGATCCTCTTAACAATAGATGTAAATCCAGATCCCCTTAAGGTCTCTAACCCATGGCCTTCCTATGAAGTCTGGGGTGAATTTGAAGTATTTTGGATCTTTTTCAATTCTATCTTCCCTAACATCAAGGATGACTAGAAGAATGTATTGTTGTTTATATATAAATAATAATATACTGGCTTAACACATATAAATATAGTTATATAATTTTCTAATAGCGCTTGCGAGAAAGTTAATATAATCCTTTACTAAATGATTATTAAAGCATTTCATAATATATACTTTCCACAGGAAATTGTGCCAAATAAAGTAGGAAGAGCAAAACACAAACTAAGAGCCATCTCTTCTCTCAACGAGTATATGCCATAGTTTGGACCATATTATATAACATACACTGCCAAAGGGCTACCAGAGACAGAATGTTCTGGGAGCTCAGACAGGAGGTAACCTTAAGCCTTAAACTGCAAGATGGCATTAGAAACTCAAAGATTGGAGCAAAGAAGCAAGATTTCATATGCCAGCTGCTATTAGCCTATATCTTTCATACCAAAACCACTATGTGAGTAAGTTCTTTGGTGATGATAATCATGTGATGATCATAGTCATGTGATGATCATAGTCATGTGATGAATATAGTCATGTGGTGATCATAGTCATGTGATGAGCATAGTCATGTGATGAGCATAGTCATGTGATGAACATAGTCATGTGATGAGCATAGTCATGTGATGATCATAGTCATGTGATAAATATAGTCATGTGGTGATCATAGTCATGTGGTGATCATAGTCATGTGATGAGCATAGTCATGTGATGAGCATAGTCATGTGGTGATCATAGTCATGTGATGAGCATAGTCATGTGATGAGTATAGTCATGTGGTGATCATAGTCATGTGGTGATCATAGTCATGTGATGAACATAGTCATATGATGAGTATAGTCATGTGATGAGCATAGTCATGTGATGAGCATAGTCATGTGATGAGTATAGTCATGTGGTGATCATAGTCATGTGGTGATCATAGTCATGTGATGAACGTAGTCATGTGATGAATATAGTCATGTGGTGATCATAGTCATGTGATGAGTATAGTCATGTGGTGAGCATCGTCATGTGATGATTATCTGTTGTATTACGGTCACTGCAGCTCTCCTAGAAAAATCAAGCAGTTGACTTTCACTCTGAGCCTGAAGACTAATTGATGGAAGTACACAAACCCACCCCAGGTACACTCTTCAGCAACCAGTATCAGCCTTGTTATGTTTCCAACAAGACCCAGCAATAGTCACTCAAATAACCAGTTTGATTTTGTTTTCTTTCTCTTTATATCCAAAAGTATTAAAGCTCACCAGAATAAATAAACAGCAGAGAAACAGAATGAACAGACAGCAGAAGCAATAGGACCAAAACAATTAGTCTATGACTGACTGAACAGCTCAATATCAGCCATCCATAATGGCAGCTCTATTCAGCTATACCCTGCGATGTCATCCTAAAGGCCAAACAGCTTCCTGCTTATGTTGGACTTGGAGATACACACACAGTTCCAATTTCCCCCAGTGAAAAGAGTAAGATGGATGTCAGAGCAATATATTGAAAATAGCAGCAGTGGATTGCTCCAGCAGCCGATTGAATAAGTAATACACGAGCATCAATTCTGGACACCCTTTCCACTTAAGTTTCACCACTGCATCAAACATCAAGCCACTGTATGAGACGCGGTAGAACCAAAGCAAGAAGGAAATTATGATAATGTAGCTTTCGATATAACTTCATTTCAAATAACATCTTTCATGTAAACTGGTACCCAAAGTGCCTTATGAAATAAAATAGCGCAAGAAAGTGGACAGCGTGTGCTATAAATGACGCAAAGCGGCAGAACCCCTGGGCTCTGTGAGGAACAAATGAAAGCACTCTGTCATAAAGCCAAGAGCAGTGGAGAGAACACATCGTGATCGCACGGGACAGTCTCAGCAGACTGGCCAAGTACAACAAACTTGGGCCTTGACAAGAAAGCCATGTTATCCATGGCTTTACTTTTTAAATGAAAGAATACCTATTTTCTTTTGTAGACTATGTAAGTGGTCTGTTCAAGAAAACAGAATTTTTAGATGCTTCAGTATCAACAATGGAGTCAACCGCAGAGGGTCAGGAGTTCTGTGTGAATAAGAAAACACCTCTGGCCGGGCAGTGGTGGCACATGCCTTTATTCCAGGCATTGAGAGGTAGAGGAAGGAGGATTTCTGAGTTCGAGGCTAGTCTGGTCTACAGAGTGAGTTCCAGGACAGCCAGAACTATACATGGAAACCCTGTCTCGTAAAACAAAGGAAGGAAGGAAGAAGGAAGGAAGGAAGGAAGGGAAGGAGGGAGGGAGGGAGGGAGGGAGGGAGAGAGGAAGGGAGGGAGGGAGGGAAAGAAAAAGAAAGAAAGAAAAGAAAAGAAAAGAAAAGAAAAGAAAGGAAAGGAAAGGAAAAGAAAAGAAAAGAAAAGAACATGGCAGATTTTTCCATCTTCTGAGGTCTTCTTCAATTTCTTTCTTCAGAGACTTGAAGTTCTTGTCATACAGATCTTTCACTTGTTTGGTTAGAGTCACGCCAAGATACTTTATATGGTTTGTGGCTATCGTGAAGGGTATCATTTCTCTTACTTCTTTCTCAGCCTGCTTATCCTTTGAGTATAGGAAGGCTACTGACTTGCTTGAGTTGATTTTATATCCGGCCACTTTGCTGAAGTTGTTTATCAGCTGTAGGAGTTCTCTGGGTCGCTTAAGTATACTATCATATCGTCTGCAAATAGTGATAGTTTGACTTCTTCCTTTCCAATTTGTATCCCTTTGACCTTTTGTTGTCTAATTGCTCTAACTAGAACTTCAAGTACTATATTGAAAAGATATGGAGAGAGAGGGCAGCCTTGTCTAGTCCCTGATTTTAGTGGGATTTCTTCAAGTTTCTCTCCATTCAGATTGATGTTGGCTACCGGTTTGCTGTAAATTGCTTTTACTATGTTTAGAAAAGAAAAGAAAAGAAGAAGAAAACACCTCTGCCTCCAAATGGGCTGAAAGCTAAAAGGTACCAGTCGTCAGGTTGCAACAACCTCTTCTAACCACACCCAGCACAGCTCAAAGGTCAGCCAGATCAGTCTGCTCATGCCTTCGTTCTGTCGTTGAAGAGCTATATAGCTCAAGACATAAGTCGGCCTTGCCCCCTGTGTTCTCACTTCTAGCACAATAATTAATAATAATAATAATAATAATAGTGCCGATAGAGTTGATGATATAAACTAAACAAGAATTCATAGAAAAGAGTTTGCAGGAGGCCATTTGCATAGACACTGCAGTTGTAGCTGGGCTGGCAGGAGAAGTGCACTCAGGGTCCCATCCCTAACCAAGAGTTAATGCAGCTGACACCTGCTGGCCAAGGGAAAATCTGTTTTCTACACTGGAGTTTCAACCACACTCCTGGGTCTATAGAACCAGGACCAGGAGTAGTTGGTCAACACAAAATGGATTCAATGGCATTTTTAAGGACTTGTTTTTAAATTTGCTTTATTTTTATATTTTTTGTCTTATCGGTCTTTATTGTTTTTTTGTTTAGTGTTTGTGGGCTTTTGTGTTTTGGGTCTTTGTTGTTGTTGTTTCTTGTTTGTTTGTTTTAAAAGAGAAAAATTAAAAAGAGTAAAGTTGGGTGAGTAGGGAAGTGGGGAGGATCTGGGAGGAATTGGAGAAGGACAAAACATGATCAAAATACAGTGTATGAAAATTTTTATTTCAACAAAAAAAGAAATTGCATCTGCTCTAAGTAGTGGTTATGAAGGTAAGCGCCCCATCCCTGGAGGAAATCCTGAAGCACCTTTATGTCTGTCAAACCCTACAGAGTTCATAGAGAGCTCCCAGGATCCACTCTGATCACTTTCCCATGACATAGAACTATCCACACCACCAGGTGCACTACATGGGATGCAGGCCTTTGACGGTATGAATCTAATGTGAATCTGGAAAAAAAATCTGAACCAACAGAAAATGGCCACTCCATCAATGTTTGTAGAATCCAAGGTGATCTTTTTGTTGAGATTTCTGAACACTGAAGGCATATGAGCTCTGAGGGCTCCCTACACTGTGACTTTGCTCCCTACACTGTGGCTTTGCTCCCTACACTGTGGCTTTGCTCCCTGTGTCCCTTAACTGTTCATCTTTGTCCTAGATGACTTCTGTGAACCTACCCCCGCCCCCATGGAACTGAAAGTAGTCACCATTTCTTCAGGATTATGTGTATACTACTAGATACAAATTATCTCCTAATTCAGACAACAAACACTCTTTATCACATCATTTCTGAGAGCCAAGCTTTGTAATTCTCTCTTAAGATTTGTCACGAGGTATCCGTTAAGCCGAGCTGACAACCAGGGTCTCTCGGTTCGTTTGCATAGCCACTCATGTGACTGTGGACAGGAATCTTCAGGTTAGTTGCAGGTCTCTTCATAGGACAACTCATAATCACTGAAGGAAAGAAGGAACTGAGAGAGAAAAATGTCACCCAATGTCTCCCCTAACCTAATTTTGGAAACAGCTCACCATTTTGTCTGGAAGAGCAGCCAATGCTCTTAACCACTGAGCCATCTCTCCAGCCGCTTGCTTTATTTTTATTTTATTTTTTTATTCCTACTCACAAACCTCCCCTGAACTGCTGTATAATGCTGAAGTTTTCCTTCTCAAAGCATGAAATAAAACATTTTTCCTATTACATATGAACTCTTTAAAATGTTTGACTGTTGCTCCTTTGAATAAAACTAGGGTTTTTAGAGATTTAATTATGTGAGTGTGTGGAGGTCTGCCCCTGGGTGAACTCATGAGTCCAGAAAGAACTTCAAATCTGGTCAAGCTGGTTACAGTTGGTTGCTAGCTACCCCGTGTGGGTATTAGGGACTGAACTTGGGTCCTCTGTAAGAGCAGGATGCACTCATAATTGCTGAGCTATCTCTCCAGACCAAAGCTGTCATACTGAAGAGCAGGAGCTATCAGGATGAAAGATCATATGTCTGTAGTGACAGCAGAATCTAACATGTCATCCTGACTTTCAAGAGCGGTAAATTAAACAAATTTGACTAGCTAGCATCAATAGGTTTCGCTAGGGAAAAAAAAATGCTTACTTTGAACTTCTTTTTAAAAATCCATCTGGATATTTGCTCATGTATTCATACAGATGGCTTTCTACTCTTTTGCTCATATATGCATGTCCTTCTCTGTGGGTCCCATCACAGACACCTCCTGGGAAATCCCCTCCCAGAACTGCCATCCTTTCATTCCCTGTAAATTATCTTTCATTTGCATCTCTTTCCCACCATTTACTCTTCGGAAAGTAAAAAGGCAGAAGTCACTGGACCCATGATCAACTAACATCTAGGAATATCTCACAAGTGGAGATTCTCAAAGCACTCATTTTTCAAAAGAGCCTGTTAATTTTGCAACTCAGGGAAGAAGATAATCTGTAGGATTCCAGGATAAGGTGCTTCCCTCCTGGACTGAGTAAACCATTGCCTTTCCTGCCTTGACAGTCAACATCAGATCATGACCTTTTAATGCTGTTTCTATAATGCCCTTAAGGACTCAGTCTGAACCTGCCCCTGGAGGTCTGAGTACTCAGCTCTGAAGGTAGCAGTACCCAGACGGAAGGCGAAGGAGAAGTACTGACTTCCTGTTCCTGCAGCCTTTTGCACTGCCAGGTTTTGAATGAAATCCAGACTCTCTTATCTCTATTGTATGTGTTACCATATCTCTCTTTTTATTAGAAAAACAAAGAGATTTATTATAACTGGGTCGGGGAGATTCCCACTGTCTGATGATGTAGAGAACAGAGCCATTGTTCTGACTCTGGGTAGACTGTGTTTAGTGAATGCAATTCAAGTTTCCTAACTGGTTTAAAATGACTGCATGTACATGGTCACACACACCTAATCACCCACATTCTCTCCCCTACAGATTTCCTCCCAATCACCTGGCTGTCTTAGCTTCTTGGACACAAAAGCAAGAAGCACGTGAAGTGTTCCCTTCCAAGCTTTTGTCTATGTGTGCCACACACACACACACACACATACACACACATGCACACACACGCAGTTTTCATAGAGTTGCTTCATAGTATAAGCATCCTTTTTATTCCTTTGACTCTTCACATAAAACTGTTAGCAAGATGACTCACGGCCTTCATAATTCACTTAAGGGATTTTCATGTTTAGCCTGGAGTCAGGTTCCACCTCTGTGATTTAGTAGTTGTATTTCCTTGGACAATTAATTAACCTCCCTAGGAATCACTTCATCTCTAAATACAGTTGACAATATCAGCTTCACGCTGTCAAGAGTAATTAATGAGTACAGGATGCAAAGTCTTAACGCCGGCATACACTAACTGTCCAATAAATTTTAGCTAAAAAAAATAATAACTTTCGTAACACATAAATGTTTATGGTGGCATAGTATTCTATCAAGTGAAAAATAAAAGTTACTTTGAAGATAAAAACAGAATGATATATGAAGCCACAGTTATTATTGCAATCATAATCTCTTTAAGTTCCAATTCCAGCCATTCGAGCCTGATGCTTCTCTATTATCCCCCAAAGTGGAAATGTGTCTCGGCCTTCCTTCTTTCACCCTGAACAGGCGCTTGACAAGAGAGCTCATAAAAACACTCCATGGCTGGTGTTGATGTTGAGGATGTACTCTGGCTGACTTCTGAGCTTTTGTGAAAGTCAACTCCACACGCAGCACGAAATAGATGTTCAGGACATTTACACATGGGAAGTAAGTGGTTAAGGACCCAGTAAATGAGTGTCAAAGATTTGCAAAAATCAAATGTGTGTTGATAAGGAAAGTGGGGGCTTCCTAGGTTCTGTCTGAATCCTCTGATTATGTGAAACCAAGGAAACAGGAAGAATGAATTTTGCTGATAACTTGAGAGCAGAGAAATTGTTTGTATGGAAAGTTCTTTCCTTTTCAATCACTGGACAATCGCTTGTAAATGAACACACGATTCATGATTCACACGACATTTCCCCCTTCAGGGTCTCTAAATAGGAGGGTGACACGCAGTTTAAAGAACGGAGACTGAGGTTTCACCAGGGTTAGGTTTTGTTTTGTTCTGAGGAGGAAGAACTCTTATTGCATTGGTGTATTGGTAAGACTTCTTGATTGTAACATTGTAACTTCAGAGTTTTCTTTCTTTCTTTCTTTCTTTCTTTCTTTCTTTCTTTCTTTATTTATTTATTTATTTATTTATTTATTTATTTCCTTCTTTTTTCCTTCCTTCCTTCCTTCCTTCCTTCTTTTTTGCAAATCTGAAGGGGAATGGAACTAATAGCGACGACTATTATCTGTAAACCTGAGCAGTTGGCTCCTCTAGCAGACACTGTGGATGCTAGCCTGTGGTAGTAAATCATTTGAGACTGGATGGCAGAAATATTATCACTCTGTCCCCCAGGAAACGAATCTTTGTAAACCCGGCTCATCAAAAGATTTACATTCTTAGGTGCATTGCCACCTGATGTGGTCCCCTAAGTCCTAAGGACAGTGTAGTTAGAGGAAGTGAAGTCATGTGCCTGCACCTTAGTGTAGGAAGTCTGGGGATGCACATTGTCTGGCTTCTACCACTTTGGCAAGGTGGTGGCTTGTGATTGTAAGTATATAATTATATACTTATATACTATATACAATGTAGGGGGCGTGTCCAAAGGCATCAGGTAGGTTGGTGATGAACAGACCTCACAGGCTCAGGCATTTTGAATGCTCTGTAGACCCTGTGAATTTCTGTCTCTGAAGAGAGAGACATTCTGCAGCGCGTGCTTCTCAGCCTGCGGTTGACAGCCCCTCATCTTCCAATCCCACAATGAAACACGAAGCCCTCCTCTCTATTCTTCACCTCACCAACATGCCCCTGAGAATGTTGAGACCATGAGACTAAAGGTGACAAGAGGTGTGTGTATGTTTGTACACACAAGCATGTGTACATGTTAATCATCACATACTGTCATAACATAGAACATCATTTCTGGTATAGTTTGACATAACTGTAACCCTAGAAAAGGTACTTTAAGCTTAAAGTTCTTTCCTAGAAATTTGAAAGCAGAAAGGGCACACACAGATAATTATAAAATGTCTTGGGCAAGAAAGTAATATACAATGTCCTCATTATTATGCATGCAACTCTAAGGCAGAATGCTGATTATTCACTGTAATTGGACATATAATAAGATAGTCAGTGTTTTCAAATACTAATTACAGTCAGATAGGGGAAAGCAAACCTGCTTGTCAGTATTATTTTCAGAAGTCTTATCAGTCTTAGACTTTGCACACTAAGAAGTATTCAATCTATCTTGTTAAATTTAACCATGGGTCAAATAATCAGTGTACAGAGGAAATTAATAAAATTACATTGAGGTGATCATAGGCAAGATTTACATGACTGCTTTAACTAATGGTGACTTTCTCACAGAATCATCTATATGCTGAAGAGTTTTTCTGATATCATAATCGTACATCCTCAAAATATTCTCATTGTACATCCTCGTGTTCTGAATGCAATGTCTGTCATAGAATATTTAAAGACTGTGCTAAAATAACAAGAGAGTAAGCATTGTTCCATTTCTATTAGTTTGTTTTGGTAGCTGAAACATAATACCACAGACTGAGGGACTTAATAGCAGATGCCTTCCACAGTTCTAGAATTAGGACTCCCAAAATCAAGCCAGAGCCGGCATGAGGGGAGGGAGGGGGATGGGAGGTGAGGGGGAAAGAGAGAGGCAGACACAGATGCAGATGGAGGTAGAGAGAGGGAGAGAGGTGGAGACAGAGAGAAGATAGAAACAGAGAGGGGGCAGGGAGAGAGAGAAACAGGAAGAGACAGTGAAAAGACAGAGAAAGAGACAGAGAGACAGACACAGAGAGAAGCCCTCTCTAGTACACCTTCTTATGAACATTAATCCCACCATGAAGACCCCGTTTTCATGATTTCATCTACTAACCCTAGTCATCAGCTAAAGCCCCACTTCTGGATAACATCATTTCATCAGAAACTAAATCTTCAACACACTAATGAGGGGCACAATATTCAGCCCATATCATCATGTTCAGAGAAATAATCCCAGTCAAATGTTTTCATGTTGCATAAAATCAAAAGTAAATGTTGTAACTTATGTGACTTACAACTCACTCTTTGATTTTTATTTAATATTATTCTGAGAGTTTTTACTTAGTTGTGTTGTTGCACAGTATTGCTGAGTATATGAAAAGTATTTTTAAATTCACCAAAACACTAACCAGACCCAAAGTCAATACATCTCGATGAACAGTTAGGGCAGGCATTCTGGTGCTGTGGGTCTTCACATGAGTTTCAGTGTAAATGTATCTCATTTCCAAGATTTTTACAATAAAGTTAATTAAAATTTTAAATAAAGTATTTTTAAATGCCTTCAAATATCCTGTACCATCAGTGCTAATAGCGGCACAACTGTTTTGTCATTGGAATCCTGTAGTTCCTTACGTAGTAGAATTTCTGGGGAAACATATGTGTATATATATGTATATATATATACACACATACATACATTCAAACATATATATGTATATATATTATATCTTACAATAGCTATTTCTTTGTTCAAGGCATGAAATCTTGTAAGCTATAGTAAGATATAAATATATATTATATGTGTGTATGCTTTTATTAGCATTTTCAGACTTCCCCTGAGAGAGTATATCCCAAATATACTTGCAAGCAGCAATACAGAATGCCAATTATTGACATCTTCATTCATAATCCTGCTAAAGGTAGGTAGGCATTATCATTTAAAAATGTTGGCCAAAATATAATATTATTGTTTCAGTTTACTTTTTAAAAGTTCTATAGAAGTGTTTAGCCTTTAAACTCAGAATTACTGTTGGCCGTTAGAAAGATTTTTCCCCCACAAGAACTGAAAAGGCTCCCCACATGTATAGTGGGAACTGAAGAGTTACCTAAATGGTTAAGAGAATTTCTTGTACTTGCGGAGAACCCAGGTTCTAGTCACAGCATAGTAAGATATAAAATGGGCCTGAGTCTAAGGGTCCTTTTGTATACAGTGGTCTTCCTGGTGTGGACTCAGGACCACATTATTTTTTTTCTTATAAGAACATTTATTTGGGGCTGGCTTACAGGTTCAGAGGTTCAGTCCATTATCATCAAGGCGGGAACATGGCAGCATCCAGGCAGGCACGGTGTAGGAGGAGCTGAGAGTTCTACATCTTCATCTGAAGGCTGCTAGCAGAATAATTACTTCCAGGCAGTTAGGATGAGAATCTTAAAGCCCATGTACACAGTGACACACCTACTCCAACAGAGCCACACCTTTTCTTAAATTTTTTTTGTATTAGATATTTTCTTTATTTATATTTCAAATGCTTATCCCCTTTCCTCGTTTCTTCTCTGAAAACTCCCTATTCCATCCCCTCTCCCCCTTCTCACTAACCCACCCACTTCTGCTTCCCTGACCTCGCCTTCCCCTATCCTGGGGCATTGAGCCTTCACGGGTCCAAGGACCTCTCCTCTCATTGATGTCCGATCAGGTCATCCTCTGCTACATATGAAGCTGGAGCCATGGGTCCCTCCATGTGTACTCTTTGGTTGGTGGTTTAGTCCATGGGAGCTCTGGGGGGTACTGGTTTGTTCATATTGTTGTTCCTCCTATGGGGCTGCAAACCCCTTCAGTTCCTTGGGCAGGACCACATTATTATAGAGGTCACACCGACTGGCTCAGGCCAGCTGCTGATAACCTTGATTTTTGAAATGTTGTGTCAGTTGGCCTCTTATAACTCCCTGGATAGCAATCTTGAAAATTGAATTTCCTCATATACAATTTGGTTCCAACATGGGCAGTTGCACATATTTAGTCCCATAGGAATAACCTCATTTGAATTCTAAAACCCAAAGCACAAAAGCTGAAGAAATAATTAATTTTGAAGGCTCAAATTAATCCTTGATCTTTTTGGTATTTACAGCAACAATATTGATTGCTACCAAGATTTTTTTTAAGTAAACAGTTATATAATATAATGTAGAACTACCCTATCCAAATCACTTTAAGCTGCCACTAGATGGGGTCAATAAGTCTTTGCCAAACTAAGCCCAATATGTAATGACCTTAAAGTAAAAGAACAGGTAACTTATTTGTTATCACTGTTATGTAGTAAGTTGTTAATCTATATTTATATATAGATAACCATGGCATTATCTTAATTTGAGTCAACGTCATGTCTATTTTTTATTGAAATGTATATTAAATATTGCAAATTGGCAATAATAAGCAAATGAAATCAATAGTATTTTTCACTATATATTCACAGCAACCAATTGGAAAACATAATTCATGACATGGTGCCGTTTTCAGATTTGTAAACTACACAGGGGTAATTCTAACAAAATATACACATGGCTTATATAGAAAATTGTTAAGTATTATTCAATAATATAAAAGTCCTGTAAGATGAAGAGGAATACAATGTTTGTGACTAAAAAACTAAATATTATCTAGATCTCTAGTAATTAGATACATTCCAATTAAAATGCCAATACAATTTCTTGTATAAATAAATGAGAAGATACAAAGTCAGTACATAATAATTCAAGATTTACAATCGTCTTCAATTACTTTATACAAATTAAACTGTATACTATATAAATCCAAAAAATAGTAGAATAGCAAAGCTAGGTTATTCATATGGACAAAACAAATCTAATTCAAATTAAAATTTTATCTCACTTGAATGAGAAATATATTCCAAGACAACTAAAAACTTCGATATTTGAAACCATTCAAAGTTATGGGAAGAAAACATAAGTTTGTTTTCATCCCATGTTCGGGAGAAATGTTCTAAAAAACGACAAAACACAAAGAAAAGTTATAAATTTCCCCGTGTTAAAATTTAAAACTTCCATGTATTCAAGAAAAATGAAAAATGAGGATAACCAAACGTTCGAGCTGTAGGTAAATTACGGGAAATGATGGTATCATTTATGACAGAGGTTATTTCTGGGGAAAATGGGAAGAAACAGGAGAGTGGTTTTGTCTGTTGCTTTTTGTTTTGTTTCATTACAAAATATACGAGCTGGATAGTCAACGGGAGTATGATCTTAGGTCTGAAAAGCTGAGAGGCAGGTCGAATTCGCCACATGTCTGAAGTGCGGCCACTTGAAAGGAAGATCTTGCTGTACCCGTCAGGTTTTACTTGTAAGAAAACAAGCACATTCAGCCACCTTTCTGCTGTCCCCACTCATCGCAGAATTTGCCTCCTGTGCTGTCACTTTCAGAATGTTGTCTTAGGTATGGATTTAGGAAGAAATGGTTCTAGAAAATACCAAAGGGGATCTAGTGGCGATTTTGTTTTGCTTTGGTTTTAGAGATTTTTTTTTTTAAACTTCTTGTACTGGCTGGTTTTGTGTGTCAACTTGACACAAGCTGGAATTATCACAAAGAAGCCTCCCTTGAGGGAAATGCCTTCATGAGATCCAGCTGTAAGGCATTTTCTCAATTAGTGATCAAGGGTGGGGAGGGCCCAGCCCATTGTGGGTGGGGCAGTCCCAGTGCTGGTAGTCCTGGGTTTCTATAGGCTGAGCAAGCCAGGGGAAGCAAGCCAGTAAGCGGCACCCCTCCATGACCTCAGCATCACCTCCTACCTCCAAGTTCCTGCCCTGTGTGAGTTCTAGTCCTGACTTCCTTTGGTGATGAACAGCAATGTGGAAATGTAAGCTGAATAAATCCTTTCCTCCCCAACTTGCTTCTTGCTTATGATGTTTGTGCAGGAATAGAAACCCTAACTAAGAAATTTCTAGAACTTTCTTATAGGATCCAGAATCGCCATCACTGTTCAGGAAACAATGATTCCTTCAGAGGCATGCAGACTATGAAGACTATGTTCCCAAAGCCCCATACAGTTGGGAGGGACTTTATTAACACGCATTTCCTGCTACCTGTCTGAGAAGCACACCACTCATCCTTAGCCATCCTACACAGAGCAAAACCAGACATTATCATCCTACTCTTTGCATGGCAATGCCTAGACAACCACAGGCCTCTGTATCCTGCTTCCTTCTCTTTCACAACACTGACTATATATACATTCTTTATGTATATATATTCAAGCCTCTAGTATATAAATAATCAGAGTCAATTATGTATTAAGAAGAAAAGGGAAAAAAATCATAACCATAACAGTATAGGAATGAGGGTCAGATTTTAAGAGTTATTTTCTCAGTCTATCTTCACAAAGCCAAATTAACTTTAAGGTCCCCTCACCCTGGGGTGTTAGGTGGGGGAAGGAGAACTGTCTCTCTGGTAGGGAGTGCATACTGCTCTTGCAAAGAACCTGATTTTGCTTCCCAGTATCCACACAGGGCGGTTCTCTCATTCAATTAAATTACCTTTATACCAAATTACCTTTATACCAGATTTCTCTTGCTGACAGTTTTTTCCACAGCTTAAGCTTCTCTTTTCTTTTTTAAAAAAAAAAAGATTATTTATTTTATGTATGTGAGTACACTGTCACTCTCTTCAGACACACACTGCAGATGGTTGTGAGCCACTATGTGATTGCTGGGAACTGAACTCAAGACTTCTGGAAGAGTAGTCAGTGCTCTTAACCACTGAACCATCTCTTCAGTCCCTTAAGCCTTTCTTTAAGTCCTTTTCACAAGTTGGAAGTTTAGCTGGGTGGAGTCTTTCCCTGAGGTCACCACTTCCTGTATTCCATTTAGTATCAGGCTTTTCTTTAAACTTTTGACTCCCTGAGCACTGGACTTAGATCAAATATACTTCCTGCTGTTCCTGTTCTTCTCAAACTAAACATTTTGTATTTTTTCTTTGCACAATTTGATCCCTTTCATTATAGATCTGCATAAGAGTGACCAAAAATCACCACACAGCAGAATCAATACTAGGCTGTCTTGAAATCTCCTCTGCCAATTTGAAACTCTTCAGTTTAGCCTCAAGCAGATTATTATGGAAAAGGACAGAAAGTAGCCATATTCTTCATCAAAATATCCCAAGAATGATCTCTAGGCCACTTGCAAATATTCTTTTTCTCTCAAACTTCTTTAGCTAGGCTATCCATTGTATAACTGTTCTTGAAAACGGTAGAATTCACATACCATTTGATCTGATCAGGGAAAAATCTCAAAGTATAAAGACCAAACTTATTTCTTTTCTTTTCTTTCTTTTTTTGTTTGTTTGTTTGTTTGAAACATGGTTTCTCTGTGTAGCCCTGGATGTCCTGGAACTCACTCTGTAGACCAGGTTGGCCTTGAACTCAAAAATCCACCTGCCTCTGCCTCCCAAGTGCTGCAATTAAAGGCATGTGCCACCACTGCCTGGCAATTTCTTATTTTAGAAATCTGCAAGAAAATAGAGCAGGTATAGGAAATTATTTACTAACTGAAGTTGTTCAACTAGCTGAGGTTTAGAAGAACACAAGATGGATTCCCTCCTATCTTCTTGTTTGAATGATACATTACATTGTGATTAATGATTAATCAAATTTGTCCCCCAGATGTATTCAAAGGGTTACCAGTAAAATTATTTCTATGCAATCTTTCCATTATTGGTCTAGGATTTTTTTTAAATATAGTTAAAATTTTTTCACGTGGCATAATGTTGTAAATATAGAACATTAAGTAAATGTTTAGAATTTTCAGATCTTAAAATTGGCCAAAATGAGTATGAATTTTTGTAAAATCAATAATCATGTTCCAGTCATCTTTTACTGGAATAGTTGGCTACAAGATCCTCAGCCAAGAAATTACTTATTCAACTCATGCCAAAAGTCCATCTCAAGATAATCATTCATTTAAATAATCCTCTATTTATAGCATTTAAAACTATTTAATTGGTTTTAATATATGCCATTTTTTGAGAATTCATTTTCAACCAGACTGGAGCCCTTCTTGTCCTCTCGGATTCATTTTGCCGTGTGATTAAGAAAAACAGTTCATTACCTATAGAGTCATAAGCAGACATAAACCAGAGTGCATCTGTATAAATCCCACTTAGTGTTCTCCTCCCTAACTACATTAGAAATATCATTCATCTTGCCCCAAGATCTGTGGTTGGTTGGTGTAAGGGTGCGTCTCTGTGTCTACTCAAATGCCGGTTTGTAGCATTTCCATTTCCTGGAACAGTCCAGGCATTGCTATTGGTATCCACAGTACATTCCTGTATACCCCACCGTAAAGGGATTCGTGCTGACATAGACCACTTCTTCTTCTTTCCCAAATGAGGATCATAGCTGAAGGTCACAGTCTAAGTATACAAAAGCAAATAAATTATGACTGTTTTCACTTAACTGGACATAAAAATGAAGGTTCAACAATGATATCTTTCCATAATAACTCTAATCATTAAAAATCTATACTCTGTACCTTAAGAAAGTGGGTATGAGGCTTTCAACAGCATTCATTATGAAATGGGTGAATGGACTTAGAATGTATAAAAAATCAATTTGTAACATTTACCACAAGAAAATTTAATGAACCCCACATCTTAATTTTCCTTTAGAATTTTAAAATTTCAAAGAGAGTGTAATTGAGTTTTCTTGCTCCATATCTTTACAAAAAAAAAAAAGCCCAAAGCTTCTCCAACTGTGTGTACTTTTATTCTTTATATATTCCAATTTATATAAAGAGTCACTCTAAAAGGTAGAAGGGAGTGTCAGGGAAAGAGAGTGTCCTCCCATGAAGCACTTTGTCCTTTAAACCTCTCTCAGCTCCTCAGTTGACTGGAAACTGCCTTCCTGACTGCTTGGAGTTTGACCAGCGCCATCTCCTTCAGTACCCACTGGTACTGTCAATCTTCTCTTTCTGAGAACATTAGGTAAATAAAAGTATAGAGATGGTTTAGAGTTGCTGTGATTGACCTGGGTGGGCATTTGTTTTTAACACACAGGGCATAGCAGATAATGTAATTTGCTCTCAAATAATCTTGGTGCTCAATGTAGTGCTGTGAAGTGATGGTCATTTACAGGGTGGGGCCTAGTAGAAGGTCCTTAGGTCAGTGAAGGCTCACACTTGAAAGAGACTGGGGAGTCCTTGCCTCCCGGTTCACAGTTTCAATATGTGATCTCTTCTTCCCACAGGTATTTGCAATGTTGGCACCCACCATGAGGCAATCCAGCAAGGGTCCTTAGCCACAGTCTGTGTAGTGCCATTAAGAGTTTCAGACTCAGGGGCTGGAGAGATGGCTCACTGGTTAAGAGCACTGACTACTATTCCAGGGGTCCTGAGTTCAATTCCCAGAAACCACATCCATCTCACAACCATCTATAATGGGATCTGATGCCCTCTTCTGGTGTCTGAAGACTGCTACAGTATACTCATATACATAAAATAAATAACTCTTTTAAAAAAAGATTCATTTAAAAAAGAGGCTCTTCTCTCACACATAAATTGCGCATAACCATAATAATTAAAAGAGAGAGAGAGAGAGACTTTCAGACTCTAAACCTGAGAACAAAATACATTCCTTTCTTGGTTAAATTGGCTGATGTCAGCTATTTTGTTTGAGTAACAGAACTAATTCAACAGGTTGAAACTTCTCTCAAGTATTTTGTTCCTTGTTCCCTGAAAGATAACTTACTCTTGTTTTGAATCCCAGTTGCTTTGGTAACTTAATCAATGAGATTTAACACAAGGTTATGTCTTGCAGTTTCCTTCTGAGTTTAAGCCGGCTTTGGATTGTTTTCATCAAGTTCCAAGAGCGGCCATGCGAATGATTAGGTAAGATGCCAGGTAAGATCCCATCAAGGAAGAGAGAGCAGAAAGACTACCAAAGCCAGAAGACATTTACAGCAGAGTTTTTGCCAGAAATGGTGGGGCTATCACACATATGAGTGCATACTAGCTGCGATTGCGTGCACAGGACCTGTGCAGAGGCTCACCAGCTATAATTACAGCATGGCTGAGGGGACGGGTTCGTAGGCTCAACCCTCTAGCTGAGACCCAATTGGCCACCGATGGGGCTCCAGGAGGGAGAGTTAGTTTTCTTCCAAGATGAAGGTCCTGTGAGGCAACACGTGCTCCATTACGTTGCTGTATACCCACGCACATATAGGAAGCATTCACTGGATTCAACGGGTTTTTAAAAAGTCTACATGAAGTTGGGTGTAGAAAATGGTGAGGGTTTGAGAAGGAATTAGAGGTGAGGTACGGAGGGTAGATTTGGTCAAAACACTTAAAACACACTATATGCATGTGTGAAGTTTTCAAATAACTAAAAAATGTAAAGATGTGATACCTAATTAGTAAAGTTTAGATGAGAGTAATCATATTTAAATTCATAGAAGTAAACACGGGTGTATGTGTGATAGTGATATATCTGTTAGAGAGTATTCGCTGAGATTGTGCACACGTGTAGGTTTAACTTAAATGTTTACTGTGCCATGCCAGGTTAGCCACATGACAAGCCTTAAAGGCCTCTCTTTTCCTCCCCAAAGAAGCAAAACTCCTAAGTGATCTGTCACTTTTACCAATACTCTTAAAGAAAACTAGCTCTGGAATAATTGGCTGCTCTTCTTTTTAGCTATAAATACTCCCAATATTTATAGAGTATAAATAGCTGGGCAGACACGCAACCCTTGCTCTGACTGAGCTCACGCTGTCAAAGGTTCTCAGTAAATACCTTCTGGCAACCAGTTGCTAGGGAGGTTTGTGTTTTGCCCTCTGTCTGCTCCGCTAAGGAGAAACATGACAACTGCTTTTAATAAAAGCTTCAGAAAATAGACTCTGAAAGTTGAAATTGGAATTATTCAACTTCTGTTAGTGTGTCAAAAAGTTTTCGGGACATAACCCCTGACAACTCTCTGGTGAACCAAAAGTCAATATATTTTTACAGCGCTTAACTTTTCATGGAATAGCTTTCACCTCTTTTCACAATAGGTCAAAGCAAAAAAACGTATTTGAATCCCTTTCATCTGCTATCCCATTAACTGAAAATATTCTTTGTGTGTTCGATGCCTGTCACATCTGAAGAGAGGGAGCAGAGATAGTGGGAGCGGAGGCAGGAAGGGAGAGAAATGGGAGGGGCTCGTTCCGAAATCTACAGTTGATTCACCCCGAGAATTAAACTGACACTTGTGTTCAGTCTCCGTGACATATAGCTTCTGTAAAAAATGTCACACAAATATATGTGAGCCCCTCTAGGGCTTTTATTTTACAAATTGGGAAAATGAAATTTGTACAGGGGAAACGTGATTTGTAATATGAAGTAAGTCCCTTCTCTCAGCACACGAATGTTGTCACTGGAGACCTTCATGACATGACTTTCATCAGGATCACCCCTAACAGGCTAAAAATCTAGATGTTACTAGGTCCTGCTGCTAAAGACAACATGGCAACCATACGAAGGCCCTTTTCCACCCTGCTCTGGTAATTGACAACCCTCTGAGGAATTTAACTTTCATTCACAAAGCTTCAAAAAGTTGAAGTTGTCCTTAACTGAGTCTGTTCTCCATGCTGGTCTTAGGAGAAACCGAAATAAAGATCTTGAGACCCACCTTAGTGACTTAGCGCAAGTTCCGGATACTCGCTGAGCTTTCTGCACACATCATTATTGTACTGAATTTATCACACCCGGCCTGAACGGAAGTAAGACAGCTGGTTTTCAAATAAGGAAGCAGAGATTAAGTAATTCTGTAAGGAGTCAATGTGGGGTTTCTACTTGAAGCAATCTCTTTGTGCACAACTATTGCCCGTGCGGAAAAAGTTGCGTGTGTGGCCAGCATCCCAGTGATGGTTTGTGGCCAGTACAGGAATTCTTACTTTAGACAAACCTACCTTCACAGTTCTCCTACAGGGAGCGCTATGTGGAAAGAGGCCAGAGATCAGTGAATATGATCAATGTCATATACGTATAGAACAACTTTTTTTTATAAGTGCCTGACCTGAATTCATGGCGTCTTTCTTTCTTTCTTTTTTGTTTTATTTTTCGAGACAGGGTTTCTCTGTGTAGCCCTGGTTGTATTGGAACTCACTCTGTAGACCAGGCTGGTCTCGAACTCAGAAATCCGCCAGTCTCTGCCTCCCAAGTGCTGGGATTAAAGGAATGCTCCACAACGGGGTGATCCTTGTAAGTTGTGTAGGGTTACCCAAGATACCCAAGGGTAACTATTTAATCGCAGATTTGTGGGCCAGAATTAATACTATACACTCAATATCCAGCCTTGGGTTTGACATTAGGGAATTGTCAATCCTGACATGCAGACGCCTGACCCTCACAAGCCCAAAGCGATACTTCGGTGTGTTGTTGCCCAGAACTTATTGTTGCCCAGTAAAACAAGCTTTAAGTTCACCAGGATGAGGAAGGGAAGAAACACCGCCAAATACCTGGAGGTTCCAAATTGCTTGGTCTGAAAATTGTTAATTTGGCAAATGTTTGTTGAGTATTAGGTTACCTTAAAGCAGACAACAATTCTAATCTATCCTAGGACAAACATTTAGGCTCCTTCTTTCAAAAATAAATGTCAAAATATCATCCCGTTAGGAATCCGCTAACAGAAACGGATGCACTTTCAATTCTCTCAAGGGTTAAAATGGAGAAGGAATGTGGGAGACACTTTGAACAGGGCCGGGTAGTCTTACATACAGCTAAAGCATTTTAATTCTGCTTCCAAATGTTCTTGGTGTTGAGTAACAGGAGAAACTCAGATGAGGGACAGTGACACATGTTTTGCCAGGAGTAAGAAGTGAGTCTGTGACCTTCGCCATTGCCTTTCTGATTAAAAAAAAAAAAAATGTTTGAAACCTACGGCCGCCTTCCTGTCATCTAATTGTAGATGCGTCCTTCTGTTTACTCTTCCTGCTGCTCCGTGCTTCCATTCATGTGTCTCCTCCGTGTTAGGAAACTAGGGTCCCTAGAGTAAAAATATTACTGACAACTACAAAGTGAACACAGTTTTAACCGTCTTGGGAACCGCCAGCGCGGTTGTTTCTGGCTATCAGCGAGGAGCCAGAAGATGTTAAATTGACATCTGTTAGAAAATAGTTTTCTGAGCCTTGTATTTCAAATTGTGGAAAGGAGAAACAGATGACTCTACCTTTTTTTTTCTTTCTTTTTTGGCTCAAACAGAGAAACTAGAAGATCACACCAGATGTGCAGGGATGTTTCTCTGTAAATACATGCTGTTTCCTGAGAAATAGCACACTCAAAGGCACAGGTCAGAGAGGCACTCCTCAAAGTGTGCTTTGGGTTTATTTTTAATAAATTATGGATTTCTATTGTGATTAAGATGCTTACAAAGATCTAGGGGGGGGCGAGAACAATGAATTCAATGTTTTTACAATTATTGTGACTTGTATAAACTCAGTTCTCTGATTAGTGGGAGATCTACATAAAATTTGGAGAGGAGATACACCAAGACAAAGTGTGGAGTCAGCTGGATGAAGTGACTTAAGGAGGACACTAGCCCATTGGTGTGTCTGACACATTTATCACAAGTCGCTCGACCTCACGTGGGAATTGCGTAAGGAAGCACAACCGGGGAGTAGTCATTTTACATCCAATTCTCAGTATCAAGTCCTCTCCATCGGGCGGCTCCCTGCTACAGTACGTACACATCTAAGGAGAGCACATGCCCTTCCATATATTCCATTCCTGACTGGATCAGTTTCAGAGGAGAGCATGTGGGGATTCTAGGCTCGCAGCTATAATGACCGGGTTGAGCATTGAGCACATGAGACACGTTAGGCCAGTCAGATACATACTAAGACCTTCCTGTGAAAGGTTTCCCTGGTTTGATCTAAAATTTTCGGGATATAATCATCGAGCTCTTGGCTGACGCTTTTGCCCCCATGAAGAAAGAAGGCAATGAAGAATAAGCCAGCCCAGAGGAGGAGGAGGGGGAGGAGGAGGAGGAGGAGGAGAAGATGAAGAGGAGGAGGAGGAGAGGAGGAGGAGGAGAAGGAGGAGGAGGAGGAGAAGAAGAAGAAGAAGAGGAGGAGGAGAAGATGAAGAGGAGGAGGAGGAGAAGAAAAGGAGGAGGAGGAGGAGAAGGAGAAGAAGAGGAGGAGAAGGAGGAGGGAGAATAATAAAAAGAGAGACTTCTGAAAACTTACAACTGTGGAACTGAGTGACTAGTGAATTTACAAATTAGTTAATCTCAGTTTTCCCCTTGACTCAGAGTTTCAACCGGAGTCTCATCCTCTTGCCACGAAGGAAATATGATCCCAGTCAGACAGTATAAGCATTCTGTGAGAAATCATCTTCACTTGAGGGCATTACAAAAGTTTCATGGAAGATGCAGCCCTGGGCAAGATCTTGCAAGATGCTAAACTGGGGCAGAAAGAGATGTGGGCAGAGGGATGCTGATAGTGTGGCCTCATAATCCAAGCTGTTGGTTCAGTGAGAGCAGGGGGCCAGCCACGGAGTCTCCGAAGATCAGGTGGCAGGAAGGACTCCAGGCTGCTCTGTTCTCTCAGGTACTGTGTGTGTGGTCCAGTGTGCTCCGTTTACTTCGCAGCACTGCACCTGATTCTGGTATTCAGGACAATGGGTATGTTTCATGTATACTTGCATACATCCTGAAGCCTGCATGATATAGACCATGTGCCTGGTGGTAGCAAAATCAAAATAGAGGTGTCAGACTTTGGAGGTGAGAATCTCACCCCCAGTGACAAAATCCTGGCCACTGTGGGAATTCCTTCATTTTGAGCCATTGACTCAAGGAGATTAGATTGGCTCAGAAAGATCATCACTGAGCATTTAAGCTTTCTAAGTGTGTGTGTGTGTGTGTGTGTGTGTGTGTGTGTGTACGTGTGCACACCACCAGAGGTCAGTGTTAAGTGTCTCCCCCTATTGCTTCTCTGTCTTATTTTTTGAGACAGGCTTTCACACTCCATAGGACCAATCAGCCAAATAGGAAAAGCAGTCACCCCTAGCACTGGGATTAAAAGCTCACACCGTCTTGTCTCACCTGGCTTTTTATATGGAGGCTGGAGACCCAAACTCATAACCTCTCACTTGTATAGCAAACACTTTCAAGAGGGAAAACCTTAGCAACAAGCACAGACAAAAGGACCTGTTATCTCAAAAAAAAAAAAAAGCTTACGTATTAGAAATAATAAAAGATTCATACAGTGGCGCTGTCCCTTATGTGTTTTCGTTACTTGTTATATCCGCTGATGTTTTATATTCCGTTTCATCGTTTCTTGTGAATGCTGCATAGGCTACTTTAAACCGATTTCATGACCCACTTGTTAATCGAGCACTGAAAACCACTATCCTGACATTGCTGGGGTTCACCAGCAGGTGTCACTGTGGGTGACCTGGCCCGCAGAACAGCCTCTGCCTACGGAGAACCCTCTCGCCTTCGATGTGTTTGTTTTTCAGCCTTCTTTTAAAGGCCATTTTATCATGTTTCTACAGTTCAAAACATAGAAGGGTATACAGCGAAATCGCAGATTCTAATTCCTGAATCTCACTTCCAAGTATCTTTCACCACAGGCAAATCTGTTTCTACCTTCCTGTATTCCCCAAGGAGGTTGTATGCATATGCAAATAAGTACACACACACACACACATTCTTCTCCCTTTATTCACAAAAGGCCAGCATTATTGCGCTTTTGTTCTGTACAATTCTTGCCTTTTCTTGATATACTTATATACTTTCGGGTTATAATGGAGGGAGTTCTTCCTGTACGTGGCTTTATGATACTGTACACTATGCCTTTATTTAATTTGATAATGACTCACAAAGTATGTGAGTTATCTAGGCTTGTCCCTGGTTTGCTTATGAAAACAATTTATGTATCTGTTACAGTTGCAGTCTTCTTCACTATTAATCCCAGTTTTCTCGGGAACTCAAACTCCCTACAATCACCAGGTTTAAGGCAGAATTTGAGCTTCATTATATTTTCTTCTTTTGGTCACCTTGCCCTTTCCTAAATTCCATAATGCCCACACCAATCCAGATGCCCTTGGGTCTCTCTCTGCGTTTGCTTGGTGTCTGGTTGTCTAAGTATTTGTGACCATTAGGAACTGGACTACTGTTTGCATGACCACCTCTGGCATCTCCTAGAGTCTTCTGTCCCTCAAACAGAACATTGAAAAACAAATTGTCAACTAAAAAGAAATATTTCAAAATGAGGGTAAACCTATTTTCACTTTTAATAAATCTGCAATTTCACATATGTTTATTCAAAGTTCCCATTCCCAAGAAACACACACACACACACAAATTTAACAAATAAATAATATATTTTTACAGGTTTCCAATCTCCAAAGAGATCATAGACCCTGGCCACCAGCTTGAAGTTCTGTGACACTTTAGACTTCTCCCAAATCTTTGTTGTCACATTGTCAGTCTTAAGTCTTATATTGCGTTAACCTCTAGGACTCCTTTTTCAGATTGGTTCCTTCCCTGGTCTTGAGGATAAACCCTTATGTTACTGAACTGATTTTCCAGTTCTTCTAGTCAGTAGCTTTGTCATGGTTTGGCTTCTGTCTTGGGGCATTGCAGAGATCAGTGCCTACTGCTTTTCAGAGGTTCTCAAACTGTGCGTCGTGACCCCCACAAGGCTCATACATCAGATGTTTTCATTGTAATTCATAATGGTAGCAAAATTATATTTATGAAGTAGTAATGAAAATAACATTGTGGTTAGGGGTCACCACAACATGAGGAACTGTATTAAAGGGCCACAGTGTAAGGAAGGCTGAGAATCATTGCTGTGGATGAAGAATAGCTTAAAAGTGAGTTACTTTGTACAGATTTTGAGATGAGGGTACTGAGGCAACATGCATAGGACCTGTACAGGTCTAAGCTAGACAGCGTTCCAGGGCTGGGAGGGGAAATGGACATGGGCTCCTATTCCTAACCAAGAATCCATCTCCAACTGACAACTATTCACAAAAGAAAAAATAGTTTTCTCCACTGGAGTCTCACAGGGTATATAAACCACATTAAAGGGCAAGTCCCACACCAAGCAGTAGGAGGCCAACAGAAAACAAGCTCAATTGTAGTTTTGGAGAAATATTTTGTCTCAAGTTTCTTTGTTTGGGAATTTTGTGCTTTACTAGTTTTTTTGCTTGTATGTTATGATTTCTGATTTTGTGTATTTATAGGTTTTGTGTGTGTGTGTGTGTGTGTGTGTGTGTGTGTGTGTGTTTTATGTGTATGCCTGTATATATATGTATGTGTTTTTGGTACTTTTCCTTTTTTAAATGATGCTTTGTTCGCTTCTTTTATTTGTCTTTTATTTGAGAGAGAGAGAGAGAGAGAGAGAGAGATTAGATAGATGAGGAGGTGCTGGGAGGAGCTCTGGCAGGTGAAAGTGAAACCCTGGTCAGAACATATTATATGAAAACAAATATTTTCAGGTTCAAAAAAAAAATGAGCTTCTTTTAACTTTTTGTTCTTCGTCCTCAACTTCTACCGTCCATGTTGTAAAAGCAAAGTGAGGAATTCGAGGGATGGGAGAGACTCGAGGAACATGAAGGAAGAGAGAGAGAGAGAGAGAGAGAGAGAGAGAGAGAGAGAGAGAGAGAGAGAGAGAGAGAGGTGAGGGATGTGAGGCGAATGGTTTTTTTTTGACTTTTTAAAAAGCTTCATTTGTTTGTCTATTTATTATTTGGACTAAAGCAAGACTTTGCACCTCCTCTGATAGTAAGGTTACTTACTTCTCAGGGTTCGACTGTCACTTACTTAAGACTGCAGAGAATCTAGGAGCAAAGCTAGAATCCATAAATACTGTGCCATTGTCAGGCCCGCCAAGCTGGCTGCCATATATAACCCTGACGCCATACCCAGTAGGTCAACCCACGGACCTCAACTGACAGCTATACGGCTCCCTCCAAATGCTCTTTATGCCAAGGAAAAGTCTGTGTGTTGGATATACAGCCATGGACTCCCTAATGCACTCCGGTTGTTTTTACATTCGTCAAGCAAAGCAAATATTTCAGGCTTCTCTGACTGTGTCTGAAAGTTTGGAAAGAAACTCACACCACTGCAGTTCAAACTAGATGAACACTGTAGAATGGAGGTTGGAGATTGACCCTTACTTAGGTTAAAAATGCTTCCAGAAGAGATATGTTCTTAAGTTATAAGAATAACTCATTTATCTTTGTGGCATTTAGAGAGAGCTTTATTAGATATCATTTAATTTTTTTGTTAGTGTGAGTTCTTGAATCCATCAAAAATCTAATGCAGTGAAAGTTGTAAGACCGCTTTTGCTGTAGAGAAGTGCAAACTGTGTTCAATGATATAATACTTTAAACATCAAAACTAAAATCACAGTGAGAGACATGCATTCTCACAAAACTGCAGACTGAGAGGTACATTCTTGTACTCCCAGTCCTTCCTCATTTGCAAAGTCCAATCGAGATAAAACAAATTGTAGCATTAATTCTTTTCTTATTAATTTTTTATTATTTTCTATATTTTTTATTTACATCCAAAATCATTTCCCCTTTCCCGTTTCCTCCCTCCCCAAAAGTCCCATAAGCCCCCTTCCCTCCCTCTGTTCCCCATTCAACCCCCTCTCGCTTCTCTGTCCTGGTATTCCCCTACATCCAGTCTTTCCAGGACCAGGGGTCTCTCCTTCCATCTTCTTGGAAATCTATTGATATGTGAATTGTGTCTTGGTTATTTGGAGATTCTGGGTTAATATCCCCTTATCAGTGACTGCATACCATGTGTGTTCTTTTGTGATTGGGTTACCTCACTAAGGATGATATTTTCCAGTTCTGACCATTTGCCAAAGAATTTCGTGAATTCATTGTTTTTAATTGCAGAGTAGTATTCCATTGTGTAAATATACAACATCTTCTAAATCCATTCCTCTGTTGAGGGACACCTGGGTTCTTCCCAGCTTCTGGCTATTATAAATAAGACTGCTATGAACATAGTGGAGCATGTGTTCTTATTTCATGCCGGGGAAGCCTCTGGGTATATGCCCAGGAGTGGTATAACAGGATCCTCCTGGAGTGTCATGCCCAGTTTTCTGAGGAACCGCCAGACTGCTTTCCAGAGTTGTTGTACCAGCTTGCAATCCCACCAGCAGTGGAGGAGTGTTCCTCTTTCTCCACATCCTCGCCAACAACTGCTGTCTCCTGTGTTTTTGATCTTAGCCATTCTGACTGGTGTGAGATGGAATCTCAGGGTTGTTTTGATTTGCATTTCTCTAATGACCTAGGATGTTGAACATTTCTTTAGGTGCTTCTCAGCCATTAGATATTCTTCAGGTGAGAACTCTTTGTTTAGCTCTGTACCCCATTTTTTAATAGGGTTACTCGGCTCTCTGGAGTCTAACTTCTTGAGTTCTTTGTATATCTTGGATATTAGCCCTTTGTCGGATATAGGGTTGGTAAAGATCTTTTCCCAGTTTGTTGGTTGCCGCTTTTTCCTTTTGACAGTGTCCTTTGCCTTACAGAAACTTTGCAATTTTATGAGGTCCCATTTGTCAATTCTTGATCTTAGAGCATAAGCTATTGGTGTTCTGTTCAGGAAATTTTCCCCTGTGCCCATATGTTCAAGGTTCTTCCCTAGTTTCCTTTCTATTAGTTTCAGTGTGTCTGGTTTTATGTGGAGGTCCTTGATCCACTTGGAATTGAGCTTAGTGCAAGGAGATAAGAATGGATCAATTTGCATTCTTCTGCATGTTGACCTCCACTTGAACCAGCACCATTTGTTGAAAAGGCTATCTTTTTTCCACTGGATGGTTTTAGCTCCTTTGACAAAGATCAAGTGACCATAGGAGTGTGGATTCATTTCTGGATCTTCAATTCTGTTCCATTGATCTACATGCCTGTCACTGTACCAATACCATGCGGTTTTTAACACTATTGCTCTGTAGTACAGCTTGAGGTCCGGGATACTGATTCCCCCAGAAGTTCTTTTACTCTTCAGAATAGGTTTAGCTATTCTGGGTTTTCTGTTATTCCAGATGAATTTTTGAATTGCTCTTTCTAACTCTATGAAGAATTGAGTTGGGATTTTGATGGGGATTGCATTGATTCTGTATATTGCTTTTGGCAAGATGGTCATTTTTACTATATTAATCCTGCCAATCCATGAGCATGGCAGATTTTTCCATCTTCTGAGGTCTTCTTCAATTTCTTTCTTCAGAGACTTGAAGTTCTTGTCATACAGATCTTTCACTTGTTTGGTTAGAGTCACACCAAGATACTTTATATGGTTTGTGGCTATCGTGAAGGGTATCATTTCTCTTACTTCTTTCTCAGCCTGCTTATCTTTTGAGTATAGGAAGGCTACCGATTTTCTTGAGTTGATTTTATATCCGGCCACTTTGCTGAAGTTGTTTATCAGCTGTAGGAGTTCTCTGGTGGAGTTCTTTGGGTCGCTTAAGTATACTATCATACCGTCTGCAAATAGTGATAGTTTGACTTCTTCCTTTCCAATTTGTATCCCTTTGACCTCCTTTTGTTGTCTAATTGCTCTAGCTAGAACTTCAAGTACTATATTGAAAAGATATGGAGAGAGAGGTCAGCCTTGTCTAGTCCCTGATTTTAGTGGGATTGCTTCAAGTTTCTCTCCATTTAGATTGATGTTGGCTACTGGTTTGCTGTAAATTGCTTTTACTATGTTTAGATATGGGCCTCGAATTCCTGATCTTTCCAAGACCTTTAGCATGAAAGGATGCTGAATTTTGTCAAATGCTTTTTCAGCATCTAATGAAATGACCATGTGGTTTTTTTCTTTGAGATTGTTTATGTAGTGGATTACATTGATGGACTTCCTTATATTGAACCATCCCTGCATCCCTGGGATGAAGCCTACTTGATCATGGTGAATGATCGTTTTGATGTATTCTTGGATTCGGTTGGCAAGAATTTTATTGAGTATTTTTGCATCGATATTCATAAGAGAGATTGGCCTGAGATTCTCTTTCTTTATCGGATCTTTGTGTGATTTTGTTATTAGCGTAATTGTGGCTTCATAGAACGAGTTGGATAGTGTTCCTTCTGTTTCTATTTTGTGGAACAGTTTGAAGAGTATTGGTGTTAGGTCTTCTTTGAAGGTCTGATAGAATTCTGCACTAAAACTGTCTGGACCTGTGCTTTTTTTGGTTGGAAGACTTCCAATGACCACTTCTATTTCTTCAGGGGTTATAGGATGGTTTAGATGGTCTATTTGATCCTGATTTAATTTTGGTATTTGGTATCTGTCTAGGAAACTGTCCTTTTCCTCTAGATTTTCTAGTTGTGTTGAATACAGGCTTTTTGTAGTAGAATCTCATGATTTTTTTTAATTTCCTCAGTTTCTGTGGTTATCTCTCCCTTTTCATTTCTGATTTTATTAATTTGGATACTGTCTCTGTGCCCTCTGGCTAGTCTGGCTAAGGGCTTATCTATCTTGTTGATTTTCTCAAAGAACCAACTCCTAGTTTTATTGAACTTTCTATGGTTTTATTTGTTTCTACTTGATTGATTTCAGCCCTGAGTCTGATGATTTCCTGCCTTCTACTACTCTTGGGTGTATTTGCTTCTTTTTGTACCAGGGCTTTCAGGTGTGCCATTAAGCTGTTAGTGTGTGCTCTCTCCCGATTCTTTTTGGAGGCACTCAGGGCTATGAATTTTCCTCTTAGCCCTGCTTTCATTGTGTCCCATAAATTAGGGTATGTTGTGCCTTCATTTTCATTAAATTTTAAAAAGTCTTTGATTTCTTTCTTTATTTCCTCCTTGATCAAGGTATCATTGAGTAGAGCATTGTTCAGCTTCCACGTGTATGTGGACTTTCTGTTGTTTTTGTTGTTATTGAAGACTACCCTTATTCCATAGTGATCTGATAGGAGGCATGGGATTAGTTTGATCTTCTTATGTCTGTTGAGGAGTAGTGATTATTGCCACCTGCTATTCTTGACGCTATCTTTATGTTTGAGTGGTTATCTACTTTTGGGTTTGATGAAAGAAGGTTACTATCTCGTTTTTTCCAGGGTATAGTTTCTTTCCTTGTATTGGAAGTTTCCACCTATAATCCTTTGCAGGGCTGGGTTTGTGGAAAAATATTGTGTAAATTTGGTTTTATCATGGAATATCTTGGTCTCTCCATCTATGGTGATTGAGAGTTTTGCTGGGTATAGTAGTCTAGGCTGGCATTTGTGTTCTCTTAAAGTCTGCATGAGATCTGCCCAGGATCTTCTGGCTTTCATAGTCTCTGGTGAGAAGTCTGATGTGATTTGGATAGGTCTTCCTTTATATGTTACTTGGCCTTTTTCTCTTACTGCTTTTAATATTCTTTCTTTGTTTAGTACATTTGGTGTTTGATTATTATGTGACGGGAGGTATTTCTGTTCTGGTCCAGTCTGTTTGCAGTTCTGTAGGCTTCTTGTACGTTCATCGGCATCTCTCTCTTTAGGTTAGGGAAGTTTTCCTCCATTATTTTGTTGAAGATATTTACTGGCCCTTTAAGTTGCAAATCTTCACTCTCATCTATACCTATAATCCTTGGGTTTGGTCTTCTCATTGTGTCCTGGATTTCCTGGATGTTTTGGGTTACACGTTTTTTGCATTTTGCATTTTCTTTGACTGTTGAGTCGATGCTTTCTATGGTATCTTCAGCACCTGAGATTCTTTCTTTCATCTCTTGTATTCTATTGTTGATGTTTGCATCTATGACTCCTGATTTCTTCCCAAGGTTTTCTATCTCCAAAGTTGTCTCCCTTTGTGATTTCTTAGTTGTTTCTACTTCCTTTTTTAGATCCTGGATGGATTTGCTGAGATCCTTCACTTGTTTGTTTGTATTTTCCTGTATTTCTTTAAGATATTTTTGCATTTCCTCTTTCAGGATTTCTGCCTGTTGACCCAAGTTCTCCTGTATTTCTGTAAGTGATTTTTGTGTTTCCTCCTCATGGGCTTCCATCTGTTGATCCATATTCTCCTGCATTTCTTTAAGCGATTCTTGTGTTTCCTTTGTAAGGGCATCTACCCGTTGATTCATTTCTTTAAGCGATTTTTCTGTTGCCTCTTATGGGCCTCCATCAGTTGACCCATGTTCTCTTGCATTTCTCTAAGCGATTTTTGTGTTTCCTTTGTAAGGACTTCTACCCGTTGATACATGTTCTCCTGTATTTCTTTATGAGGTTTATTTGCATCCTTCTTGAAATCCTCTAATAGCATCATGAGAAGTGACTTTAAATCCAGATCTTGCCTTTCAGGTGTGATGGAGTATCCAGGACTTGCTGCTGTCGGAGAGTTGGGTTCAGATGGTGTCATATTGCCTTGATTTCTGTTAGTAACGTTCCTACGTTTGCCTTTTGCCATCTGGTTACCTCTGGTGTTAGTTGGTCCTGCTGTCTCTGGCTGTTGGTTGGACCTCCTGTGAGCCTGCAAGGCTATTTCTGCCCCCTCCCCCAACCCCAGATTACCTGGATTCCCCTGGCACTGATTGCTGAGGGGCTGCCCTGCTCCTGAGTGACTTTGGAGCCCTGATGTGCCTTGCCCCAAGTGGTGTTATATTGGGGAATCCCTGGACATCTGAAGGCTCAGTGTAGTCAATTCCCAGAGCAGAGATCGCCAAGGGGTGGCTGGTGCACTCCCTCCCAGTGCGGGTCCCTCTGCAGGGCAGATGTCCCACAGCAGAGCTGGTGCCCAGATGACCACAGAGCTGCCCCACTCTTGGGCACAGATGGAAGCCCAACAGGCTGTGTCCCAAGCGATGTTATATTGGGCAGTCCCTGGGTACCTGGAGGCTCAGCGCAGTCGATCCCCGGAGCAGAGGTCACCAAGGGGAGGCTGGTGCGCTCCCTCCCTATGTGAGTGCGCCAGCATTAACTCTTGAATGCAGCAATAGGCCAGGTTATTCATAAATTCTGCAAGGAAGAGTCCAGTGCTGTATAAGTAAGTACCGGAACTAGAAAGACTCAGTGATGACCACAGAGTCTCGACCACAAAGGTTCTGCTTTTACAAGTCTAGTTGAGTCTAGAGAAAATACCTCTAGAGGACCTTACTTGAGAGTGAGCATGCTTGGTGCCTTTATACTGCTGTTTCCGGTTCTTTTCCTAAATTTAACAGAGAGAGAATATATTGTGTGTTGTATGGATGCATCACCTGTCAATTAAGAAGCCTATGGTCTGTAGGCTTAGACAGGAAATGGGAGGTGGGACATCCGAGAGGATAAAGGATTCTGGGAGAGAGCAAGGCAGAAGATGGACTGGGAAGATGTGAGGAGAGGGACTCATGGTACCTGAACACAGGTAACTAGCCATGGGGTAGAATGTAGATTAAAATGATTGGGTTATTTTAGTTATGATTTAATAAGAGACTAGCCTAGCTATATGGCCAAGGTATTAGTAAATATATTTTGAGTCTGAGAGCACCAGGAGGTAGAACCAGGCCTAACTTCAACAGAAACCAGACTTTTACAGCTCACTGTGTAAATGAGTTAGAAGTAGGAAACTGACTTTGGCCAACAGTCACTCCTAGCTGAACTACAGGGGCCTGTGCCACAACATAACACAGCAAAATCTTAAGCAGAACCTGGGCAACTGCTCAAGTCCCTGAGTCACCAAATCATAGGCAGAATTCTTCTCATATTAGAATTTTTTATCAACTTTGTTATTGAGAGCGACGGTTGTCTCTGGGTTACTTTACTACCGCAGGATGGCCCAGCCTGACCAAAGGCAATCCAGAAACAACCTTTCAATATAAAGAACAAGAACACTTATTTGGTCTGGTGGGGTTAGCTGAAAAAAAAAGAATGATTTTAAAAATGTTTCTTTAAAAAAAAAAGTTATGATGCTCTTACAAAGTGTGTTCTCATAATAGAGACTGAATCGAGTGCAGGGCTTTGGGCACCCTTCCTTCTTAAAGAGCCTCCCTGCCTAATGGGCTCCACGGGCCGCTCCGGAGATGGACTACATCTTTTCTTTGATCTTTGAAATTATTAAATTGAAACATAATACTTGTCCTCTTCAGATTCTTTTTATGAAACTCAACTGTTGCCTACCCAGTGGACATCTCAAAAAGGCCAAAATGGTCCATGTTCTTGGAAAATCATTTTAGAAGGTTTGACTTATAAGACTGTATAATATTTTATATACTTCACAAAAAGTAAAGAGGCTTTTAAACCAAACTTTAGGGAGTTCATTTTTAAAATCCTGTTTCTCAAATTTTTTTTCTCTTTAAAAATGAAGTAGAATTTGTTTTTGGCGTCTCTGACAAAAGTGATAAAAGAATTATCTCTACCAGAGCTAAAACAGGCCTGAAAGGAGATCTTGCCTGAAGAGCTTCCACCCAGGGACTTGGGACTGAGCTTTTCCAGTAAAGGACTTTAAAGCTTTAAAGAAACAAAGGGGGAAAGAAACACCCCCAAAACCTTTAAGAACAGCCCTTGAGTGGCATCAAAAATACAAAATTAATATGTAAGGAGCAACCAAAATTTCACACTCAGGATTTTTTTTCAAGAATAAGAATGTTTAAAAGATAGTTTCCATTTGTGAAAATAAAGAACTAATAAGAATAGGGTTATTTTGGGCTATAGGGAATATTAGCTAAAATGTCACTTTCTTAAGGGATCCATCAAATTCCTCTTGAAAATCAGTCGCTCTTACTTATTTCAAATGTGGTTTATTCTAACAATATGAATACGTAGCAGTGTCTAGAGACACACTGTTCAAAATGTATGAGATATGTCTTAGGGCTTTATGGCTGTGAAGAGACACCATGACCATGGCAACTCTTATAAAGAAAAACACTTAATTAGGGCTGGCTTACAGTTCAGAGGTTTAGTCCATTATCACTACGATGGGAGGCGTGGCAGTGTGCAGACTGACATGGTGCTGGAGAAGGGCCTGGAAGCTCTACATCTTGACCCACAGGCAACAGGAAGTGAACTGGGACACACTTCCTCCAAGAAGGCCATGCTTACCTAACAGTGTCCCTCCCTATAGACCCATGGAAGAGCACTTTTATTCAATCCACCACAAGATATATTTGATAACTTTTGTGATTTAAAAACTACTTTGTGTCTTCGATCTTATCTGTTCTCTTCTGTTATCAATAAAGGTCTCGACTGGCAGAGATGGGATTTGTAGGCCGAGTCTTTTCTGAAGAGAGAAGTTTACAGGACAAAGAGGAAGAGGCAAAAAGACAGGAGGGAGATTAACACGAGGGAAAAGGGACAAAAGGACTGAAGAGGTTTGAGGTCAGCCTGGTCTACAGAGTGAGTTCCCGGACAGCCAGGGCTACACAGAGAAACCCTGTCTCGAAAAAACCAACCAACCAACCAAACAAACAAACAAACCTGAAGAGAAGCAGAATTCGGTAGAGCAAGTCACTGGCTCGCTGTCTGAGAAACCCTGGTAGCCTCAAGCAATGGATAATGAATAGCGAAGGTGCAAAGGTGGGATGCTGCCTGATCCCAAGACTTTTTCTGCTAAATCAGTCAGGCGGATCTCAGATAATGAAATGAGGGACACGGGAGGAACTGAGTCTATCAGCAGTGAGAAACAAGAATAAGAGCAAAAGTTGTTACGTGCCTGAAGAAACAGTCACCAGTTGCCTACACCTGCCTGCGTGACCTCTGGGGTAGGGAAGGTTGTCCCAGCAGCACTGAAGCCTGGCCATCTGTGAGCTCTCTCTCGATCCAGCTAAGTCCCCGCAACACAACTAGGTGCTCATTTGCTACGGATGGACAACCTTCTTCTTCTTCTTCTTCTTCTTCTTCTTCTTCTTCTTCTTCTTCTTCTTCTTCTTCTTCTTCTTCTTCTTCTTCTTCGTTTTTTATTGCATTGTAAACCCATTGGCCACAGTAAAGACACTAAATTGGAACTGTGCTCGGCAACTCTGACAACGCATTAAGCAGCCTGGAAATCGTTGACTTCCTCGTGGATATGTATCTAAGAATAAACATTTTCATTTGCTTAGACTTCTCGTTCTCCCGGCTGAGAGTCACAGTCGCATCCAGAAACCCCGAATGCAAAGAAGCCAGTTAGCAGATTTTAATCAAGGAACATGCCAATTCCCGGGAGGACAGTGTGCTGACTGGGCCACAGCATTTTTGTCCTTAGCAGAGTAGTTTTTGTGAGAGTTTGTGTTGGATTCTTCTTCTTCTTTTTTAATTGGATATTTTATTTATTTACATTTCAAATGTTATCCCCATTCCCAATATCCCCCTCCCAGAAACCCCCTATTCTATCCCCCCTCCTCCTGCTTCTATGAGGGTGTGCCCCCACCCACCATCTCCTGCCTCCCTACCCTTGAATTCTCCTACACTGGTGCATCAAGCTTTCACAGGACCCAGGCCCCTTCTCCCATTGATGCCCAACAAGGCCATCCTCTGCTACATATGCAGCTGGAGCCATTGGTCCCTCTGGTGGCTTAGACCCTGGAAGCTCTGTCTGGTTGATAATGTTGTTCTTCCTATGGGCTTGCAAACCCCTTCAACTCCTTCAGTCCTTTCTCTAGCTCCTCCATTAGGGACCCCGTGCTCAGTCCAATGGTTGGCTGTGAGCATCTGCCTCTGTATTTGTCAGGCTCTGGCAGAGCCTCTCAGGAGACAGTTCTATCAGGCTCCTGTCAGCAAGCACTTGTTGGCATCCACAATAGTGTCTGGGTTTGGTGACTGTTTATGGGATGGATCCCCAGGTAGGACAGTGTCTGGATGGCCTTTCCTTCAGTCTCTCCTCCACACTTTGTCTCCCTGTCTGCAAGATCCCTGTATTTATTTCTGCAATGGACTAAGAATGGGAATCGCTGACTCCTCTCCCAACCCAGAAACCATTGCCCCTCCTCCACCACTTAGCTGTCTGGACATCATTATCCTCATTTTTGCTAACCACACGGCTTGTACGAGACACCTGTGAGTTAAGGCTGCTTGTGAAGAGCCGGGTATTGTCATAGAGTTGTAGAGACTTGACAAACTCAGACCCTGCTCTTATTTGAGGTCTTAAATACTTATAGCCTTTTTGACTCTGATGAGAGAGAGACCCTGTCACCGACAAACAGAACATTTCACATTCCCTTTATGTCCTGTATGGTTCAGTGACAAACAAATAGTGAAGGGCTTTAGTTCTCTGCCTGATGGTGAAAATGGTCATCTATCTGCCCCGAGCTGTAGGGTCGATGTCTCTTAGTTGACCACTGGAGAGCAGATGAAATTCTACCCATAGTTTTAGATCCAAGACTGTGGGAGACCCCTATTTAAATAAAGGGCATCTCACTCCTTTTATTCTTACCCCAAGGAAAACTATGATCTCAATAAGAAATACAAGTATAGCTTTATAGGAGATTTATATGCATTACATATCCTCACTATCTTCCAGAGAAGGGTACAGTGACCCTGTCATGCTGTACTGAAGAATGATAGCTTGTGACCTACCAAAGCCATGTTCCCATGAGAAGAAGAATCATTACCTGGAAATGCCAGGGCTCTCTGGGCTGTTGGAAGTTTTCAGGTCGGAAGGTCTTCCCAAAGGAAGTACAGACTTGTGTGAGCAGAAAAGAATCGTGGGCCCTCGGACTACACGAGAAGAGCTAACACCCAGTCTTTTTCTTGTTCTGTGCTCTGTAATCAAAGTAACTTCTAACCTTGCTGGGTCTGTTCCCTCACCAGCCGCACGGGTCTGTGTGCGCAACCTCCGAGATCCTTTTCAAGTCCACAAGGCTGTGATTTTTCTCATTATAGCTTTCTATAAACGTGCAAATCCTATCTGGCTTAGTTGAGTGGAAAAATGGGATTTTTGAGTCTCTCGGTCTGTTTTGGTGACCTTTAAAAGAAAAACTAAACTGTTGAATCAGAGAGAGAGACAATCTTCACTGGCGCTAATGAAAGTCCATCAGTAACTCTCCCTTTTTCCACTCATGATAGAAGAATGCTATCTACACGTGGGCTAATTTTGTTCACCGCTGAACTGGAACAGATGCAGAGAACACTGCCTTAATATCCACCTTCGTGTAAGAGGTAAAATAGGGGTTACAATGGGAGGAGCCAGAGTCCAAATAAATAAATGATGTTTCCATCCATAGTATTATGTCTACTCATATGCTGTGGTTTTGAAGATTGTTTTTTTAAAAAATCTATAGCTATGGTGTGGTTTATAGTTGATAGAAGTTAAAAAAAAACCAAACCAAGAACCAAGATTTGTAAGTTCAAATCAGGATTGAAAAGTTTGATGTGCATATAAATATTATTGTTTAACTATAATATCTCAATAAAATATTAATATGCATGTTAATAAAATTAAGACTTAAACATTAAAATTAATGTGATAAAATTAACTTATTTTATTAAATTTTCTTTTATTAAATTAAGAAATTAAATGATTTATTAAATAAATCATTATAATAAAATTAAGTTATTAATATATATAACACCTCATCATCACTGTGCTACTCAGTAAGCCATTCACATTTCATGTCTCTTTATGTGCTTCTACTCCTGTATGTGTGAGGAGACTCTCTTTTTATAATAAAAATGGGAACACAGCACACGCACTTTGTTTTACCTCTTTCCTCACCAACACTGCATATTGAAAATTAACACAGGTAATGTCTGTGTGACTTCCCATGTCTAAGTCCATTCCAGTATGACTCTTAATAGACCTGGGGCTTTCCCTGAGGTTCCTAAGGGGGCTCCAGAGTTTGGGGGCAGCTAAGTGGTCAGAGGTCTAGCCCGGAGCTCCACCTCAAACTGTCCCTAACAGAACCTTTGTATAAAAAAATGCACCTTACACATAGTTAAAACTGCTGTTAAGGGCTGGAGAAATGGCTCAGCGGTTAAGAGCACTGACTGCTCTTCTGAAGGTCCTGAGTTCAAATCCCAGGAGCCACATGGTGTCTCACAACCATCCATAATGAGATCTGATGCCCTCTTCTGAGGTACCTGAAGACAGCTACAGTGTACTTACATAACACAATAAATAAATCTTTGGGCCGGAGCAAACAGGGCTGGAGAGAGAAGAAAAAATGTCTGAAGACAGCTAGAGTGTACTTACATATAATAAATAAATAAATCTTGAAAAAAAGAAACTGCTGCTAAAAAGAAAGACAGTCACATGTTTAACATATATAAGGTTGAGGGACTTATGCGTATTCTGGGTGATAACTCCCTCGTGGTATAAGAAGACAGGCATCTTGGGTTTAAACCTCCCATCGCTGAGTGACTGCAGTGATTTTTTTTTTTTTATTTTTTTAATTTACATTCCAAATCACTTCCCCTTTCCCGTTTCCTCCCTCCCCGAAAGTCCCATAAGCCCCCTTCCCTCCCTCTTTTCTCCATTCAACCCCCTCTCCTTACTCTGTCCTGGCATTCCCCTACATCCAGTCTTTCCAGGACCAGGGGTCTCTCCTTCCATCTTTTTAGAAATCTATTGATATGCGGATTGTGTCTAGGGTATTCCGAGATTCTGGGTCAATATCCCCTTATCAGTGACTGCATACCATGTGTGTTCTTTTGTGATTGGGTTACCTCACTAAGGATGATATTTTCAAGATCTGACCATTTGCCTAGGAATTTCGTGAATTCATTGTTTTTAATTGCAGAGTAGTATTCCATTGTGTAGATATACCACATCTTCTGAATCCATTCCTCCGTTGAGGGACATCTGGGTTCTTTCCAGCTTCTGGCTATTATAAACAAGGCTGCTATGAACATAGTGGAGCATGTGTCCTTATTGCATGCAGGGAAAGTCTCTGGGTATATGCCCAGGAGTGGTATAGCCGGATCCTCCGGGAGTGTCATGCCCAGTTTTCTGAGGAACCGCCAGACTGCTTTCCAGAGTGGTTGTACCAGCTTGCAATTCCACCAGCAGTGGAGGAGTGTTCCTCTTTCTCCACATCCTCGCCAACAACTGCTGTCTCCTGTGTTTTTGATCTTAGCCATCCTGACTGGTGTGAGATGGAATCTCAGGGTTGTTTTGATTTGCATTTCCCTAATGACTAAGGATGATGAACATCTCCTTAGGTGCTTCTCAGCCATTAGATATTCTTCAGGTGAGAACTCTTTGTGTAGCTCTGTACCCCATTTTTTAATAGGGTTACTTGCCTCTCTGGAGTTTAACTTCTTGAGTTCTTTGTATATATTGGATATTAGCCCTCTGTCGGATGTAAGGTTGGTAAAGATCATTTCCCAGTTAGTTGGTTGCCGCTTTGTCTTTTTGACAGTGTCTTTTGCCTTGCAAAAACTTTGTAATTTAATGAGGTCCCATTTGTCTATTCTTGATCTTAGAGCATAAGCTATTGGAGTTCTGTTCAGGAAATTCTCCCCTGTGCCCATATGTTCAAGGTTCTTCCCTAGTTTCCCTTCTATTAGTTTCAGTGTGTCTGGTTTTATGTGGAGATCTTTGATCCACTTAGAATTGAGCTTAGTGCAAGGAGATAAGGATGGGTCAATTTGCATTCTCAAAGGATAAGCAGGCTGAGAAAGAAGTAAGAGAAATAATACCCTTCACGATAGCCACAAACCATAGTAAGTATCTTGGCGTGACTCTAACCAAACAAGTGAAAGATCTGTATGACAAGAACTTCAAGTCTCTGAAGAGAGAAATTGAAGAAGACCTCAGAAGATGGAAAAATCTGCCATGCTCATGGATTGGCAGGATTAATATAGTAAAAATGAGCATCTTACCAAAAGTAATACACAGATTCAATGCAATCCCCATCAAAATCCCAACTCAATTCTTCATAGAGTTAGAAAGAGCAATTCAAAAATTCATCTGGAATAACAGAAAACCCAGAATAGCTAAAACTATTCTCAAGAGTAAAAGAACCTCTGGGGGAATCAGTATCCCGGACCTCAAGCTGTACTACAGAGCAATAGTGTTAAAAACTGCATGGTATTGGTACAGTAACAGACATGTAGATCAATGGAACAGAATTGAAGACCCAGAAATGAATCCACACTCCTATGGTCACTTGATCTTTGACAAAGGAGCTAAAACCATCCAGTGGAAAAAAGATAGCCTTTTCAACAAATGGTGCTGGCTCAGCTGGAGGTCAACATGCAGAAGAATGCAGTGATTTTTTAAATGCACCCACAGATTCTTTGTGTCTCTTCCCATCGGGAGTGCCATCCAATTCCTCCTCTGGGAATGCTCGCCAGATTTGCTGACTCACTTCTAACGAGGAGCCTGTAACAGCATTGACTTGGCAGGACTTGCAGGGCTTGGGCAGGGCAGGCTTGGAACTGAAGCAGGCTTCTTGGCAAGGCATGTACTTCTCCTTGGCTTAATTTCCTTAATGATGAGATGAGAAAAAAAATACCACCAATTTAATACTTTAAAGTTAATATGTGGAAAAATCTCATCATAGTTGAAAGCTCTATATAATCATGATCTACCCTGATTCCCAAGGGTTATTTCACTATTTGGGGGGGCGGATTTCTACCTATATATGATAAGCGTTCAAATATGGTTAAACCTCTGCAGGTAGCTGTAATTATTTCCTTAAATTCATTTGGATATGGACCTGCTGAATCAGGATATAGGAGCTCATTTAAGGGGAAAGTTTTGTATTGAACTCTTCTCTCTTTACACTGAGAATTCCTGTTCTATAGGATTATAAAAGGTATGCAGCACGATTGAGTCCTAATTACTTGGGAGGGCATTCAAGTCACTTTTAAATCACCTTCCGCATTTCATTTTTTAAATCAAAATGAAGAAAAAAAATAAAAGACAAGCATACTTGATTCAGCAAGCAATTGTATAAACCTCTCTGCCCTTTGCTTCAAGCTAACAAAGGGGAATGACTGGGTAGTCTACATGTCTGATTACGGACATGGTAATGATTAGGGACATGCTGTGGAAGGAGGGTGCAATAATAGAATGTACATACATGCACACACATTCATGTTATATAGAGAGCTTATTAATCATAGCACCTCCCATCACAATGGCAGCCATCACAAAATAATGGGGGAAAGACCATCAGCTACTCATTGTCTGGCAAATGCCAATGTCTGTCTAAGTCTGGATTGTTCTGTCACACTTTCCTTCATTTTTGAAATTAAAAAAAAGGGGGGATTCTCAAGCAGTTCCTCTGTAATCTCGGTGCTCCCAGTTTTGTAACATTACAGTCAGAGTTCTTTCTTGTGACTAGACCCCTTAACTGACAGTTATTTTTTTTTAAAGGTTACAAAAGGCTGCTTTGTAGGCTATAGTCCTCTTAGGAAGGCTAGAGAATCTTGGCCGCAGCCAAGCTTCCAACAGGACCCGTCTATAGAAATAATAAACAATGTTACCAACAGCAATGAGAGCTTTGTTTGTGCTGCTGTAAGCGAGTTGAAACGCAGCTGGTACCAAGGCCACTCCAGGGCCTGGAACATGACCACCCCTGAAAGGAAAACGATTCAGTCACTGTCCTCACTGATGGCATGTCCCGAGCTTTCCTCCTCAGGTTGTTGAGTTCCCAAGGGTGCAGAGTGATTGGTGACATCATCTGGTTCACCTAGGTTTCCCTTTGGGTAGGGACTGGGAATAATCTCTGTGCTCAATTTAGTGAGACAGACAATGGGAGGAAAATTCTCTGAAGCCTCAGATTTTTTCCTTTGACTTGCTGGGCAGAAAACATGGTATGTATCTAGTGAGAAAGGGAATTCCAGGTCAAGAGAGTTTTTCCCATACAGTCCTGCTATAAACCCTGAATCTAATTAGCATGGTCTAATTAGCAAGGCGTATATTGCACTGTCCTGATCTGGGAACTGCTAATCTGTCTCAGACTGACTTCCTAGAGCTCTGTAGGTAGTCCCCTGCCACTCATGTGCACTCTCGATGAAGAGAGAACGGAGCAAAATCACACAGGGTCTACACAGAGCCCCACTCTGCCCTCGATTTCAGCTCGCTCTCTCTGCCTGCCTTCCCTGGTACTCACTGAACTACAAGTCAAGGCTTGTAGTGGCGTTCAAGTCTATTCCAAGACTTTCTGGAGCCAAGAGAAGCATGACTTTGCATTGTTGGTCGGGAAAGCAAAAGGGAGAAAGGTAAGACCAGAGAAGGGAATTCCTCTGGAGCAGTTCTGAGCACTGAGGGAGGATGGGGAGAAGTTTAAGGACGCCGTTTTTCTTGGAGGCAAGAAAAGGACAATGTTCTACTTGGTCCACTCTACTAATAAACAAAAGTGGACAGCAGCCAAAGGATGGAGTTTTGATAGCTAAACTTAAAGTCATTTCAAGCCAGGTATATAAATATGAGAAACAGAATAAATACACTTTCCTTCACGGACATCTGAAAACATTTGGCTTTCCCTAATGCATCCTGATAGTTGAAAACTAAAAGGTAGGCTTTCTTCTACTGGGTTCAAGAATGAGCATACATATGTTTTTGTTATCCTAATGAAAATTATATTATTTTAATTATTCCTTTGATCTAAGAACTATTTAGCAAAGCATAATTGTTTTTTTTTATTTTATTTTCTAAGTTTTTTTTAATTTACATTCAAAATCATTTCCCCTTTCCCGTTTCCTCCCTCCCTGAAAGTCCCATAAGCCCCCTTCCATCCCTCTTTTCCCCATTCAACCCCCTCTCACTTCTCTGTCCTGGCATTCCCCTACATCCAGTCTTTCCAGGACCAGGGGTCTCTCCTTCCATCTTCTTGGAAATCTATTGATATGTGAATTGTGTCTAGGGTATTCCAAGATTCTGGGTTAATATCCCCTTATCAGTGACTGCATACCATGTGTGTTCTTTTGTGATTGGGTTACCTCACTAAGGATGATATTTTCAAGTTCTGACCATTTGCCTAGGAATTTCGTGAATTTATTGTTTTTAATTGCAGAGTAGTATTCCATTGTGTAAATATACCACATCTTCTGAATCCATTCCTCCGTTGAGGGACATCTGGGTTCTTTCCAGCTTCTGGCTATTATAAATAAGGCTGCTATGAACATAGTGGAGTATGTGTCCTTATTGCATGCAGGTAAAGCCTCTGGGTATATGCCCAGGAGTGGTATAACAGGATCCTCTGGGAGTTCATGCCCAGTTTCCTGAGGAAACACCAGACTGCTTTCCAGAGTGGTTGGACCAACTTGCAATCCCACCAGCAGTGGAGGAGTGTTCCTCTTTCTCCACATCCTCGCCAACAACTGCTGTTTCCTGTGGTTTTGATCTTAGCCATTCTGACTGGTGTGTATGTAAAGACTGGGGATATAGCTCAGTGGTAGAGTGTTTGCGTGGCCCCTGGTTCAATCCTTGGGGATAGAGGGTAACAAATGAATGAATGTGCTGGCCTTTAAGAAGTGCTTATTAATTTTTAACCATTTCTTTGTGTTCAGAAAGTGCTGTTTGTGTTATTTCTATTCTTTGGATGATGGGAATGCGTCTGGTCAGTTTTCATGAATGTGTTCTGTGCAGCTGTTATATGATAGACATCTGATAAGATCTATTTCCCACATACCATATATCATATATATCATATATACCATATATGTATATATACATATATATACATACATACATACATACATACATACATACATACATATATATACCAAGATATCTGTCTGGCATGCCTTATTGCTTGCAATTTTATAACTTAACTATTCTTTTAAAGCTTTTTATTCAATACTACTTAATTAGAAGGAGAAGTAGCATAACAAGCATATGGAAGTCAAAGGAAATCTTGTGTGAGTCAGGTCTCTCTCTCCACCGTGTATGGCCTGGGCTTTACACTCAGGCCATCAGGTTCATGGTGAGCGCCTCCCCTCCGCGCCCCCCCCCCCAAGCATCCCATAGACCTGCAATATTCTTGTTCTGTTTTTATCCCTTTAATTTGTACTAAATTGAGAGGTATGTGGTGAGGATTTCTGGGTTTGGTATATTTCTACACTTGCACATGTTTCTTGTATTCTCCCTTTCTCTGTCTCTGTCTCTGTCTCTGTCTCTCTCTCTGTCTCTGTCTCTCTGTCTCTGTGTGTGTGTGTGTGTGCGTGTGCGTGTGTGTGTGTGTGTGTGTGTGTGTGTGTTTAATACAAGGATAAAATAAGCACTGAGAAATAAACCTGATGGGAAAAAATCATGATAGTATTTATAAGCTGTAAGGACATGGGGAGGCTAAAACTTCCTTTCCTATGAACAAAGAGAGCAGGTCTTGGATAAACTTCTTTATGAGTTTTAGGTCTTTTGTTGTATCACCATGGATGTGCCTTCGTCTTCCCTTGGGCTTCCCCCAGCATGGTTGCCCAGCTCTTGCTAGGCATAAGCACAGCTAGTCACTATTATCATACCCAGAGCCTTGTTTCTGCCGTAGCCTAGTTCTTCTCCAGAATAAGAATAATAAGCCAAAGGATGCTCGTCTTTGCAGAGATGCGGCAGATGAGCTACTTCATATAGCTATCGCTTGGTGAGCTTTAATGAACTTGAACAGAATAAGGGCCAGGTGAGAATGAGGTGAATGTGGCAGATGGTCGAAATGCAAACTTTCACTGAGTTGATGACATGTCATGACTTTAAACTCTGCCTACTTGACACATAGTTGAGCCTCATCCACCTTTCTTATCTGACAAGATCAAGAAAGGAAAAGGATGTGCTGACCTTAGTATCTGGTCAAGTCTTAGCTGCCAATATATGACTCTTCTGCAACATATGGCAGATATCTAGAGTTTGCTCTCAGATACAGCTGAAGGCTTCGCAAAAAGGATTAGAGCATGAGCTACTTATTCTCAAACAAATTTATCCTCATCTGATAAGGATCACTACTACACAGTCATTATGAAAAACCTACATCAAATATTGAAAGTTAACAAAATCACAGAAAATACGATGAATGTTCCAAAAGCATTGTGCACATGGAGGCTAAAAGAAAGTTTCTGCTCTGATCGTTTTATGGATGTATCCTGTCTAGTTAATTTAACTTGGCAATCCAACATGTTCGCACCTGTCTACTGCCTTTCATAATAAAGAGAAACATCTATAGCTATCATCTGTCAGTTTCTTACAAGTGTTTTTCCACATGGCAACAAATTGAAAATGCTGTGTTACCAGAAGCTAGGTACAGTATATTTTGAGAACTACAGATACAGGTGGGTCTCAGAAGTTAAAGACAAAGGAAATTGCTTTATTAGATTCCAACTGTAAAAGGATCACAATTACCAGATATGAGATGGGCAGATTGTCCTACATAAGAAACAAATTACCATTGAGAGTGACTTCCACACTGTCCCCTCAGCTCACCAGTTTCTGGGCCACAGTTCTACCTGACATCCCAGAGGCCTGCTGCCATCAGTGACTACCAGATCTGCCTGCACCCTTGGAAACCCATTGCCACCCAGTATAACCAGCTCTATCTGTAATCCCAGACACCTCCCGCCATCGGGGACTTCTAACTTTACCTGCATCCAGTCTCATAGGATTGTTGCCACCAGGGACTACCTGACCCGCCAACACTAGGAACAACCTAATCACTAAAGGGCCAGCACAAAAACACAACTAACAAAAGCCAGGGTGATAGGGTACCACAAGAATCCAGCTAGCCTACTACAGCAAGCCCTCGATATCCTACCATATCAGAAGCACAAGAAAATGACATTAAATCTAATCTTATGAAGATGATAGAGGCTTTTAAAGAGGAAATGAATAAATCCCTTAAAGAAATGCAAGAAAATACAATCAAACTGATAGAGGTCTTTAAGGAGGAAACAAATAAATATAAAGAAATACAGGAAAGTACAAGCAAACCGGTGAAAGAAATGAATAAACTGTTCAAGACCTGAAAATGGAAATAGAAACAATAAAGAAAACACAAAACTGAGGCAATCCTGGAGATGGAAGACCTAGGAAAGAGAACAGGAACAACAGGTGTGTGGTGGTTTGTATATATTCTTCCCAGGGAGTGGCACTATTAGAAGGTGTGGCCTTGTTGGAGGAAGTGTGTCACTGTGGGGGTGGGCTCAGAGATCTTCCTCTTAGATGCCTGAGGATGCCCAGTCTGTTCCTGGTTTCCTTTGAATAAAGGTGTAGAACCCTCAGCTCCTCCTGTACCATGCCTGCCTGGATGTTGCCATGCTTCTGCCTTGATGACAATGGACTAAACCTCTGAACCTGTAAGCCAGACCCAAGTAAAAGTCTTTTATAAAACTTGCATTGGTCATTGGTGCCTGTTCACAGCAGTAAAACCCAAACTAATACAAGGTGCAAGCATCTCCATCAGGATATAAGATACGATAGAAGAAATTGATAATCCTAAAGGCTAATCTTAAAAGGTTTCTAACATAAAACATTCAGGAAATTTGGGACACTATGAACAGACCAAACCAAAGAGTAATAGGAATAGAAGGAGAAGATTCCCAGTTTAAAGATCCAGATAATATCTTCAACAAAATCAAAGAAGAAAATTTCCCTAACCTGAGGAAAGAGATGCTTATAAACATACAAGGAGCCTATAGGACACTGAGTAGATTGACCCAGAAAAGAAAAATCTTTCTAATAATTAAACATTGAATGTACAGAACAAAGAAAGAATATTAAAAGCTGCAATGGGAAAAGGCCAAGTAACATATAAAGGCAGACCTATTGGAATTACACCTGACTTTTCAACAGAGACTCTAAAAGCCAGAAGCCCCTGGGCAGATGTCTTCCAGACCCCAAGAGAACATAAATGCCAGCCCAGACTACTATTCCCAGTACAACTTTCAATCACCGTAGATGTAGAAAACAAGATATTTCATGACAAAAACCAAATTTAAACAACTTCCTACTAATCCAGCCCTACAGAGCATACTACAAGAAAAACTCCAACACAAGAAGGGTAACTGCACCTAAGAAAACACAAGAAATAGATAATTTCACACCAGTAAACCAAAAGAAAAGAATTATACACACACATACACCACCACCATCACCATCAAAACAACAGGAATTAATAATTATTGGTCATTAATATCTCTCAGCATCAAAGAACTCAATTCCTCGTTACAAAGACATAGGCTAACAGAGTGGATTCATAAATGGGATCCATCATTCTGCTGCATATTAGAAGCACACCCTGGCAACAAAGATTGACATTACTTCAGAATAAAGGCTAGAAAAAGGTTTTCCAAACAAATGGACTCAAGAAGCAAACTGGAGTAGCCATTCTAATATCTAATAAAATAGACTATCAACCAAAAGTATTGGGGAAACCAAGGGATGTGGGGAAGGAAAAATCCACCAAGATGACATCTTGATTCTGAAAATCTATACCCCAAATGCAAAGGCACCTACATCTGAAATTCTTCTACAAAGACATATCTTTCCCCACCCCCGTTCTCCAGTTGACATATTTGGTCATTTCTTTATATCAGTATAGACTCATGGATATTTATCTTATACTTTTGGCAATAAACCAAAAATATTTAGTTTTCACTCAAATTCTTGCAGCATCAGGCATCAGAAGCTCCTTTAAATTGGCTCCAGTACTCACCAACACACCCTCATCAAAGGTTGTGAGGGTGGGGGAAAGTAAGCACTTCCTTACTTTTGGGCACTACGAGTGGGCTATCTTGTATATGCTCTCCCCAAGCTGTAGAATTAGCCACTTCTAACCAATTAAAAGAAGAGAGAAAGCTTGACAAGCACAAAACTAGGAGGCTGCCATCGGCGTCACATACTGTTTTACAGTAGATATTTTATCAGTAGAGGCACAGACTATCAAGTAGAGATTGGAAATACAGTAACTATGTGTGCCAGTAACCTAGTCGCTCATAATCAGCTGTGATGAGCTGTGCGCAATTGCACGAACCAGTTCCTCACACACTTGGCAGAACAATTGGCTTGTTTTTTCACCAAGGTAACCATAAGCGTTTGCCCTGGGCAGTGACTGGGCTCTGACTTTACCACAGCTACAGTGTTCTTAGACTGTAGGAGTTGTTCAGTCCCAATTACAATTTTATGGGACCATTGTCATACACTTGATCCCTAGTTGACCAAAATGTCATTGTGTTTTATCTTATCTTATTTTACAGTTTACCTAAGTTCTTTAACGTGTGAACTTGGAATTTTTCTTTTTTTATATAATGGTCTTAATTATCTTGCTAAGTTGTGAGATCAATCTATGCTGATGTTCCCTTTTGGATTTCTGATACTGGAGTTAGGGTCTCCTCTGCATAGTTTTTAGTCTTCGATAAAATTCATCATTCTTGCTGGCCCTTTGCAAAATGGATTTTGAAAACAGATTTTTTTTCTTTTTTTTTTGGTTTTGTTTTTGTTTTTTGTTGTTGGTTTTCAAGACAGGGTTTCTCTGTGTAGCCCTGGCTGTCTTGGAACTCACTCTGTAGACCAGACTGAAATCTGCCTGCCTCTGCCTCCCAAGTGCTAGGATTAAAGGCGTGCGCCACCACTGCCCAACTTGGAAACAGATTTTATTTATTGCTTTTATGCTTACAATTTATCTATTTTGTATCTTAAACCTCTCATTTCTTTGTTCTCCCCCTCAGGTTTTTTTTTTATTATTTTTATTTTCTTAGATAGAAGCTTGAGATTTTTCTTTTTTAACACAACATTTCTTTTTTTTTTAAACAGGCTTATTACATTATTTATTCATATGTGCTTATGTCAGCATGTGTGTGTGTGTGTGTGTGCGCGCGCGCGCGGTTGTGTATGTACGGATACCCACATAAGCCTCAGGAAGGTACTAAAGCCCCTGATACTGGATTTAGAGGTGGTAGTGAGTTGCCTGATGGGGGTGCTGGGAACTGAACTCTTGTCTCCTGAAAGAGCAGAGGTTCTCGGAAATGCTGAACTGTCTGTTTAGCCTTCATGGACACTTCCTTTCTCACCTATGTATTTATAAGTATAAATTGTCATTCAGTACTGCTTTAGCTGTGTCTCATAGGTCTTGAAATCTTATGTTCATTGCTAGTTAGATCAATGTTTTTATTGGCCTTGAACATTATTCTTTGACTGGCGGATTGTTTAGAAGCACATTATAAATTTCAAATGTTTGAACATTTTCCTAATATTTTTTCCTTTACTGGTCTTTAGCTTAATTCTCTTAAAGGTCAGAGAATGTGTTTTGCATTTCAGTTTTCGCACCTTGTTAAAGTTATTGTACGACTGAGGGTCTGGTCTACCATAGTAAATGCTTGGCACTTCAGAGAACAGTGTTCTGATAATGCTAAGTGGAATGCTTTGTAAATTTTAACCAGTTCCATTGGCTTGTAACATTCAGATTTTTTTCTGTCCGAGTTGACTCTCTGACCATGATGCCTGTTTTCCTGAGATCCGAGTGCTTCAGCTTTCTCTCGTGACACCATCCGCCCCACGCCTCCCCCTCCCCACCACGTCCTCCCTGATTATTTTGCCTCGTTGCCACAGCGATCACGTGTTCTAGCCTCCCTGCAGTTGCGAGTGATTTTGTGATTAGGTTTGGCGGTGAGATGTGAACTGAAGTGATGCATGTCCTGTGTCGGTCACGTCAGTGAAGGAGGAGATGGTGTTACTTTGACCTTCCCCTTGTTGAGCTGGGGAATAAGTAGAAGATATAGAAGAGACATTTTCATTCCTCAGATAAAAGCCACACGGGACTAGGGAAGACACGCCCTGCATTATCTACCTCTGAGCTACTTTATAAGAAAGGACACTCTTAATTGGTTTTTAAGCTACACTGTATTGAAGGGTTTTGTTACTGCTTTTTACCTCATCCACTTCTAGATATTAAAATTAGAAGAAATGCATTAGGTTTGTAAATTCCATGCAGTTAAAGTTTAAAAACTGTAACTCTTAGTGAATTAAAGTAAGTTGATGAATGGCTTGTATGGATATATATATATATAATAGATACATATAGACGTATATCTAAACTATATGTCTGAAATGTGGGAAAATAATATTTTATTTACATGTAAATAATTGAATTAGAATAATTCAGGCTATGGTTTGGAAAGACATTAACATCAAGAAAACTATATTTAAGATTTAGTATCAATTAATTTTATTTGGTTTAAAAATACTGAAAAAAGTCGAAAATTAACGAAAATGTATTTAATTTTTTTTTCTACTCCTAAGATATCACAAAGTTAACAAAACTAGTGGGAAGCATAGGCAAGGTAAATTTTTCTTAAAGCTCGTGAGCATTTCCAATATTTATAAAGATGAGGGGCACTAAGAGCACCTGCTGCTCTTCCAGAGGACTGAAGCTCCACTCCTAGCATACGTGCTGGGTGGCTCATTAATTCGGGTAACTCTAGATCCAAGAGCACCCAATGCCCACTTTTGGCCTCTTTAACCACACATCCACAGTGCATATTCACACACACACAGGCACATAAATAAAAATAAATAAATAAAAATGAAAGCCTCTGTGGAGAGGTAGAATGTGTTTTGAAGGATGCGTAGGATTTATACAGTCATGTTTTCTGAAACTGTATTGATAATCGGTTGCCAGTTTGACAAACGTTATCGGTGCGAGGCACACTGATTACCCTCCAGAGCTTCTTTGTGATTTGTGGGATAGAATCCAGAGTCTCATGCGTGTCAGACAGATACTCTACCACTAGGCTGCATTCCCAGCCCTGACTCACAGCTCTGCAGGTCAGAAATCCAACATCTGTGCACTGTGTTAATATCGAGTTGTCAGTGGAGCTATACAGGTGACTGTTTCTTAGAGACCAAGCCCCTGGCAGCCGTAATCCTTGGCTCAGGGCCCACCTTCCCTATCATCAAAGCCAGTTATGCTTCCCCATGTTATTAACATGACATCATCTTGTGACCCAATCCCCTAATGAATAAAGGAGCCAATCACTGGGCTAGTAGGTGGGACTTCCAGGTTAGATGGAGGAAGAAAGGAAACAGGTGAGAATGACTTCCTTTTGGAACAGGGACAACAGAGGGGTAAGATGTAGCTGCTGTAGTTTCCCGGTATCGTGTCGGATCCGCAAGGATCTGCCACCGAAGGTATCAGATTTTAATAAGGCTTACAAGATTAGGTTTTAGTTGTTGTGCCCAGCTAAGTTTGTGTTGTGTTTTCCTTCACTCTGTGGTTCATCTGGGTTCAAGAGAAAGGTACAGCAGCCAAGTGAGGGTTTGCCAGAGGTGTTCCACAAAGGCCGTGGGGGATTTGATGCACTGGGTTGGCGTGGTAGTGACCCGCCATTGGGAACCTAGTGAGCTGGGTGGGGACATTTCTGGAGCTCCAGGCCAGTGAATCTCTGCAAGATAAAAACAGGTCAGCCATTGCCAGCCAGTGCATCACCGGCCCCTGGCCAGGGCAGAGAGTTAGAGGCAGGAACGTGCCGGGTCTTTTTAAATTTTCCCTGCAACAGCATCATAACACTGATTTTGACCGACTGTTCTCTTTCTCATTTGAGTGTCACATAACTACACTGAGGCCTCCTAGGTAATAATCCAGGGTAGAGTCTTAAAGTCAGATAACCAATTGTTTTCATTTCATCTGGGACTTTGTCTTTTGACACACAGTATAACATATTTACAGATACAGGATTAAAGTGTGTATGTTTTGGAGAATAGTTATTTTGTCTAACACGGGGTCCTTCAGCTCTCTTTGCTTACACATAATTGACATTGTCTGAATTGAGTATGTTGGGAATTGAATAGCTGGGGAAAAGTTAAGCTTGTGAATTATAGAAAAAGATGTTTTATGTAAAATAAATGAAATAAAAACATCTAGAAAGTAAGATATAATTGGCAAATCTCTTTTAACAAATTGACTGTCATGATGAATCAGCTCCAAAATAATTTTTTTTATTCTATTCAATATTAAAACTCCAAGGAGAAAGGGAGACTCTCACTTGTTTATGCTGAGTAATATAATATATACATTTCTTAGCCGGGGACAGAATGAGCAACTTAATTAAAGAAGCCACCCACGATTGTTGGCAATAGGAAGGAGATCTTCATCAATGGAGAACTGAGGTATTGTCATGAAAAGAGGAAATGTATCTTAAGCAGACAAACCCTGGAGACCTCCACTGTACCAGACAAAGGTATTTTGGGTAACAGAAGCAATATTAACTAAATCGTAGTAGAATCCTGATGCGGTAGATACTTTTTGGACAAATTTAGCTTTGTGGGTAAGGAACTGTAACTAGCTTTATAGGGCATCAACAGGAAAGGTGAGTGCATTCCAGCATGTGGAAGTATCCCTGAATGACCAGGCGAAAGAGTCTAAGTCAACATTAGAGTCATGGGTACTAGCGAGTGTCTCAGGATAAGTGATAACAACACTGGACTTATCCCGGGAGCTCAGAGTAATAGCTTCCTTAGCAAATGGAGCTGAAAGTTAAATTTCAGAGGTGTATTTATGCCACACATCTTACCTAGTTATTTCTACTCTCACATGTATTGCAAATTCAACTGCTAATTAGTGGCAGACTGGTTTGTTTTAGATCTCTGGGGAACAAAGTGAGATTTAAGGTTGTGTTGGGACTGGGAGGTGACTGGGGCTCAGTGATGGGTTTCACTAGCAGCTTGTGAAGGACCTGGGTTCAGTCCCCAGAGATGGGGGAAAGGAAGGATCTTAATGTGACTTCACTAGTCTCTGTATAACCTCACATAATGACAACTATGCAACGGGCATACACAAAAGGGTCCTTATCCACTCCTTTTATTTGTGTCTGGCAGATCACACTACTTTCTCTCTTTGTTCTTCCTACCCAGCAGGCATTTCCCCCAGCTGTTCAGTGAAGGAATTATCTATTCAACCGAGCAGAGTTCTTAACTAAAATATAGTCCACATAAAATTGCTGGGTGATTTTCAAGGAAAGTAACAGAAAAAAAAAAGAGAGAGAGAGAGATAGACTCAAAGGGTGATCCTTAGACTTCAGGAGGAGAAATTACTAAAGTCATTTGAAGGTCAAAAGTCTTTATGACTGAAGTGCACAACACAAAGATAAAAGGAACTCCTGGTCAGAGCAACCCCTCAGGAATCCTGGAGGCCACTTGAAACCCAAGCTGTGAATCTGAAGAGGATGGTAAAGCACTAACAAGTACTAGCAATGTACCGCCATCACCGACTAGAAATAGTTTCCCCTTGCTTCTGAAACATCATCCTTTTTCTCTACTTTATAACAGGCTCTCTGATCTCTCACTTGTTTTGCTGGTCAGTGGAAGAGATGAGTCATTTTACCATCTGGGTTAGAGGAAAGAGAGATGTATAGCTGAATAGTGTCTGTATAATGATGGGCCCGCGGTCCAAAATATCTCTCTCCTGAGTGTCCTCATCTAGACGTGCATCTCTCCAAAACAAAATTAAAGGGTATTTGACAAAAGCAATTTGTGGCTGCTTATTCCCACGTCCAAGTTGACATTTCCACACTTTTGACAATATAGAGTACAGCCAACACTGGCTTCTCAAAGGCTGGGAAAGTTAGTTTAAAATGTTAGCAAATCTAGGTTTCGCCTTTATAATCCTCAGCAATACCAGTCCTTCAAACCAATATCAATAGCTGAAAAAATAAAGCCAGGATTTGTTTATAGGTAGAATTAGTGCTGTTCAAATTGTGTGTGCATGTGTACATGTGTGTGTGCATATGTGTGTACATGTGTGAGTGAGTGTCTGTCTGTGTGCATATGCCTATGCATGTGTGGGTGTGGGTGTGAATGCTGATAAATACCAAGTCAAGAAAGTAGACATATTTCTTATTCTCATGAAATATATAGATGAATGAAGTAATTATATTTTTTTCCTGTAGGAATATAAGCCCTTTACTCAAAGTGTCAGCAGATAATCAACTCTTGGTTGTCCAAGATTAGAGTTACTTCTTTCATAAATAATCAATGACAACTATGTGGTTTATGTATTATATTATAGATTTACATCTATCTTTATACTCCGCCTTTTCAAATATGGGTAAGAGTTTCAGTTTCTTGAAGAAATGAGTTCACTACTACTAGTCAAAGGACTATAACAGTAGCATTGGCAAGGCATTTCTGAGAAAGATGACAAAAATCTGTGAATCTTGGAGTCAATTATATAATAATGCAATATAATACAAAGTAAAATTTAACTTTTATCCTCAGTTTTTAATCACACAGGATCCTAATACCCTTGTTATTCTCTAAGTTATATTGGTGGAAGTGTGGGAACCAAAATGTTTTTAATTGCTGTGCGTAACAGATCCATGAAACAAAAATCCTATAACATGTAAGACCCCTGCCCAACGACAGATACTTCTTGAAATGCAAGAGGCTATTGTTTGGACTGGAGAGATAGCTCAGTGGTTAAGAGCACTGACTGCTCTTCAAGAGGTCCTGAGTTCAATTCCCACCAACCATGTGGTGGCTCACAACCATCTGTAATGGGATCTGATGTCCTCCTCTGTTGTGTCTGAAGAGAGCAATGGTGTGCTCATATACATAAAATAAATTAAAAGGCTGTTGTTTATGGGTGATAATGAGCTACATGTTTTTACTCCTCTTAACAAGTTTGTCTGACCCAGCTACACCAGATGTGCTTGATCACATGTAGACGGGAGGTATGCAAGAAGGAAATACATCGTCATGTATGTTTGCCCAGGATCGGACCCTATCATTTTACTTTTATTAGCCTCTGCAAAATGTGACTTGTGGCCATTTTCTGGTAACCCAAGAATGGATCTACCCTGAGTCCATTATGCTGCTAGTATTATTGAAACTTGCTTCAAATTTGGCTCAGAATTGTGGTAGTGGTCTTATTCTTGCTCAGTGAAATTAACAAGAGTATTTTTTATTCTGCCATTTGGTCTTCAACCCTTTTACCTAACTCAAAGCTCTCATCAACCTCTTTGAATTTCTTCAATGATAGGGATTTCTCTTGTTCTAATGAGATGCTCTCCATGAGTCCTTGATAGTTTCAGGATAGGGGCTGGTCCAGAATAAACAATCATGATTGGAAGTTTGGAGTTTTTAGTCTCATGCCTTTCTCCAAAAAGAGAGAGGGTTTGACTACTAAGATTGATCACACTGATACCTCTTGAATCCTTCACAAAATCTTACTGAGTCAGAAGTTCAAAAGTTTCCATTTAAATACTTGTTCGTGTAGCTTTTATCTGTATCCTTTATCATACTCCTTAGAATGTACTTGTGAATAGGCTTCCCTGAGTTCTCTGAGCTCTTAGTTGTAAAAATCCTGACTTGTAATCAAGCAAGCAAGAGGTGACGTGACTTGACAACTCACCAGATGTGATTGGCATCTCAATCTGGGGGCAGTCTTGTGGGACTGGGGAGCTCTCTGGTCATGAGGTCTGACAGTAATACAAGGTAGAAAATGCCAGAATTGAATTGTACAATACTCAGTTGATATTGGAGAATCAGCCAGCATAAGGAAAAAAGACTACATGTTTAGTCACAAAAAGCGTCGAAAATGTTAAGTATAGTAGAAGAAAATTTAGTTTCCTATATAACTTATATAAAGTATGGTTGAGGAATTCAGCTCATTGGTAATATTTCAGTAATATTCAGTTATGTCATCTGAAACACAGAAGACACATGTGTGTATATAGACCTTGGAATTTTGAGCCATCAGATCTACAACTCAAGGGGGGTATGTTGTAAAAAGAAATCTTACAAAGAGAAAATTGTTAACATTTCCCTTTTAACAATTTACAGTTAGAATGAAACTTTATTTCAATGAACTCTACAAATACTGTTAAATGTTTAATAATCTCAGGGAAGGGCTTTTCATTTAATAAAAAACATAAATCAATATCAATGTCCTGGCTAGTTTTATGTCAGCGTGACACATGATAGAGTCATCTGAAAGGAGAGAACCTTAATTAAGAAAATGCCTTCAGAAGATCAGGCTGTAGGCAAGCCTGTAGAATATTTTCTTAGTTCGTGATTGATGAGGGAGTACCCAGCCCATTATGGGTGGTACCATTTCTGGGCCGGTAGCCCTGGATTCTATAAGAAAGAACCTCTTGTCTTTTTTAAGATTTATTTATTTATTTCATGTATGTGAGTACACTGTTGCTGTCTTCAGACACACCAGAAGAGGGCAGCGGATCCCCATTACAGATGGTTGTGAGCCACCTTGTGGTTACTGGGAATTGAACTCAGGACCTCTGGAAGAGCAGTCAGTGCTCTTAACCGCTGAGCCATCTCTAGCCCCCTGTTTGAGTTCTTAACCTGTCTTCTTCCAGTGATGGATCATGATGTGGAAGTATAAGCCCAAACAATTCCTTTCCTCCCCAGTTTGCTTTTGGTCATGATGCTTTATTGTAGCAATGAAACTAAGACAATCAACTCTTCTAAATTCTTATATTGTAATTTTTTCACTGCTCAGTTCATAAAGTGTTATGGACTCCATAGCTTATTTGTCTCTGTGTTTTGCAATTGCTATAATTAAAATGTATACAGTAAGTGTCCTAAACATTCACATTTTTAAAAGTTAATGCTAAGTGCTGTTCTGATATTGGCTAAGTGCCCCGTAATGGATTTTTGTTATTTCTTTTGGAATCTTCTTTTCTCTTTGAAGAATTCCCTACTCTATAAATCTTATGCAAAGACAGACCTTCCTATTATAGTATCAGAAAGTATCAACTACCTGCCTTCCCTCTTTCTGCTGGCACATGACTCCAGCTCTGGTAATCAGATACCCCTTCCAGGGACCTTGGCTCCGGAGCAGGTGAGATAAAGAATCATGGTCAGAGAAGGATTTGCTTTGGCAGAAGCAGCAGCCAACTTTGAGCAGCCAAGTCATTGGAAGCCTGTACCAGAGCAGGCTGTGCCGTCCCATCCCATGGTCTGTGGAGTGTCTGCAATGTCCTCGCCAGTTTGGCTATGCTGCAAGCCTCAAGCTATAAAACTACCCGGCCAGCCTCCTTTGGCTCCTGCCGGCTTCTCAAGTCTACCTCTCCACTCTTCTGGGAACTATCTTTTTAGAAAATAAGTCTTTCGATTATGTTTTTTTTTTCTTTAACTGGCCATTTCCTAAAACAAACAAACAAAAACCTGTTACCGTTCTCAACATGAGGAAATATGGGTAATCCCTTTCAGTTTGACATCTTCCTCTTAAAACTATGAGATTCATCATGGGTGGAAAGAACCCCTTCTGTGTGTGGTGCTCTCTTTTAGGCAGTGGCCACGTCACACATGGGCATATAACCCCAGAGTAGGCCTGCTGGGCTTCCCTAATCTATTCACTAATCTATGTTTGTTCAAAGGGCGTGTTATCTCTTATTCCTCCCCAATACATTAGAATATTGTTAGAGAATTTTATAAGCACAAACCATAACTCACAAAGACAATGGGAAGGAGGCCATCAACCCAGAGATATCAACACATTTTTCTTTAGAAAATAGTTTTGAGTATTACTGGCGGATTCAGACGAGAAAGCGGCAAACTCAAGACGACTTGGAAGGAGTCCCAGTGGGAGTAGCAAAACGAGGAGTCTTAGGCTGAGGATTTTAGAATACTTGGTTTTGGTGCTACATCAGTCAGTAGTAAGACCTGGACCTGAAAACTGGTCCATCGAATGGGGTGAATCACACGCACCGTTCCTGGTTTTCCAGTCCCACAACACAAAAAGTAGACAGGAAGGTGGAATTAAATTTAAAACCTACATATACATGTTAGTACTTAGTACAGAAATTATTAATGGTATGGATGTTTGGGAATATTGAATCTTTAGAAATGCATTTTGTACTTTGTATTTCCATGTCTCTCAGTAGGATTGCAGCATCTCAAGTGCTCCACAGCCATATAAGCTTATTGGACAGCAGAGCGCCATGTGATGTTATAGGTAAGAATATTTTACCAATGTCTTCCTCTCAGACAGACAAAGGTAAAAAAAATAAAATTCCTCTTTAAATAAGTTTAATGCCCCAGTTCATACTTTTGGCAATATACTATTTAGGGTTTCGCCGGTAAAATTGTTAGCTATTCTTAAAGAACCATAGTCACCAAATTTCCAATAAATGTATTATTTTCAGATCCAAAAACAAACCACGTATCATCATGTACATGACGAAAGAGGAATCCTAAAATGGATAGATGCTATCAATGGTGCTGGAATAAACGAATTCATTCTAGAGAAAGAAGAAACCCTCCAAATGAGAAGGAAAACTCTAAGTTGAATCTTTAGAGAATTTTACAATAGGGTTATGCTCATAAAGAGCAAGAGTGTTGTGAAAAGGAAGCATCAAAATGAAAAATATAGTGATTGGAAAAACAAGTCAACCGAAGGATTAAAGATAAAGTTTACGAACACTCACGGAGGATGAAAGGGTGGTACTGAAGAGGAGTACCAGAGTCCAGAGAGATCGGAGGGAGGTCGAAGACAGCTTCCCTCTAGATTTAAGCCTTGACGGAGAAGGATTTACCCAGCATGCAGCACATGAACTCAAAAAGACCTGCGTTCAGAATAAATCATAAAATTTTAGAGCATCTACATAATGACACTATGCTCGGTGTTTCTAAAGGGCAATCCTCGGTCACCCACGATAGCGTTTAGAACCATTCTAGCCAGTGTAGGAAAGGCAGGCATTACTGTGGGGAAGGCTTGCAGAACAGATACAAATGTAAGCATCTATTAAGTTATATATAAATAATATATAATATATATCATATAATATATATGTAAATGTAAAATTACATCAAAGTCATACTGGGCTACCATGAGAACTTCTACCCTCCCCACAGCAGCGAGGGAATGAAGAAAGACACGTAGACACAGAAAAGCTGGAATAGTGGTCTGGGCTATGTGATGTAGAAGTTGCAGCAGCCCAGACATTCGGTGTGTTTTGTTTTGGTTTGGTTTGGTTTTTAACACAAATGAACAGGTGGGCAGGATTATTACAACAGATAAACAAGGAGGCAGGGTTAGCTAGTCTCCTTAAGAGCAGTCTCTGTAGGGTGCCACGGATGGCTTCTCTGAGCTTAACCATCCTGCTGAAAGGAAAGATGAATATGAGGACACATCCCAGGTGGGTATCTGAGGGCACTGGAGAGTTAACAGTGCTTAGGCTACAGCTGTGGAAAGACATGAGCAATTCATCCTGACACTGGCATTTACCAAAACATGGCGTCAAAGAGAAGCCCAAGAAGAAGGCCAAGTCAGCCCGACCCTGACTGATACAGAACCTGAGAGCCTCTACAGACATCCTGCTCAAATCGCTGACTGGTCAGTCAGTTACGACAAAGGACAGGCAGAAGACAACAGCAAGTGGAAGGGAGCACCTCTCCCTGTCTGTCACTAAGCCCTGCTGAACTGTAGATCTGGTCATTGTCTTGCTAAACAATCTTTTTGAATGTTGTAGTCTGTTAACTTTCCAGCACTCTGGGAAAGTTGTTTGCTAGGATTCCCAGGACTTTGGGCAGCCGTTCCCAACCTTCCTAACACTGTGACCTTTTAATACAGTTCCTCATGTTGTGGTGACCCCAGCCATAAAGTTATTCTCACTGCTACTTCATAACTGCAATTTTGCTACTTTTATGAGTTGTGATATAATATCTGTGTTTTCCAGTGGTCTTTGAGGGTTCCTGTGAAAGGGTGGTTTGATCCCTGACAGGGTCATGACCAACTGGTTGAGAACTTCTGGCTTATATAAAAATGAACATCTTCAGAGGTCCTTATACAACCCCATGTTTGCTGGCTTCCCTCTGAGACCATGATTAGAACACAGGTCCTCTTTCAGCATATGCCCACGGCTATTAAATTATAAGTACATCAAGATTGCCGGGAAGGTTTGTTAAAATACAGCTGGTCATCATAGGGGTTTCTGATTCAGGCCTGAGACTGAATCAGGTGTCTTAGTTTGGGTTTTATTGCTGTGAACAGACACCATGACCAAGGCAGCTCTTATAAAGGCAAACATTCAGTCGGGGCTGGCTTACAGGCTCAGAGGTTCAGTCCATTATCATCATGGTGGGAGCATGGAATCCTACAGGTTGACTAGGTACTGGAGGAGCCAAAGCTAACACCAGGAGGAGGGCCTTATCTGCATTGGGTGGAGTTTAAGCCTCAAAGCCCCACCCCACCGTAACTCACTGCCTCCAAAAAGGCCACACCTCCTAATAGTGCCACTTGCCGTGAGCTTATTCAAACCACCACATCGGGCAGTACAGATGTTGTTTTGATGAGCATTATTTATGAGTATTCTATAGGGCTGGAGAGATGGCTCAGTGGTTAAGAACACTAATTGCTCTTCCAGAGATTCCCTAGTTCAGTTCCCAGCAAACACTTGATAGCTTACAACCATGTGATGCCCTCTTTTGGTGTGTCTCAAGACAGTGACAATGTACTCATATACATAAAATAAATAAATATTAAGGGGAAAAATAAAGAACATACTACACTACGTGGTTCCTGCAACTGCTGTGTTAGAGAGTGCTTCTCAACTTTGTAATCAACAATACATTTGGGTTGGAGAGATGGCTCAGCGGTTAAGAGCACTGACTGCTCTTCTTAAGGTACTGAGTTCAAATCCCAGCAACCACATGGTGGCTCACAACCATCTGTAATGAGATCTGACGCCCTCTTCTGGAGTGTCTGAAGATAGCTACAGTGTACTTACATATAATATAAATAAATAAATAAATAAATAAAAGAACACTAGTTAATTCATGAAATAGAAAACTTTACTTAGCTGGGCAGTGGTGGCACATGCCTTTAATCCCAGCACTTGGGAGGCAGAGGCAGGCAGATTTCTGAGTTTGAGGCCAGCCTGGTCTACAGAGTGAGTTCCAGGACAGCCAGGGCTATACAGAAAAACCCTGTCTCGAAAAAACCAGAAAAAAAAAAACCCAACAACAACAACAAACCCACCCAATTCAATTCAACAGTACATTTATATTAACATGAACTATTATCTCATGCACGCACAATAATACAGTATATAAACTCATATGTATTTAGTACTTCATTCTGAGCATGCTGTGCTTTTCACGTTATTTAATCTGTACCAACAATGCATAAGTGGGTATTCTTACTTTCACATATTAAAAATACTAAATACAGGCCAGAGAGGTAAGAGGGTTGCTCAGAAGCAGCAATTATAAATGCAGGAGCTAGTGTGAGAATATCTCAGTCTGAGCTTAGAGTTCATGCTCTAAGACTCTATCCCAGAACTTCCCAGACTGCAACATAAATCATGTGTGATGTCTTGCATGACTGTACTTGGGGCATGCTGGCGAGATTAGAGACAATGACTCACACGGTGAGAAAGTGATTGCTATTTTGAGTCTATTTTTCTATCCTTTCATGACATCACAGCAACATATCTTTATTATATGCCTAATGTTTGATAATGTTCCCTTTCAAGAAGGAGTTCCTGACTCAGAGCATCTAGTTCCTATCAGTCAGGGTTCTCTTGAGTCACAGGACTTACATAATGAATCTTACTCTCTCTCTCTCTCTCTCTCTCTCTCTCTCTCTCATATATATATATGTATTTATAAAGGGCATTTATTGAAATGACCTATAGGCTGCAGTCTAATCCAACAATGGCTATCTGTGAACAGAAAGTCCAAGAATCTAGTTAGTTGCTCAGTCCCTAAGACTGGGTGTCTGAGCTGGTCTTCTGTATCTGCTGGGATCCTGAGGAAGTAGTCTCCAAGGCCAGTGAAGGAATGGATGTGTTACCAAGGCAAAAGCAAGCAGGCAAAGAGCAAAAACCTTCTTTCTTCCCTGTCTCTCTCTCTCTCTCCTCTCTCTCTCTCTCTCTCTCTCCATATATATATACACACACACATATATACACACACACACATAGGTATATATATATATATATATATATATATATATATATATATATACATATATATATATATATATATATATCCAGTAGAAGGGGTGGCCAAGATTAAATGTGTGTGTGTGTCTTCCTGCTTCAAGATCTGGATTTAAGGTGTGCCTTTCTATTCACCTCAAGATCTGGATCAAAAGTCTGTTTCTTCCCACCATAAGATCCAATCAGAAGCTCAAAGATCCAGATGAGAAGTGGATTCACCCAAGTCAAACCAACCAGAAAATTCTCCTACAGATGTGCCCTCCATTCTGGATTGTAGTTCATTCCAGTCTACATAAAACATGGTATGGAGATGATTGACATTTGAGAAATCCTATGCCTGCCAACCTGTTAGTGTGTTCAGTTGGACCAATCTGCAAGACTCTAAAGGAAAATTAGAGGAATTAAAATATACATTCTCTTTCAAGAGAGCAAGGACTTGGAAACGCGTAAAAGAGCATTTTTTTTTTTTTTTGGTAAAATATATGTTACAGGAGTATTCTGGGAATTAAACTTGGTTTCACAAAATGTCTAGCAAATTCTCATAGGCTAGTATTCTATGGGAAATGTTGAATAATTTCTTTACATCAATGGTGGAAAAAGTAGTTCTAGTTCACTGACAGATTTTACAGTTAAAGGACATCACGAGAAGTGGGGCTCTTAATTCCTGTGGGGAGGAAGGCCACGTGATATCCTGGGCTTTGGGCTCTAGGTGATGGAACTGGGGGTGGGGGCGGGGAGGAAGAGAAGAGAGCTGGACTGTAATCAGAGAAGCGCGCAGGCTTCAGGACGAGAAAAGAGGACATGTGCATCACTGACATAATGAACTTAAACTGTGACTGGGTTTAAATTAAGCAAGGTGTCCAGGGACTCCAGCTGTTGTATTTATTTTGGTTGCATGCGACGAGAGCTGTTACCTCCCAGCCAGACACCCGATATAGCTTAGCTGTCAGCTGCTAAACTTTGGTCAGGTCAAATCTACATCTCACCTTAATAACTGCCTTATCCAAACAGAATCAGAGAGCAGGGCGAGGGGTCTGACCGGTGGCGGGCGGGTTCTACGCTCCACGGAGAATAGTGAGCAAACAAGCTCTTCCTCCGGTACGTTTCTTTCCCCGCTGCTATCAGAATTGCAACTGGTTGGGGGTTTTCTTATCTTGTACTTAAATTGCAAAGACTGGGTCGTTTCTCATTGCCTCGGGACCGAATTCTGCACCTCCATTTTGCTGGGGGCTGCGGGAATGGAGAGAAGTGTAACTGCGCCAGTCCTGGCTCGGCTCTCCACACCCCCTTTCCCTACAGGAGACCCCGCCCTTTTCTCCCAGCCAAACCACAAAAGGCCTGACAGCCGCTCGGGTCTCGGCGCCACGCCTCCGCCCAAACGTCGCAGTGCTGCAGGGGCGGGCGCAGGGCCAGACGGGGGGCGGGGCCACGCGCGTCTCCACGCTCCTCGGCCAATCCGCGAAGGGCCTGGGAGAGAGCCTGCGGGGCCGGGCAGAGAGACAGCCCCAGTTATTTTCCCTTTTTCTGCCACGTCCAACCGTGACGTAGGCCTACTTCTCGGACTGCGATTGGATCCGTGCGTTTCCCCTGCAGAGGTCCGTGAAGTCTATAGGCTGCGCTCTCAGGGGGCGGGGCTAAGACCCTCACTTCCTCCGCCTCCTTCGCGGCGCAAGGGGCGGGACGCGCCGCCGCCGCCACCGCCTCTGCTTCCGCCGCCGCCGCCGCTGCAGCCGCTGCGCGTTCGGCGGGGGAGGAGTCGGAGGCGGAGAAGAAGGCGGTGGTGGCGGGTGGAGGATCGAGCGCTGTTCTCGCTCTGGAGCCGCTGCACATCTCGGTGAGGGGATTTTTTTTTTCTCTCTCTCCATTCTGGCTGATTCTGTCAGAGGGGATCTGGGTGAGGGAGCCGCTGCCCCGGCGCCTCGGCTTCAGGGGTCCCCGAGAAGCGGGCCGAGCCACGGCCGGCCATGGTGGGTGGGGTTGGCGACTGCCAGGCCTCTGGCCTCCCGGGCCTCGTCCCTCCCGCCCGGGGCCGCGCTCTAACCCGAGCCGCCGCGCCCGCCGCCCGCCCGCTCCCGCCGGCTGTCCGCCGTCCTTGGGGCCCCGGCCAAGGACCCGACGCCTTGCCCCTCGCCGCCCGGCCGTGCCGCCCACCCTCAGGCCTGCCGCGGAGGACCGTGGCGCACTAGGCCTGCGGGGCCCCTGCCCGGCCCGGCCCGGCACGCCTTCCACCCCTGCCCCCCGTATTTGCGTCCTCCCGGATTGTCACCGAGCCCCGGGCACCCTGTCGGGCAGTGCCAGTGGCCTAGCGCCGTCTCAGGCAGCGTTAGGCCGGAGCACGCCGGTCAGAGGCACCTTCAGGACTGCCCCCCCCCGTCCCCGCCCCCACCCCGCCTTCACCCCGAGATGCCTCCTGGTTAATCATTTTTGCGCACGTTCAAAATGGTGAGTTGAAAGCTGCCCAGACCAAGTTGAAGAAAAGGTAAACAGCTTCTGATGGATGAAGACCCGAGAGGTTGCCCTCATCGGGCATTTTAAAAAAAAATTGTATGTACCTCTACATAGACATAGCTTCGAGGCTCCTCCGTTCTGTCAAGTATACGATTCTCTTTTTTTAAAAAGAGGCCTTACTCTATTCTCATCACGAAATATTTGCTCGTATTTCTTTTAAGATGGCAGTCATCGCCGAAGATTTAACAGGTCATTGGATGAGTATGTACACGAACATAAAAAAAAAATAACAGAAATAAACGTAACGTGTTTGTGATTGTCTTCTCGATTCCATGACATTTTTTTATATGAAGTAATTTTATTCTTCTATTTCAGATGTGCACCCTTGGTGTAAAATTCAACAGTGTAAAGAAAGAGGTGTTAGGTAAATACTAATATGTGGATATTTTTCATCCTTCGGTGCCCCACGAGTATTTAGATTTGGTGGTCATCTTTCAAAGTGCTTTCACAAATGCATCTTTAAAGCCACATACACATGCAGAGTCGTCTCACTCAGGGGTGGGGGTGAGGGTTACAGTGAGCACATTTGTGTAAAGCTCATTTCTTCTAGTTCTGTATCTTGGACATAGTCTCTTGTTTTATGTAGGCCTCCCTAATAATTTTTCTAAGGGTGCATCCTATTTCTTTAATTTGATGAACTTGATTTAAATATTCCTACTGAAAGCCATTTAAATGATTGCAGTTGAAAGTTATGCTTTATACTAAAGGTAACTGCCTCATTTATTGATTGATGCTGAATTGTAAGCTCTAAATCCTTAATTTTAGAACATTTCATGGTGTGGAAGACTGTAATGTAGAAAGAGCAACTTCCACTTTCCCTTCTAGTATATTGCTTCCATCCCAAGACTCAGACACTGTTTTAATAAGGGGAAGAAGTGTGTGATCATTTCTGGAGCACAGATCCGTAGACATACAGTTGCAGAGGTAAAGGGTCTGAGTGATTAAATCTGATAGCCATCTAACCCTCATTATTACTCTTTCTAAAGATATTTTTACAATTTCCTGAGTGTTTCTTCTGGTTGATCTTCAGACCAGTTGTGAGTTAAAATTTAAAAACCTTATTTTGAATAAGATTACATATAAATTCTTAGAACTGTTTTATAGTCTTAAGCCCCTCCCAAAATTGTTCTCACCATTTTATTGACATCTTGCTTTATATTAAAGCTTTAGCTATCCCTTTAGTTATATCATACATATATATATTTATATAAATATATATATGACATTCCTTTCAATATTCCCAGCTCTTTTATGGTTGTATTGTTGTAGTAGATGAAAACTTTAAGGTAACTTTTTTTTCCTGTCTCTGGCAATAAAAAAAGCTTATGATTTTTTTCCCCCCTGTTTTTCATGGAGCTGATATTTGTATTTCGTTGACAATTTTCTGAAAGTTTTTTTTTTTTTTTTTGGTTTCCTTTCCAGTTTTTATAACATTCTGTTCATTGCATTGCCCATTAAGTGCTACATACTGTTGAATAGTAGGGCTAATAATTAAAATATATTCTTTTTTTTCTTTAAGGTGAATGCTTCTGAGGCTGGCATTAAATATGATTTTTCACAAAGCTTTCTAATAGTCAATATTAAGTTAAAATGTGCCCTTCTATTTTTAGCTTTCCAAGATAATGTTATTGTTTTCATTTTTAAAACCATTTCTTTAGCGAGTGTGTATGTGCACGTGTGTGTTGCTACAGCATGCTTATGGAGATAAAAGGACAACTTATGGGAGCTGGTCCTTCTCTCCTGGGCTTCTGGAGATTGCTTGTTGTCCGGCAGAGTGGCAGGCGCCTTGCCTACTGGCCCTCTCCGGCTCCTGTTGCTCTCATTCTCAATATTTATAAAAAAAGTAGTGGAGGTTAAATCTTTTTCTTTTCTTTCTTTTTTTTTTTTTTTTGACATCTTTTCAACTCTATATATGGTTCTATTCGGGGGTTACTAGTGGTTCTTGTATACTAGTTCCTTAAAAGAGATTATCTTTTCAAAAAATCAACTTTTTAAAATTGGAGAGTAAATTAGAATTAATGAAATTTACTTACTTAAGAAGTACATCTCATTGTGTTTTTATAAAAGTATACTTTTATGTCATTATATTTGTACATATGTATATATATAATATATATGACACAATCAGGATAGTATTTTCATCTCTCTGAAAACTTCTATTCTTTTGAGGTCAACCAGATTTTGACCCTGAGCCCCAGGAGACCATACATTGGTTTCCCTTGGTCTACTATTTCATATAAATGTAATTATTTCTTTTGTATCTGCCATTTCCCAGCATTTTGCTTTTGAAGACCATTTGTGTGTGTGTGTGTGTGTGTGTGTGTGTGTGTGTGTAACTAGCTTCTGTTTTTTGTGAAGTAGTTCATGATAGTTGATTTACTACTGTTTTAGTCATTTAATCAATTTATGGATATTTGAGTTGTTGCTGATTTGGGGTCGTTATTAATAAAGGTGCTGTGAACATTTATTCTGAGTTCTTGTGTGAATTAAAACTTTTTTTTTAAAACCTGGAAAATCTCTAGATGTGGTATTTATTGACTTACATAGAAAGTGAATGTTTAATCATTGTCCCATGTTACTTGACTGCCAGTGATATACAGCAGTTTGCCTTATCCACATTCTTACACCCTTCTAGTATGTGTATAGTAGTGTCACACTGGTTTTTATTTTTGTTGTTCACTATCTTGGTCTTTTTGAAAAGAAATCTGTTTTACTCAAACTATGTAGTCCAAGCTAGCCTTGAACTCTCAATCCTCCTGCCTCAGTCTTCTGACTTCTGGGATCATTCCTGGGTCACTATGAATTTAACTTGTATTTACTGGGTGACTCATGATGCTTGTAAGCTTGTTCGTGTCTTCATTTGTAAATGCTTCCTTCAGATCTTTCAGCCGTTTTAAAACTCAGCTTATCCTAGTGAATTTCAAAGCTTTTAAATATGGTTTATACAGCTGCACTGACAGACATGAAACACACATTTCAATGTGAAGGTGTTTTGTGTTGTCTTCTTTATTTCCACACTATAAACAAGCGGATGAGCTGGAGAGATGGCTCTGCAGTAAGAGCACTTGCTCTCCTGAGGACCCAGCTTCAGTTCTCAGCACCACATTGATCTGCTCACAAATGCCTGCAACTGTAGCTCCATGGAATCTAATGTGGTCTTCTGGCTCTGCAGGTAGCTTCACTCATGTGGCAGCACAAATAATCCCTTAAAAAGAGCTTTTAATTAGAATTAATTTGGCTAATGAGCTTTTTTATTGTGCTTCTGTGCTCTGAGAATTCTTTGCCAATTGCAAAGCTGTACAAGTTTCCTCATGTTTTTGGCTACATATTTAATAGTTTTGGTTTTTACATCAAGATGCATTACATATTCTAAGTTATATTATTTTTTTTATGACATAAGAAAAGGTTTAAGGATTGTTTTCTTATCCAGTGGATATGTTATTCTAGTTCCATTTGCTGAGAACATTCCTTTTCGTATTTAGTTAAAAATCAGTATAATCAGACCACAAATGTGATGTACTTCTAGACTGTCCCTTTGACCTCTGTGCCTAAAAATTTGAAAATACTATATTTTAATGGCCTTTACTTTGTAATTAGTCTTGAAATCTGGAAATGTGAATACCTGAACTCTTTAAGTTTCACTTTGTTTGTTACTAGGGAAGATGACTTAGTGTAGGTAAAGTACTTGCTCCTCAAGCAGGAGGCCTGAGTTCCAATCCCTAGCACCCTCATAAAAAATTGCCTAACATGGCCATATGCTTGCGACTCCAGCACTGAGGGATAAAAACAGGTGGAACAGAGGCAGATGACTGCCCAGAGTTTGCTAGCCATCTAGTCTACCCTATCAGTGAACTTCAGGTCCCTGGAAGAGACCCTGTGTACACACACATACATGGATACAACTAGGACTTTGTATACTGTTAATTAGAAACGGAGATTGCGTGCTTTAAAAAACATAATTTCACCCTTCAATGTAATTTTGTTGTAGTTTCTTGACTGGTGAACTTTGCATTGAGAAATTTATTTTAATTTCTTAATGAAAGTCTGTTTTTTCCCTGAGTGCTTTCTCTGTTTCTAACGGAGATGACAGCAAATGGTACAATTCATCGTACCAAGGTCACTCCTATTCCATTAGAGATAATTGACTTTAACTATGTGTAAGTATTGAGTTTGGTCCAGAAAAAAGTTGTGTCTTGTTTTTACTATATTTAGGGAGTTATTGTCCATAGTTGATAAATGTAATAACTTTATTTTCAATTGTGTCACCTTGCCTTTTGTGGGTAAAGCTCAGTTAGAAAGATTTTTTTTCCTTCTGTCCATGAGGATATTTTTTCATTTCATTCATTTTATTATGGTAATAACAAAAACTTAGAAATAATGTCTCCCTTTCATATTTTCTGGGAATTTTTGTGCAATTCTTTTTTGTATGAATGTTCGCTAGATTTTTCAATGTAAATTTTCTTAGTGGAGAGTTTTAAAAGACAAATTTCTTGAGTTATTACTTGAATAGAGATAGGATTCTAGGAGTTATCTATTTCCTTTTGAAAACATTGTCTTTGATACTGAAGTAACACTAGTGAAAATGACACTTTGTTACTTTCACTAGAATCAGTATTTGAAGTTTGTGTTTTAAGAAATTCATTTAATTATCACAATAAACTTGTTTTCTTGTTACCAACTTCCTTTGTTAATGAGGTGCGTTTTTTTTTAACTTTATTTTTCTCAACATTCAGAGAAGACTCAACGTCTCCAAGTGTAATTGAGAATATGTCTGTTTCTTTTCTGTTCGTTTTTAGTTACTGTTTTTAAATTTCTCTTGGTACACATTTGTGTCCAAGATTATTATATCAGTGTGATGTATATACCCCATTATTATTAACTAATGCCCCTCATCTCTGAGGTATTCTTTAATCTGCAGTCTAGTTTAATATTAATATAGATTCTTTAGCATTCTTTTGATTAGTGCGAGTGTGATCTTTCCCATCCTTTTATTTTTATCCCGTGCTATTTTATATAAAGTGTTTAAGCAGCTCCCTTAAAAATTATTTGAATGTGCCTGATTGTATTGATGTCCACTGTGTACAATCAAGAGCTCAAAGTCAGAAGAGATGTTGGATCCTCTGGACTGGGAGTTACAGACAGTTTGGAGTCATCATGTGGATGCTGGGAACTGAACCCCCTACTGTAATAATAATAAGTGCCCTTAACCACTACAGAGCCATCTCCAACCCTGCAACTCACTTTTTGAAGTCTTACTATCAATTTCTCTTTTTATTGAGATGTTTAGGCCATTTACATTTAATGTAGCTGTTGGTAGGTATGATGTTATTCTTGTTTGTCAACTTGACAATATCTGGAATGAACTACAATCCAGAAATGGAGGGCATACCTCTGAGAGATACTCTGCTTTGTTTGAAGTAGGTGAATTACTTCTAGTCTGGACCTGTAAGATAGGAATACATACTTCTGATTGAATCTTGAGGTAGGAAGACACACAGCCTTTATTCAGATCTTGAGGTAGGAAGGCATACCTTTAATCTTGGCCACACCTTCTGCTGGAAGGGTATGTAAGGACAGGGAAGAAGGAAGGTTTTGCTCTTTGCCGGCTTGCTCTCATGGCGCTAGCATATCCATACTGGCATTGGAGCCTACTTCTTGAGGGTTCCAGCATATACAGAAGAGCAGCTCACTCACCCAGTCTTGTGGGACTGAGCAACTAATAGATTCTTAGATTTTCTGTTTACGGCTAGCCATTGTTGGGTTAGTTAGACTGCAACATAAGTCATTACAATCAGTTCCCTTTAAATATTTATAGAGATTCATTGTATAAGTTCTGTGACTCTAGATAACTCTTGACTTAATAGAGTAGGATTAGATTTAAATCTATTAGCTTATAAATTACTTTCTGTTTAGCTTACCTATTCTTAACTTTATTGTCTGTAAATTCTTTGGGGCCAAATGATATGCCTTTTTCCACCTCCAAATAGCTGTGATCCTTTCATCCTTTACACATAAAGAGGCTATCTCAGACTTAAAACCTTCACCATCATGCCTTCTCCCAGGAGTGTTGAAGATCAAGTATAGGGCCTATATATAGTAGGCAAGTGTTTTACATAGAGCTACTATCTACTCCTACCCACCTGCTACCCAATTTTGGTTTACTTTAACTTTTTTTAGTGGATCATAATTTATACCTCCCTTTTCTCTCTAAAGAACATCCATTAATAAATACTAGTATGTTTTCCCTTTCAAATGACTCCCTTTGAGTTGGGTTTACAGATGTCATAGAATCTGTAGGCTAGAACATCCAGCTTGAGTTATTTGTGTACTTTTAGATTCTTACAGCCATACACTTAAAACCACTTGTCACCTTCAGAGGTGCTCATAATAAAGGCCAGGAGGCTACGACCTCAGCAGACTGTTAAGGCAATGATTATGTTTGGGATGGAAGGAAGAATTTTTGATATTTAAAACTTAATTCAATCCTTTATTAGTCCTTGACATGCCTAGTGTAACACAAACAGATGGGTATTCTACATCTCAGAACAGCCAAGTACTTATTTCAGAAAATATGGGTCGTTCACTTATACATAGTAGGGGCCCACTATTTGGATCAGTTATATTTTTAAAATCACAAGATTTAAAAAATGCTTTGAAAATTCTTAGTGAAATAGCATATTATTCATTCTTGATAGAATTAAGTAACTGAAACGTATCAAATTTTCTAGGTTGTCGAATTTATACATCAAAATAAATATATTGTGCATTTGCATTTATAAACTATTTGCATTTATAAACACTGTATTTCAGAAGCTCTTGTGAATATTAGGTAAATTGCCAGAACTACTTAAACAACCCTGTTTTATTCAGTGGCCGGTGATTAAAAAGGAAATAAACATGATGTTGTGTTTAAAAAACATGCATTAAGTTTTGCATACTGCATAAGCCTCCATGCACATTCCTGGCTAGGGGTGCTTCTTTTCTGGGAGTATGTGGAACCTTTAGGAGGTGGATCCTGCTGGTGGAAGGGGTCACTGGGTACAAGCCTTGAGGTATGTAACTTGGCCTCACTTGTTTTCACCTAAACCATTCCTGCCACAGTGCCTTCTCATCTATGATAGACTAGACCTGCAGTGTGTCAAAAATAACCCTTTCTTCCTTAAGTTTTTTCTTGTCAGGTATTTGGTCATAGCAATAAGAAAATTAACAGTGGAATTTCTCTATAATTTATATTATAGGTCGGTCATAGCCTATGTTCAAGCAATATATGACAGGTTTTTTTCTTCCTTCCTACTGTCATTTATGCCATTGTTGTACATTTTGTTTTATATATGCTGTAAACTCATAATTGCTTTTTACAATTGTCCTTTGGTGTCTGTAGGGCTTACTTGTGGGATCCTCTGTAGATACTTACAATCAGGGATATTAGTCCCTTATGTAAAATGACATGATGTTCATATTGTCTACATTCTTACCCCTACTTGAAATATTTATTATAATGTAGATATTCTGAGTAGTTGTTATCCTATATTATTTGAATAATTAAGACACGTAAAGGAGAGGGTATAAATGTTCACTGTTGGTACAATCTTTTGTTCCCTGAGTATTTCCCATCTGAGTTAAGTAAGGTAATGGCTAGGGAGTGGAGCTGTTTAAATTTGAGTTTGTGGTAGTTCCATGTGGGCCTGGAGAGATAGCTCAGCCTTTATGTGCACTTGCCACTTGTGAGGAGTTTTGAAAAGCCTGCAAACATTTCCACCATAGCACTGGCAGTATCATCAAGTGATCTTGTTTGTTTTAGATTTTTTTCTTCAGGTTACTTTTTGACTTTAAAAATAGAGTTTTCAACTTTGTAAAATTTCTTCACATTTTTTTGTCTAAACCCTTCTTCCAATTCCTATTCTTTTTCCTTCAACTAGAACTTTATATACTGTTAATTATAAATGGAGACCAGGTACTTTTTACAGTAATTTCACCATTCAGTGTACCTTTGTTATAGCTTGTCTTGAGAAATTGATTTTAATTTTTAGTTTTCTTATTGAAAGTCAAGGTTTTTCCTGAGTGCTTTCTCTGTGTCCGACAAAGATGACAGCAAATGGTTTAATTCATCATATCTAATAATGACTATTTTGAAAGAGCTTACTTTATAGCATTTGCTATAATTATTTGATTTGTTATCTTGTTTAAATTTCTTTGCATTTTTATTGTATAGTTGATCTGTAATTTTTCATTTTGGTAATTTTGGTTGTTGATTTAAAAAAAACCAAACAAACATTTTTTAACTTAAAAAAAAAAATCTTTTAGAGGCAGAATCTCAAACAGCCCAGGCCAGTCTCAGCTAGGTATGTAGCCCAGCCTAGCCTTGAACTCATGATCTTCCTGACTTTACCTCCCAACCCACTCTCATCCCTCCAGATTTTTCTGTGCTTATAAAGTCAGCTACATGTTTTTGAAACTATATTAAATTGTTTTGTGCTTTTTGGAGAGTGATTTAATTATCTCCCTTGAATGCATGGTAGAAATTTTTATTAACTTCTGTGGACCAGGCGCTTTGGGCCCCAGTTCCTCTTTGGAGGTCAGAGGATGACCTGAGGGAGTTTGTTTTCTTCTACCATGTTCTAAGTTCTAGGAATTGAATTCAAATTGCCAAGCCTGGTGGCAGCCCTCTCTCAATTTCTTTAGTGATATAGAAAATCACTTTAAAAGATAAGTCAAACTTCACAATAGAGAGAGTATCCGATCCTTGGAGTTACAGGTTGCTGTGACCTGGCTGATGGGGTGCTGGGAACCGACCTCTCGTCCTGGAAATCAGCCTAGTTGTGGCCTTCACTCTGGGTTTTCTGTTGTTCTCACTGCACCGGATATGGGAGTGACATCTGTATTTATCTTGCTTTGAAAGTCTTAGGCTATGTGAGGTGAGAATTCACTTTTGTCTTTGACTCCCAATTATTAACATTCGTATGTTCTTTTTTGGAATATTGTTTATATTTTATTTTTGACTTATTCCACATTCAGTGCCTTTTCTCTTCTTTATGCTTCTGTTTCTTAAGTATTTCTATGTATCAGATCCTGAATATAATATTTCTTATTTCTGATTTCTTATTGTCTGGCTTCTATTGTGTTGATTTTTTTTTCAGCTATTTCTGAACTTTTTTACTTGTATATTCTAGCTTTTAAAGTTCTGTTGTTTTCCTTCTGATTTGTATTTAGCTATATTTAAGTGTAGTTTTCATACATTAAAGAATCTTACTATCTGGTCCTTCTAGTCATTCTCCAGTTCTGTCCATTCTGTTAGTATTTGATGCCTTTATTCCTCAGGTGTTCTCTTGTGTGTCTGGGGGCCATACAAGGGGTGAAAGTTTATATGTAGAAATTCTGACCTGGTTGAAAAAAAAGAAAGTGACTTTCTTTCATTAGAGAGGAAATTTCACCTATTTGTACCAGGCGCTTGGGTTACTGTCCTCAGACTAGCAGTATTCTCAATTTGTGATTTAAGGATCAGATTGGATGAGTTACAGCTACTGAGCTAGATGAAGTTGAGCTTTTAGGCAAGTCACCCTTCTTTTTCCCTGCCACCTATTTTCTCACCCAAATCTAAGATATTTTTATGTTCTTTGATTGGAAGGGTTTTTTGTTGTTGTACTGTACAATACAAAAGGAAAAAAAAACCAAGTAGTCTAGTGGTGTTAACTCATGAATGCAGAGTAGCTGCAGTTGCCTGTACAAGACCAGTGCAAGATCAGACTAGTTAAAATTCCCGGGTGGATGGGGAGGTGTTTCTGAGATTTACTCCTGCCTGAGGAGTTTTTAGCAATTGATGGCTGGCTGCTGGGGAAGGGAGAGTCTGGGTAGGGGTGGTGGTGGGGTGGTGGTGGTGGTGGTGGTGGTTGTGGTGGTTGTTACGTTTTTTTTTTTTTTAGGCATCAGTTCCAGCTAGGTTTACATGCTAGAGTGGATGGCCCGATACCCATGTACATGCTGACAAAACTTATTGAACTCAGTATTTTTGTTTGCTTGTTTTTAATAATGTGCAGTTGGAGGAAGGTGGGTGGTTCTGGGAGGAGTTGGTGATTTTGAGAAGAGTTGGAGGAGGGAGGAGGGATGGAAATGATCAGAACACCTTAAATACCTGTATGAAATTCTAAAAGAATATATAAATATTTTAAGAGTTAATGTGAAAATTAGAAAACTTTTTTTATCTGAAAAGTAAAATTATATAGGTCAGGATACCTAGAACACAACAGAAGGGATGCTGTAGTTTATAGTGTTATATAAGTCAGAGAATGTTGGATGTTAATAGTCAAAGCTTTTAAAGGAAAGATGAGTCAAATCCTAAAAATATGGAAGTAATATAAAATCAGGAATTAGTGAAGCAAAGATTTTGAGCCAGATTATTAAGGCTCCTTAAAAAAATGAAAACCACAATTAATTGATAAGGGAAAAAGGAGAAAAACCAAATTAATAAAACCAGGGATGAGAAAAGGAAATTCACAATTGACCGTAAATTTTCCAAAAGAAATTATAAGCAGGTTTATTCTGTTAACATTTTCAACATAAGTGAAAGGTCATAATTCTTTCTATTTTCTTGAGACAGAGTCTATTATGTAGCTTTGGCTGTCCTGGAACTTGCTATGGTGACCAGGTTGGCACTCTGCCTCCGTTTCAGAGTGCTAGGATTTAGTACAGGGATTAAAGGTGTATACAACCACACCTGGACAAAGTTGAAGTTCTTGAAAAACACAATTTACCCAAACTCACGTGAGTTTCTGTTTTCAATAGAAAATCTGTGTTGTGCTTTGTAAAACAAGTTGAATTTATTCAAAACTTTTTCACAAAGAATATCCCAAGCTTACATGGTTTCACTGAGAAGTCATTTAAGTAAAATAAAATGTTATATTTAGAGAGCCTTTTCCTGAGAATTACCAAATAAACATCTCAGCACCTATTCTGATTTTTTTATTATAATTGTGGTAAGAAAGCTAGATGTGACAGTAGACAAGTTGTAGGTCATTATTTCTCTACAACATAGATATAGAAATACTCAAATGTAATCTAAAAGCAGATATAACCAGCATAGATTTATATGAAAAAATACAGTTTTTATTTTTAAATTATAAGCAGTCCATTGCCTTAGCTGAATAATGAAGTCTTTCATACCTTCTTCACATAAGAAGGAATCATATCACAAAATTCAATATTTTTGTTAATTTGTTATTGTGTTAACAATAATTCCTATGGTTAACATAATGAAAAACGAATCTTGTCCACTGCCTCTTCTCTCTATTCGTATTGCATTGGAGCCCTATTTATCACCTTCTGCCAAATAAAATAAAACTGGTAAACCACAAAACCATACTAGCAAACTACTAAGTGATTTTTAAAAAACAAGAATAGGTTAAATGCCTCTAAAATTAATTGGGATTTGTCTAACAGTAGCTTAAAAAAAAAACACCAAATCTGAATTATAAAAGTATATGTAGAATAGCTGGGAGCAGTAGCTGTTGGTAGTAGCCTGGTCTACATAGGAAGTACAGACTAGACAGGACTACATACCAAGACTCTAACCTTTAAAAAACAAACAAAAAATGTATATGTAGAATAGGGAAACAATGCACACTGTTCAGATACATAACTAAATATTTCTGATATCTAATGTGGAAAAGACTTGAATACTGAAAATTACAAAGGCATTCAGAAACATTTAAAATGCTTATGTGGTTAAAAATGTCAGTTTCTCCATACTTAGTAAGTAAATTAAATACATTTGCAGTCAAAAACCCCAGATTATTAATTTTTGATATAGTAGACTTTGAATTGAATTTTTATTTCAAATGCCAGTAGCTCTAAGGATCACAAGTATTGGATTAGAACATGCATAGACAAAAAGACAGTAGAAAGAGGGCTAGAGAGATGGCTCAGTGATTTAGAGCACTGGCTGCTCTTCCAAAGTATCAGGTTCAATTCCCAGCATCTACATAGCAGCTTACAAGATTTTTATAACTTGTGCTATGTCAACTGTGTATCAATCAAAAAAATCAAGCTTTGACTGCTGTTAAATACTGTATTCAAAGGTGACTTTGAATTTCACTGTGAAACTAAAAGTTCAGGAAATTCTTGCTCTACTTTTTTTTTTTTTTTTTTTGGTTTTTCGAGGCAGGGTTTCTCTGTGTAGCCCTGGCTGGAAATCACTCTGTAGACCAGGCTGGCCTCGAACTCAGAAATCCACCTGCCTCTGCCTCCCAAGTGCTGGGATTAAAAGTGTGCGCCACCACTGCCCATCTTAGATAATTCTTAACATCACCTTTAAGTCTTTGTGCACCCTCTCCCCACAGTGTTCCCTGAGCCATAAGTGCAAGTTTGTATTGTAGGTATCAGTTGGGACTGGGCTCCACAACTCTGCATTTTGATTGGTTGTAGTTTCCTGTAATATGTCTTCATACGTTGCAAAGATTTTTCTTGATGAGTAGTGAGGACTCTACTTATCTGTGGGTGTGATGGTTTGTATATGCTTGGCTCAGGGAATGGCCCTATTAGGAGGTGTGGCCTTGTTGGAGTAGGTGTGTCACTGTGGGTGTGGGCTTAAGATCCTTACCCTAGCTGCTTTGAAGTCAGCCTTCCACTAGCTGCCTTCAGATAAGGAGGCTGAACTCTCAGCTACTCTGCCTGCACCATACTAGCCTGGATGCGCCATGCTCTTGCCTTGATAATGGACTAAACCTCTGAACCTGTAAGCCAGCCCTAATTAAATGTTGTCCTTATAAGACTTGCCTTAGTCATGGTGTCTGTTCACAGCAGTAAAACCCTAACTAAGACAGTGGGTATAAGGACAAATATTTAGAATGTGGTTAGGGACTATGCAGGTTTAGTAAAGTGGCAGTTGTAGTTCTCTGCCAAGTCCATGACTTTATTAGCTCTAGGTAGTTGGCTAGGTTTTCAGTACCAGGAATGTTTCCCTCTTGTTGAGTGGATCTTAAGTCTAATTTGAGAACTGTTGGCTACTGTTGATTAAGGTTATGCCACTACTGCTGGATCCTCAGGCCATCCTGTCATCATGCCATGCTGGGATTCATAGGCGTCAGAGCTGGTAGATCTGTTAGCTTCTCTCCTTTGGAAGTTTGCATGGTATCTTGAGGTGGCATGAAAGCTAGTTAGTCTTCATGGAGGATGCTTTCATTCAGGTCAGATATAGCCCAGGAGTCTCTGAGCCATGCAGAAATGCATGCTGTTTTAGCAATAGGACGGACATACATACATACATACATACATACACACACACATATATTAAACAGTGTGTAAAATATTTTTTAAACCATGTAATTTAAAAACCTTTGGCGAGGTAGAGTTTTAATGATGAGAATTGGAGGTAACGATTTTTTAGCTAGAAAGATTTTTAGTTGGCATAAAAGTGATATACTTTGTGATTGGGTTATGTTTATAATGTAATTTCTTCTGCATGAATTCTAAGTTTGTTTCTCTTTAGCAGTGAACTAAAATGTTCTTAGAGAAGAGTATTTAAACATACTTAACCATTTATGCTTATAGCAGTGGTAATAATGTACCTAGTGGCTAATTGCTTTTCAATGTTCCTATGAATTGCAAATCTGATTAATCTCTGAGTTTGAACAGTTTTCTGTTTTTTTGTTTTGGTTTGGTTTGGATTTTTTACTATATATATGTATGTGTCTTTGTGAATCTGTGACACATATATGCGTGTCTAAAGAAGCCAAAGTGGGTGTCAGATTTCTGGAAGTACATGCAGTGTTGGTACAGTCTGACATGGGTGCTGGGGACTGAATTCAGACCCTCTGAACAGCAGCCCACATTCCTAACTGCTGAACCACTTCTCCAGCCCAGCATTTGTACTTTTTAAATTGCTACCCGTGAAGTCTTTTAATCACCTCTACAGTTGTTCATTTGTGGTATTTGGCAGTTATTTATTGAAATATTTCTTGCATAGCTTCCAACTATAGTGGTTATAGTAGTAGAACATTTGTTTTTCTATAATTAGCTGTAATGTTTCTAGTTCTTAGTGAGATACAGGAATGAAATTACCTCTCTGTCCTTTTTTATTGTGTATCTATTAATTAGAAAACAGGTATACAGAGCAATTTTTTTAGTTGTATTATAAGCCAACATATGTGCTTAATGGGTAGAAGATAGAAGAGCTAACTGTAATTGATAAGCTGAAAGGAATAAGCCGGTATAATAAATCGTTAAATGGGCTTGACTTAAATTGACCATTATTTAGAATTTTTTACATATTAATCTCTTAAAATATGTTCTTAGCTGCTGAAAATAGGAAGATAACAGTGTAAGCTAAGTTACAGTGATTCCAAGACAGGTGAAAAAAAAAAAGTAACATTGTTAAAAACTCATTTCACCCTTTCTCTGCTAAAACATCATGTAAATTAATTATAAAAGTAAGTGCTCTTAATTCAGTAAAAATATCAACAATTCTGAAATTGCCAAAAAACAAAAGACAGTATATTTAATATTGATCTTCCCATTTTCATATCTTTTTGTTCAAAATAAAAAGTATATTTTCATGAGATGTATAGAAAACTTTGTTCTAATATAAGAAAATTCAGTATCTAAACACTTTTTACATTATTTATGTATGTTACCTATAGGATACCTAGTCATGTGTTGCCCTGCAGTAAACAACAGATACTGTCTCTGAAGAGCAGCCTGGCTCCTAAGTGGTTTTTCTTCAAGGCTTCTCAGAAAGTCAGTCATGAGGGCTTGATTTAGAAGTTATTCTCATGTGAAAGAAGAACTCAGTGATCTGGGCAGGAAAAAGAATGATCAGTATTTCACCATGTGGCTCTTTGACTAGTTGAGTGATCCAGTGGGGCACCTGTTTCTCCTAGAGTAAGCAGAGAGGGCACAAGAAGACTGTAATTCCTCTTACCTGAGCTTGTACATCACAAAATCACAGTTACCATGTCTTTAGAGACAGGTCACAAGAGGGGTTTCTAACATCAAGAGCAATTATCTGAGCATCTGAGTTTGACTTAATGTATGCCCAATGCCTAGCTGCCTTTCTGTTACTGTATTTCCATCAATGAAAGGGGTTTACTTATTCAGCTCCTTCATTACTTACTTATTTATCATTTAAATATTATACATAGTATTTTTATTATTCAGGGTTTTCTATAGGAACAAAACTTAAGAGAATGAATATGAATATACGTATATATATATACACACATATGTGTGTATATATATGTACATATATATACACACACACAGAGAGAGAGAGAGAGAGAGAGAGAGGTGTTGAGATATTGAGATTGACGGCTTACAGTCAGTGGTCCAGTTAGTCTAATAATAGCTGTCTACCAGCAGAAGGTTCTTCAGCTAGTCATTAGTGTATACCAGAATCCCAAAGAAGTAGACTCTAATGCCAGTGAAGGACTTGTCAGCAAAAGCAAGAACAAGCAGGCAAAAAGAGCAAGCTTCTTTCTTCCATGTCTTTTATCTAGGTTGCCAGCAGAAGGTGTGGCCCAGATTACAGGTGGATCTTCCCACCTCAAAAGATATCAAAAGATAAAGATTAAAAATTGGTCCTTCCACTTCCAATGATTTGATTAAGGAAAAAAAAAACTCACACAAGTGTACCTAGCCACTTGCATTTTAGTTAGTTCCAAATGTAGTTGACAACCAAGAATACTCATGATAGTCTGTTAGCTAACTTAACAGACACAGTGTATTCAAATAAATTAAAACCAGGCCATTGTAAATTAAGTAGTTTGCTGTAATCATTTTTGTCTTATGCCCATGCTTGTCTTTCTGGTTTGTTTAGTCTTAAGTTTGTATAGCTTCTCTGGAACTAGTGTCATAATGTCGTAAATAAATTAGTAGTATCTGAGCTACCAATGGGTAGCTCAAGATTTCGGACTTGACCGTCTTTATAGCAACACACACACAGTTTTAACTAGAACTGTATTAAAAAACTCAAAGCATTTGAAATGAATAGTTATCACAAATAGAATACAGTCATACTAATTCTGGAGGAAAATATCTTTAGAAAAATTCACAGACCAAATACTTCCAGTTTACTTTAGGAACAAAATCCAAACTGGCAAATTAATAATTTAATCTTGACCCATAACTATAAACTTTACTGTGTGCCTTCTCCCTGTTCCAGTTTTCATGCTCCAGAGGGGTATGGAAAAAGATAAAACTGTCGTAGATGGTAGATTATAATGACATTAGAGAAAATTGGTATATAGAGAGATATTGTTGTCGATATAATACAGGAAATGTTATTGAAAATATTAGAGAAAAAGGGAAAAAGAAAGAAAAATAACTGTAAATTGCTATAGCGAGTAAAGGAAAGCTAGGAAAGTGATTTAAATCTCTTAGTCTATAGAATGAAAATGTAGTTTTAAAAATAAAAGATTAATCCATCCATGTTGGTCAAATATAGAAATAATAGGAAAGAAAAAAGATATCTTCATGACACTGATAAAAAGTCTTAATTAAAATAGTCCACCTGTTATTATGAAGGAAAAAATTGAAATAGTACATACTTTTGGAATTGCAGGATATCAGCTTATTAAGACAGGATAGCTCACAGAGAAAAATGTGGTTTTCCTACTGAAGCAGAAGTAAGTTGGCTTGATGTTTCTCTTTAAATGATAAATATGTCAGGAAACAGTACCTCCAAGGTTTACAAAAGTGATTCGGTTTTTAACTATCCTAAATTGTGATAGACTAATTAGGTTGTTTTAAAACAAGCAAAAGAAATTAAAGTTTGCCTTCTCCGTAAACTCTCTGAAATAATTATTTGGAAATATTCTACAAAAGGGACAGTGGAAGGCAGAGGGTGAATATGTTTCAGTGTGCAGTCAAAAGATACCACAACAGTAATTGGTAATGGGTCGTTACATTTACATCAAGATGTTGAATGCCTTCCAAGAATTTTGTTTATTTGGTTTTGGTGTTGTTTGTTTTAGTCAGGGTCTAACTGTATAGTTTTTGTTAGCTTTGGTATTGGATATGTAGACTAGGCTGGTCTCACACTCACAGTGATCTGCCTGGGATTAAAGGTGTGAAGTACCACATCTAGTTTAGGAATATCTTTAAGGGGAGATTTTTAAGCATGGTACTTTTTATGGTCCCTGTTGTTTCCGATTCCTTTCCTTGCACCACATTCCTATCAAGGTTTTGAAGGCACCAGTGCTGCTTTAACAATACCTCTAGGGCCTTCCTTCTTATTGCCCACTAGTTTTGGTCTCATCATATTTTACTGTTTAGCACATGTTCACCACTCTAAAGGAGGGGGGACCTGGGGAAATGGTGCCAATAAATGAGGTTGACTGAAGTCTTATGCAATAGCTAACTTTATTCAGAGCACAAGACTATTTATACTCGGAAAGTTAAGAGGAATCACATGAGTAAAGTGTACAATCACAAGAACTAGTGATGGATTGTATACTTGGTGGGTAAGCCACACATGATGGGCAAGCCATAGATGGCAAAAACATGTTTTTCCATAGGGGCATAAAACAAGATAACAATAGCCACTTGTAAGGAGTAATTTGAAATAAATTCACTCCTTATGTGGTACACTAGAGGGGTCACAAAGCAATTCAGGAACAATTCCTTGTTTTTGAAGAAACTGAGGTCCTCACAAGACTCTATCTTGGTTCCTTGAAGTTATCTCACAGGCACTCAGAAATCTCACATGACTCCATTCTTGACCTTGTTCCTTTATCTCTCCCTTTTTGATTTTTTTTAAAATGCAGACTGTTCAGAGGGGTTTTGATATGAGATGTTGTAGAAAAAAATCTTATTGCATGAGTATCCTATAAGCAAGCAAATTATAAACATAATGAATAATAACAGAACAGTGAAAGCGTGTGTGTAATACTCTGCTGCCAAGGACAGGGATCCAAACTGTGTTCACTACTATTGATTACTTATTATATTGGTAAGAAAGATCTAGGAGAATGCCTTTCAAAGAGACCCGTGGGATTAGTAGTTCTGGTCTCTTAATAGAACATAAGGCCATATTTGCCCTTTAATAGGAATATAAATATTATAATGTCCTATACAGATAGAAAGTGATTAAAATCCCAAGTAAAAGTTGAATGCAGTCCCTTCTTCAGATGAATAAATGAGTCTATTACAGTCCCAAGGTCCAGTCATAAACACAGAGTCACTAGTAAAGATAACAGGAGCTGGATCCATCCAATCTAAACGTTGAAGCATAGGAGTGTGAGAAACGTAAGACCAAGACACATGCTCAGCGGCACTCACTGCAGATGCACAGGTTAAAGCTACTGGCATCACCAGAAAATGGTTCTCAGGTGACCTAGGGCTCTGTATGTCGTAGAATAATCTCTTCCTCGACGCATAGGGCCTTGACTTGGCTCCAGGTGGGCAGTCTTGACTTCTGATGATATGGTTGATACTCTCCTTTTGTCCTTGAGCTAGATGGAGTTTTGCTGTCTTTCTGGTGACTTTCACTGTCTCCTTACTCTCCAGTCATTGATGGGTTGGAGCCAGAGGAGCCTAAGAAGGCCAAAGAGGAACCCATGAAGTTTCAGGGGATCAATCTGCAATGACAGATGCAGACCCCTTTCCATTGTTTCCATTGTCTGGAAAAGTAATTGCAGGTTAATTCATCAGCTTGCTTATTTCCCTCTGCAGTAAAACCAGGGAAGTATATTACTGGTAATATCCTACCACATAAGCAGAACATGAAACAATATTTAAGGGTTTATTAATTAACTGCAGTAAGTGAATCAAAACTATTAGTTCCGTGTGTTGGACTGAGGGAAAAGAATATCTAGATGACAAATCCCACCTGTATTATTAGATGAGCCTTCAATAAAGGTTCTGTCTACAGAATATCAGATGGTTGGATAGTTTTTATAATCACAAATTTAGTTCATATAAGAAAATGCCATAGCTTACCAGCTGGATAATAATTTTCTATCCTCCCATACTAATCTACAAATGAAATTGAAAGTTCATAGTTATATAATGTTATTTATTCGAAGCAGCAGACTGTTTTTATACTGGGCTAGGAGGAGTCACATGCGTAAAGTATACAATCTCAAGGGTAAGCTACACTTGCAGAGTAAGCTGCATGCCACAAAAACATGTTTTTCCATAGAGGCATATGAATAAATAACAGTAGCCAGTTGTAATAATAATCTGAAGTAAACTCACTCTTATTTGCTACACCTGAGGGGAGCACAAAAGCACAGTCCAAAACCAATTCTGTCATTTTTGAAGAAACTGAGGTCACAAGACTCTTGCTTTCTTGGAGTTTTCTCAAAGTACTCAAAAATGTCACATAGCTCTCTCCTTTTTTTTCCATTAATTTATTTATTCACTTTACATCCTGGTTGCAGCCCCCTGCTCCCCAGTCTCACCTCACAGATCTCTCCCCCCTTCACTACCCCCTCTTCTCAGAGAAGGGGAAGCCCCACTTGGTTACTACCCTGCCCTGGGACATCAAATCATAGCTGGACTAAGCCCAGCCTCTCCCACTGAGGCTCAACTAGGCAGTCCAGCTAGGGGAAAGGATCCAACGGCAGGCAAGAGTCAGAGACAGCCTCACTCCAGTTGTTGGAGACTCATGAAGGTGAAGCTGCTCATATTACAAATGTGTAGGGAGCCAGGTCCCGTCCATTCAAGCTCTTTGGTTGGTGGTTCATTCTCTATGAGCCCCTGTGGGCCCAGGTTAGTTGACTCTAGGTCTTGTGACCTTGACCGCTCTGGCTCATTTAATTCTACTCCTGATTCTTCCACAAGATTCCCTGAGCTCCACCTGATGTTTGGCTGTAGGTCTCTGGATCTGTTTCTTTCCACTGCTGGATGAAGCCTCTCAGGAGGCGGTTATGCTAGGCTCCTGTCTGCAAGCACAGCAGACAGTATCATTAATAGTATCCGGGGTTGGCGCTCTCCCATGGGGTGGGTCTCAGGTTGGGCCAGTTATTGGTTGCCTGTTCCCTCAGTCTCTGTTCCATCTTTATCCCTGCACATCTTGTAGGCAGGATAGTTTGTGGGTTGAAGGTTTTGTGGGTGTATTGATGTCCATTCTTGGTCCGTATTCTAAGAAGCACACTTGAAATTCTTTCTTCTCCGCATCTACAATTCTCAGTCCCTTTTCTTCACTGGCTTCTCCTGTTGGTTTTTCGTCACATTTCAGGCGTGTCCTCTTAGTGCTGTAAAAACCTCAAAATTAGACTAATTGCTCAGAATTCTCCAGTTAAGTCCAGTCTTGGATTTAACACAATTTAATGTGTAGTAGCTCTCTTGTGCATAACACATTCAAAACTAAACTCAAGGTATTTTGTCCAAATTTGCAGCTGTTTTCTTTGTCACTTAGTGGCAAACACTAGCTGCCCAGGCTTCAAAATGAACCCTGTGCCTTCTTTTCTATCTCATATCAGTTAGTAATGTTGCCTCTAGATCACAGTATGTCAGACCTCTACCCTACTCTAAAGCACTCTGATCTTCTGCTGTGATTATTTTGTTGATCTTGCACCCAGGCTTTCTGACAGTACCTCCCCCCCCCCCCCCCAGCCCTCCACAGGCATTTGAGAAGCCAGGTTAAAATAGAAGTCAGGTGAAGTCTCTGCTCAGGACTGTTCATTGCCTTTCAGTCTCAGAATCAAAGCAAGCCCACATTTCTCCCATTAGCCTATGGGGAGTTGTATTATATAATCTTTTATTATACCTAGAATGTTCGTTCCCAGTGTTTCCCTCCATTTTTTTTTTTTTTTTTGATGTTTGAGGCAATGATTCCCTCTCAGTAAAATTCCTCCCTCTAATAACTCTTCGTTCTTGTGATGGTTTAAATATGCTTGGCCCAGGGAGTGGCACTATTAGGAGGTGTGGCCTTGTTGGAGTGGGTGTCTCACTGTGGATCTGGCCTTAAGACCCTCATCCTAGCTGCCTGGAAGTCAGTGTTCTGCTAGCAGCCTTCAGATAAAGATGCAGAACTCTCAGTTCCTCTTGCACCATGCCTGCCTGGGGTTCTGCCGTGCTCCCACCTTGATGATAATGGACTGAACCTCTGAACCTGTAAGCCAGCCCTAATTAACTGTTGTCCTTTATAAGACTTGCCTTGTCTGTTCACAGCATTAAAACCCTAACTAAGACAGTTCTCTACTTTAATCTAGGATAAAGGAATATGGTATATATTTATTCCTTATTTGTATTTGGCACTTTCATCTTAGGTCAGCAGATAAATCCATTCATTTTTTTTTTTTTAATTCTTGTAATCTCAGCTCTGAAAATAGTGCTTGGAACATGTTTGAATATACGCTGTCCTAAGAAGACTTTAGATAAAGTATTTGTCATGTGAACTTGAAGCTGTGAGGAGTTTTAAAGATTGCCATGTACTACACAGTGGTCTGTGAAGTCAGGTTATTTCAGACTTTTTTATGTGAAAGCAGTGTTAATGAGAACCTGTAGGGTTTGGCAGCATGGTAATATTATGGTTTCTCCCCGCCCCCTTTGGTTTTTATCGAGACAGGGTTTCTCTGTGTAGCCCTAGCTGTCCTGGACCTCACTCTGTAGACCAGGCTGGCCTTGAACTCAAAAATCTGCCTGCCTCTGTCTCCCAAGTGCTGGGATTAAAGATGTGTGCCACCACTTCCTGGCTAAAATAATGATTTTTATATATACCTTTGATTTGATCCGGATGCATTAGGAGATGGCATATTTCACAATATGTGATTTTTATGAATGAATGTAGATATGTGCTCTCTGATGTATGTAATAATAGTCAGGCATAATAGCCTAGTTGTAGAGTCCTTATCTAATAATTTTGTGTTGATAATAGAAAATTGGTGGTAGTTTTGGTGCTTAAATATTAAGTGTTTAAATAAGAAAAAACATGTTAAACTTAAAAAAAACCTTGTTGAATGATAAGTTGTAGTCTTTACTAGTTTAGACTAGATAATAGCATTAAATTATTGATCATAATGGGTAAGTACATCATTATTTGTATACTTTAAATATTTCAGTTTTCTGTTAAACATTTTAAGGTAAAGATTGTGTTTTTAGGCTTAACAAGAATTTTGCTAATGAGAGCTAAATGAATTTATGGAAAAGCCAAAGTAGCATGGTAGACACTAACATAGTTAGGTCACTCTTTTATTTTATCTCAGTTGCTGTGATAAAACAATGACCACAGGCAACTTGGGGAGGGAAAGGGTTTATTTGGAGTGCAGGTAACAGTCCATCATTGAAGGAAATCAAAGCAGGAACTCCAGGCAGGAACTAAATTGGAGAGCATGGTAGGAATGCTACTTACTGGAGTGCTTTCTCAGTTTGCAGTCCGGGACCTCCTGCTCAGAGGTGGCATTGCCAAAGCAGGCTGTGCTCTAATCAGTCATTAGTCAAGAAAATGCTCCTAAGTATGCCCCCAGGCCAGTCATTGCGGAGAATTCCTTAACTGAGGTTTCTTTTTGTCAGATATGTCTAGGTTTGTGTCTAGTTACACAACAACTAACTAGCTACTGCCCAGTTGGTTCATCAATAATGTCTTTGATTATTTTCTTACAAGTTATGTAAGCATGATTGTTTGGGGTGTTTGTTTGTTTGTTGTTGCTTTTGTCAAATCAAGTTATACTTTTCAAAGTAATAAAAGGTCAATATCTTCACTAATATACGTTTTGCCATTTTTGATTTATTCTTTTATTACTAATATGTTGTTTAATGCATTTTTTCTTTATAGGAATCATTTGCAGCTTATTCCCTGTGCAAGTTAAAACCAAATCACATCCATAATTGTACTGAACTGGAAGCATAGACGCTGCCATATGTCACAGTACACTGAAAAAGAGCCGTCAGGTAAGGAAGACAGATACTCACGCGTCCCTGTTAAGGACTTCTTTTTTATTCCCAGGCACTTTAAATATATGAAACCATGCAAAGTTGGTCATAGTTTTAATTCCAGCTCCTGGGAGGCAGTGGTATGTGGATCTTTCTGAGTTCAAGACCAGCCTGGTCTATTAAGAGAGTTCTGAGACAGCCAAGGGCACAGAGAGAATTTGTTTCAGAAAATCAAATCAAATAAACAAAAAAGAATATTATATGTGACATGTTATCCTCTGATAATGATCTTATGTGATGACTTGTTCTAAGACATCTATAGCTACTTAATATTTGTAAAGATTAATTTCTAACTTAATAAAACACCCTCTCGTTTCTACCTTACATTCCATTTTGGAGGCTGTTCTTTTAGAATAGTAGTAAAAGATGTTGATTCTTATATTATTGGGACAAGTGATTAAATACTTTTTCTTTTTTTCTTTTTTGTAACAATTCATAATAAATACTTGACTAAGCAAATTTAATACATATATGTATAATATTATATTCTCTAGTAAAATATGAATTAATATTCAATTTGTTTAAATGCTGGTATCTATTCTTAGCTTACTGTATACCAACCATTTGTAATTTTGAAGATGGAATAGTAAGTGTTTGACTTCTTCTGTGATTGTTTCCTTTTAGAGGGTTTTATCTTGCCCTAGGCTTCAGTACATAACTGTTTAGTTGTTTCTTGCCATCCATACACCATTTTAAGCTATTGACGCCTGTTCAGTGGTACATAGTTTATAATATAAACTATTAGTGAATAATAGCTTATTTGTTGAAGCACTTTTCCCCCCAACTTGTTGCCATAGTAAAGTCATTGCTGGCCCTCTTAATTTAATTTATATTTTCAGTAATGGATCAAGAATCCAACAAGGCTGCTTGGCCTAAACCAGCAGGAGGATATCAGACTATTACAGGCAGGAGATATGGAAGAAGACATGCATATGTCAGTTTTAAGCCATGTATGACCAGGCATGAAAGAAGCTTGGGTCGAGCTGGTGATGACTATGAAGTTTTGGAACTAGATGATGTTCCAAAGGAAAACACCTCAGGTATGTAACATGTAGTCACTTAAAGGTTATTTATTGTAAAGTTTATATGGTTTTCACTATAAATATAGTATGTTTTCTATTTTGAAATTTTTATTGAATTTAATAGCAGTAACATACACATTAAATACAGAAGAAGATTTAATAAGACTAGTCACTAAAATACAACTAGTTGTCATGGCGGTGATTTCATAGCCACATCTGCCAGCTAGCCCTTCTCCCATCTGTATTTACCTTTATAGCAGAATGTAACTGGACATTATTTTTTCCACTCACAAGCCTTGCAAATTATGAGACCTAGGGAACTTTAGGGTTTTGGTCTCGATATTTATTGAGAATTTTTTAAAAATCCATTTATTAATGGAAACTAGGCCATGCCAAGTCTTTTTTATGTGAACTGTGAGTATTTTTTTCCTGCATACTATATTTAAGTAACTTTTCTTTGAACTTCCTCTAAATAACTTAGCTAGCATATTTTTCCATTATTTCGTAAAATATAAATAAACATCAAGGTATCTGGCAGTAGTTATTCAATTAAACATTCTTAACTATTCAATAGTTTGAAATGTTATATACATATATTATGTACAATAGTTACATTGTTATGTATATTTTATATAAAGTCTTCTGGTTTCAATTTTTTGGTTCTAAGCAAACTGGATATTGTAGAATATTTTCATTGTCATTTGTATGTCAGAATCTGAATTGTTAATAGTTAATAGTTAAGTCATTCATAGAGGATTTTCTGTTAAAAGATTAAACTCCAGTTATTTCTATGGTTTATTTTATTACAGTAAATTTTAATATCTTTGTGAAATTAATGATAAAGATAGTCAAGTTTAAAGTAGTTATAGATTTGATTTTCTTCAAGGGTTAGAATTATGACAAAGTATAACAAATTGAATTAGTATATTCAACCTATTTTTCAGTTGTATCTCTAATACTTAAATTATAAATGTATTTTATACATTTTGGCATAGAAATATGAATGTCTAGAAACTAAGATGTAAATTTTTAATTAACATCAAAATATGATTAGAATCTCATTTCTCATAGCTCTATTACCTTGTATTAAAATTATATCTATCATGTTTCTTTTTTGTTTTTTAATCTTATAATTAAGAGATAGATGAGGATAATAGTTGGAGACAGGTTATTCTCTGGCTGCTTCTGTTTCTCCATGTATAGAAAGCTTTTTTTGTCATGGAAAAGATTTAGTTAAAAAAAAAAAAAACTCCAATAGAAACACAAGGGCGAGGGTAACGAGAGGCTCTCCGGAGTCAGCACTGACTGCAGCAAAGTGAGGGGTCTAGAAGTGCTCGTGGGACTGTCAGTAGTGTGATTTCCATGGAGCAGGTAGTATATCAAACTTTATCTAAATTAATCCCTCCAAAATGTTTTCTTCTGTCCTTTTTTATGAAGGTTCCAATTCATTAGATCAAGTCCATACTTCTTTACCCAGTGAACCTATGGTTGACAAAAGTGCAACAGAAATTTCTACTTGTGGTCCAGCATTGAATCAAACCACTGAGAGCAGTCCACCCACTGCCACAGTGTGTCCTAGTGAGGGAGCCAGGGAGACCTCAGGAAGCACTGCGGATCTTGATAATCACGCCGAGACACAGTCTACTCCAGCAGTTTGTAATGTCTCCAGTGTCCAGAATGGAATTGTGTTGGTTCCTACTGACTCTTATGATCCAGACAGCAAGCATGATGAGAATGACTCTCTTCAACTTTGTACTGAAGCTGTGGAAGGTGGTAGACGTCAGAAGGCATTAGGCAATTCAGTCTTGGAGCTGGAAAATGGAGAGGCAGAGATATACGCCAATCTGTCACCCTCAGTTCCCTCTCTCAACGGTGAAATAAGTGAGGAGTTTGAAGAGCTAGATTCAGCACCTTTAGAGAAAAATTCTACTGATGATGCTGAGCTTGTCCATCAGAACGGGCAGGAATTTCAGAGGTCTTCTGAAGACGGCATTGTTAGAAAGAGGCGACAAGATGATACTGATCAGGGAAGACAGACAGAAAATTCAACTGAAGATGCAGACTGTGGTCCAGGCCATGTTGAACAAAATCCTAGTGATAGAGCCAACCACCATGGAACTTCTCCTGAACAGGTAGTAAGGCCCAAAGTTAGAAAGGTGATAAGTTCAAGCCAGGTGGACCAAGAAATTGGTTTTAATAGGCATGAGGCTAAACAAAGAAGTGTTCAGAGATGGAGAGAGGCTTTGGAAGTTGAGGAATGTGGTTCAGATGACCCTATAATAAAGTGTGACGATTATGACGGAGACAATGACTGCATGTTCTTAACTCCACCTTACTCAAGAGTTACACAAAGGGAAACAGAACGTAATCGTGTAACAGAAAATGGAGCTACAGCTTCAAGAAGGCAAGAATCTCGGGACAATGCCTTTTGGAATGCCTGTGGAGAGTATTACCAACTCTTTGACAAAGACGAAGACAGGTACGCTCCATGTAGTGTTTGGTTGACTTGGGAACTGAGCCAAGGTGTTTTTAAATATTATATATTCATTATATACAAAGTAATGGGTTTAATGATGACATTCTCATACATTTATGTCGTGCATTTTGATTATATTCAACGCCGTATTTCCATGTTTTACTAGTCCTTTCCCATCTCACTGGTCACCTTTCTCTTCTCGGATAGTTCCTCTTCCACTTTCATATCTTATATTTTAAAGCTAGATTCTGCAGAAGAGAGAGCATGCAATAGTTGTCTTTCCAATTTTGACTTATTTTGCTTTACATGGTAATCCCCAGTTCCATCCTATTTTCTAGAAAGGCATACATTTGTTCTTTATGAGTGAGCAAAACCATGTTCATATGCTGATGGGCATCTGGGCTGATTCCTTAATTTGGCTATTGTGAATTGTGTTGAGATAGAGCTGGTGAGGTGGCTCTGTGGGTAAAGGTGCTTACTGCCGAGCTGAGCCTGATGACCTGAGTTTAATCCCTGGGTTTTACAGGGTGGAAGGAGAGAATTGATTCCTGTAGTTGGTCTCTAACCTCTGTACATGCACTGTTGCACTCTTACATCTACATACCTACCCATGCATACATGCACATATAAAATAAATGGGATTTTAAAATTTAAATAAAATAGTGCTGAAATAAGCATGAATGTTCAGGTTGTCTGCGATATGCTGACTTAGATTCCTTTGTGATATAACTTGGTTATATGGTAGTTCTATTTTCAGTCTGTTAAGTAATCTTCCATACATATTTCCATAGTGGATACACTAATTCCTATCACTATTAGCAATATCAAAGGATTCCTCCCCTTGTGCATGCTCCCCAGCCTCAGTTTGTTTTCTTGCTTACAGCCATTCTGACTGGATGAAATAGACTCATTGAAGTTTTCATTTGGTTTCCCCAATAGTTAAGGATGCTAGAACCTTTGGCTATTGTACTTTTGAGAACTGGCTATTCAATTCATTTGGCCATTTATTAATTGTATTAAAATATAGTTTGTGTATGATTGTTTTTTTTTTTTTTTGCATTAATCCCCTGTTGGATGTGTAGCTAGTAAAAGATACCTTCCCATTTTATTGTTCTTTACTGTTAATTGCTTTGTTGTGCAGAGGGTTTATAATTCCATGCTGTCCTACACATCCGCTCTTGTTTTCTTTTTTTGAGCTATTGGGGACCTTCTCAGAAAGTCCTTGTCTAATCCTACATCTTAACGTCATTTACATCTGCCCGTGGAAAGGGTGGGGGAAGGGACTCAATGTTGATTGTTCTACAGGTGGATACTCAGTGTCTCCAGCACTGTGTTGATAAAGAGGCTGTCTTCTCTCCAGAGTCTGCTTCTGGCTTCTTTGTCCATATCAGATGGCCATAGTTGATGGGTTTGTTTCTGGGTTATCTGTTCTATTTCATTGGTCTGCGTGTCTGTTAAAAAAGTACTTTATTGCTAATAAGATGTTTGATGGACTGTTATATGTGATCAAGAAATTAGACATCTTTATGATGAGATATTCTGAGTACTAGCCATACATATAAACTGCAAATTATTTTGGTTTCTTTTAGGCATTGTAATAGTTACAGATGTTAGACTTTTAGATAAATACTGATTATTACCAAGAGTAGAGGCTGATTATTTTAATTAGCAGTATTTCTGTCAATATAATACAAAGTATAAATTTATTGTATTTTTTTAATTTCTTAAAACCATCTGTATTTAGAGAGGGATTAAGATCACTATTAATTGACAATACTGCATTAAGTTTTAGTACTTAATGTCACCCATTTCTTTTTATATTGGATCCTTATTCTCTCTTTCTATTACTAGGCTTACTTCTTATTTATTTAAAAATTAATTTCTGAGTATAGGCCTATAGTCCCCTCATTCTTGTGGTTGAAGTAGGAAGATCATGAACTCAAAGTTAGCCTGACCTACACAGAGAGACCGTATCGCAAAATTCTCATTAAGTTTGGTGTGGTAGATATAATTTTTTCCTCCATTCATAGATGATGAAACAGGTATAGAAAGTTAACTAGTATAATGTCATATGTGTAAGTGTTATAACTTAGATTTGATTCTTTGAACTCCAAGAGGATATATTCTCTATCATTGTACTATGTTTTTGTCAAGACTTTCTACTTCCTTTTCAAACATAAATTCCCTCAATTTTCCCCAAACTATATAAAACAGCAAAAATGAGTGGAGGTGAGGGAATAGAGAGTTATATTTTGTGTAGCTACTCAGTTTTATTGCCAGATTTTTATGTATCTTTTTAAGCTAGTTACAAACCAAACAGTACATATATATATATATATATATATATATATATATATATTTTATGAGCTGTTAAAAAAAAACTAGAAATGTATAGAGAATTTTCTAATTTGAATATGAAAATGTTTTATCTCATACCATAAAAGGATAAATACTTGATTGTCCTTAGAATTATGAATTAAGCCATTGTAATATGTGACCTCTTATAGGGAGCAAATTAAATACAATTTTGCTAACTGTTCTGAAGTTAAAAATGTTAAGGGAAGGCAGACACTTTTGTATAACTTTTTCTGTTTGTTTTACTTTTTTTTTTAAGGTTTATTTTATATGTGAGTACACTGTAGCTGTCTTCAGACGCACCAGAAGAGGGCATCAGAACCCATTACAGATGGTTGTGAGCCACCATGTGGTGCTGGTAATTGAACTCAGGACCTCTAGAAGAGCAATCAGTGCTCTTAACCGCTGAGCCATCTCTCCAGCCCTTGTTTGACTTTTTAAATCAAGAGAAAAGTTATTTTTTTTATTTTACTCTCAGAGTTCAGAACATAACCGTTAATGAAAAAGAGATGAGATAAGAGAAAAGGAATAATGGGAAAACAACAACTGAGATTTAGAGACTGCACTATCAGTACAAAAATATGTGCTAAAATTGGTCAAGGAAATAGGACATATGCAAACTCAGTGTCACCTTCTAACTCAGAGCTAATGCAGAGATGATTCCTCTTACACTATATATAGACCTTTGTGAAGCCATTCCCAAATTTTTAGTGTGCTGTATCTGACAGAGATTTTATTACAGAAATGGAGATTAGCTAGGAGGATGCCTATATATTTAATTCAGCAAATACATTAAATATTTGATCAGATGACATTGTTATAAGTAGCTATTAAATAGATTGACATGTTCTACAAAATAAGTAGAATAAGTCCCTGATCACTATGAGTTAGGAATTGCTAGAAGGCATCCAACATACAGAACTCTTATAGTTAAATTCACACTGCTCTGACAAGCTGTAGGATAAACATTTTTTAGGAGAGTAGAAGATGATAGAATTTTAGGAATTAAATCACAAGGTTCAAATTGATGTGTAAGACCAATTGTCAGTTAAGCTATGAATAGAATTAAGGTATTTGCCATGAAGGCCATGGTCTTTATGCAAAATCTACAAAGTTCCAAAATCATAAATCGACCACAAAACTTGATCTAAAATTAACTTTTTTGGTGGATATTCTGGATTCAAACTAGAATAAAACACATTTTTCAAGCAATCATATTTTGCTCCAGAAACATTTATATGTTTGAAAAATATTTACTGACCTGGATTCTATTGGGTGTTGTCAGCCATTGCTTCTGAGCTTGGGGAAAAAATTTAAGTTCTAAAATGTTCAGCTCTAAGGTTGTTGGATTTGATTGTGAGTCTCTATTTCTAGATTGGTATTGAAAAGGAAAAAAAGTCTTTAGCAGTTTTTCTCGTGCGAGTAAAAAGTTATTACTGGTAAAAAATAAAAAAATTATAAAAAGAAAGAAAGAAAAGAAAAAGTCTTTAGCAGTTTTTCTTTTGCGAGTGAAAAGTTGTTACTGGTTTTTCCTAGTTACACATTTCTTGAAAAAAATTTGTTTCACTAGTGTCTTTACCATTGTGGACCCACTAGAGCAAAACAAAAATAAAGACCCTTAATATTGCTAGCTTTTCAAATGAAAATGTTAAAAATTGTTTTGTTTTTGTTTTTAAATCAGCCCTAAAACAAAGTATAGTTCTCATGGATCCTGCATTTTAAAAATTGGGGTCCCCTTTGTGTTCTTAGTATATTTAGAAGTGATGTCAACATTATGTGAAGTGGTTGAGTTTTGTGTATACAGTAAACATAGGAGAGACGTGGAACTTTCATAAGCGCTTCTCTTTGAGCCCTGTTTCAGTGTATTGACTGGCAGAAGTTGTTGTTGGGTGTGCCAGAGTGATGGGGATAACAATGCAGTGAAGTGCGAGAATAGGTCTGTGTTGTTTAGGAATCACGGAAGCTGGGCCTGGAGACACACCCACAGTCTTAGCACTTTGGAGGTAAGTAGGAGGTCAGGAGTCCATAGTTTTCCTTGGATGTGGAATAAGTTCAAGGCCAGCCTGACATTCATGAGATGTTATCTTAAATTTTTTTCAGAATAATTTCTGAAGAATAATGAGTCTACCTTTGACTCAATTTGTATTTTGTAAAACCTTAAAATGTATTTTAGGATTGAATTATTGCAATAGTATGAATAAATTTTGTTATTGATCCTATTTCTTCCTTCTCTTTCTTGATCATCTTATCTAACTCCGCTAAGCATTACATAACAAGATGCCTTTTAATCTGGTACCTGCCTAATGCCAAAATGGAGCAGCCATGGACTCTAGCTGGCTTTGACCATGCTCACCTGCATGCTTTACTGTGTGGCTCTGATAGTAACACTGGAGGGAAGGCGAAGGGAGCAGGGACCACTTTTCTAAAGTCTTTAAAAAGGAAGTATATAGAACCTTTTTATTTGAGTCTGAAAATTAAAAGCTAATTCTCTCCTTTGTATAATTTATCAATGATATACTTGGAGATATTTTGTTATGTTTATATTATAAAGGTAACATTTATAGAACATTTATCAAGAATACAACAAAAATTCATTTGGATACTATTAGATAATTTAATTTAGCTACTTAAAAAAAGTAGGTGGGTCATTAAGTAAGAGCACTTTTGCTCTTGCAAAGAATCCAGGTTGAGTTCCCAGCACCCACATGGTGAATCATAACCATCTATAACGCCCAATTCTAGGTAATCTGACCCCTTCTTCTGACCTCTGTAGATACCAGGCATGCCTGTGTACAGATACACACCATGTAAAAGTTAAATGCGCATAAAACAAATATATCTAAAATCTTTTAGTAGTGATTATACATTCTTTACAAATAGAAGATTTGATTAGTATGTGGTCCCTGTCCTCCTTGACAAAGGCTTGAGTGATGGCTTACTCTTAAGAGAATGCTGCAGTCTATCAGGTAAACATTCCAGCCAGCAGCACTGTTCGGAGCTGTTTGACAGAAAGTGAGTACTACATAAATGAATTAGAAGTGCAAGGAGAATTTTAACAGTCAGTGTATAATTACCAGACCTGGATCAAACCAGAGAACTAAGGTTAGCACTTACTCTTTGGAAATATATCCTCAGAACTGTAGTAACTGAGGACAAGGATTAAGATATGGAAGGAAGGGGGGTCGGGTGGAGGGATGAGGGAGGGGTGAGTGATGGGAGGAGAATCTTTCAGCAATACTAGCACTTTTTTTTTAAAAAACCTTGGGTCTGTTTTGAAGAGAGATGTGCTGTCCTCTGACTTTCTTAGAGCACTTGAAACTTCTTTCAGAGCTTTTCCTGTCACTAGAACTTAATCTTGCCTAAAAGGTTAAAGCAAAGCAAAAAAAGACAGTAAGATACAGGGAAACCTCCAGAGACAAACAATGTAATCCCAGCTACACAGGAGGGCAAAGCAGGAGGATTGAAAAAGTTGCAGGCTTACCTGAGTTACAGTCAGTGCAAGACTAAACTTAGCAAGACCCTCCATGTTGTGAACATAAAAAGAGAAAGCGGCATAAGACTATGTTCTATGGCAGTGTGGGGAAGGGAGTACCTCAGTGGGCCCATGCCAAGGCATCCCTTCCCCCTGAGGGACCACACACAAGACGGTATAGCATAAAATAGAGTTTATTTGGGGCATGGGGAGGGGAGTTAAGGGGGTAGTAGAGACAGAGAAAAGGACAGAGTAGAGAAGTAGAGGCCGGCCATGACCACGTGGAGAGAAGGGGGAAGGGAAGAACCCAAGAGGGCAAGAGAGAACAAAAGGATAAGAGAATAAGAGAAAGGAGGGGCAAGAAGCCCCTTTTATAGTAGGTCAGACCTACCTGGCTACTGCCAGGTAACTGTGGGGAGGGGCATACCTGACAGTTGCTAGGTAACTGTCGGCTTGAGCTTAGACAGAACCTAATACTCCTCAACATAAAAATAGAAATGGGTTAGAGATACAGCACAGTGGTAGAGGCTTGCTTTGCACATGTATGACCCGAAGTTTAATGCCCATAACCACACAAATGCGAACTAAAAGCCTGTGTCTTTTGATATTGTTGGAAGAATAAAATGCAGATTAGCTCTTTTTTAATTTAATTTGATATATTAAAAAGTATCAGACTGTCACAGGTGTTCTATAAATATATAATAATGCTCTCTGTTCCCATGGTGAACACCCGCCTTGTGAAGAACAGAATAGAATACACAAATTCATTGTTGAAAGGCTGAGGTTACTGTTTCACATTCTCTATAAATTGTCTGAGTATCAAACAAAATGAGCATTTCTGACACGGCAGGTGCTACCACAGCAACAAAAACAGCAAACATCTGAAAGCAGCCGAAACAAAGACCTAGCTCACACGCTTAGACATGTACAAACCTTCCTAGCTTGTTTTCAAGAGTAATTTAGTAATCCCAGCACTCAGGAGGCCGAGGCAGGCAGATCTCTGAGTTTAAGAACAGCCAGGGCTGCTGTTGCACAGAGAAATTTTTAAAAAGCAACAAAGAAAGACAATCACATACCTCTTCAATCTTCATGTGGTTTATCACTGGCATGCTTCTTAGATAACATTTATAGTTATATTAAAATCAAACAGTAACTTAATGTTACCCTCTTTATATGCAGTTGACAACCAAATGAAGTTTTCTAAAAATGTTTTTAATGATTGAGACTATCATATGTCTTTTGACAATAATCACTACCAACTCCTCCCAGACCCATGTCTACTCCTACCCTACCTTCAGTTCTGTGACATCTCTCTCTTTCTTTATCGTAGACATTTATTATAGTAGTCCAATCAAATGCAGTACTTTATTTGTAAATCTCAGGTATAAGTAATACAAAATGCCATCTAAAAGCACCTTCTTATTCCCTGACTCCCAAAGAAGTGGTTGGTTTACCTTTTTAGCCTTATACCTGCAAGTACAAGTGGTGTTCAGGTAGAACCATAATCTGTAGCAGTGATATCCTTTGTCTGGACCTCTTCTCTGAACAGTTTTTAAAGGATCACTGTAGGGTAGGGTTTTTTTGTCTTTCTTAACTAGGAATATATATATAATTACTTATATTATAACTATTTAAAACTGAAAAAAAAAAACCTTATTTTCTCGCTCATGAGGAAGCAGGTGACCTAGTTTGAGTGATGGTCTAGGGTATAATTTTTGATCTTTAGTGTGAAAAATAGACTAAAGTTGGGTTTCCCAGGGGACTGAGGTCATCAGGATAATTGAACTGCTATTGTGTAGCTTTTCTTTGTCACAGAAAAAGAGGAAAATTGTGGTTGGTCAGTAAGCACCCACTGACAGATCTAAAATGATAGAGCCCATTCTAGAAAAGAAGTTAATGTTTGCCTTTTAAACTATTCACCTCTTTTCAAAAATTGTATTATAAATTTTGTCTCCAATTTTTAATCTAAATATCATTGTATTCTTGAAACATGAATATTAATAATATCATTTTATAGATGAGGAAATTAAGCACAGAAAAATTATCATGGATTCTAAGGATATTATTCAGGATTCAAATCTGTCTAACTTCAAAGCTTGTTCTTAGAAATTTGGTATTATCAGTATTACTTTGTGTCTCCAATAAAGAAATTGGCTATTGCAGGTCTGAAAACTTTATTAGTAGAGACTCAACATGGTTGCCGGCACCTCTGACTTTCTGGGCCAGTTAGGATTTTAGGGTTACAAATTATTAATAAATTTTAGTCATAATTATGTAACATTAATATCATAATTAGTAATTCAAATTGAAGTAGTACTAGAAATCATTCATGTGTTTCAGTCACTTGTCATAAATATGCATGCTTTTTGGAATATCCTTATAAATACCCTCTGCTAGCCCTTTCAAGTCAAATAATAACCAATAAAATTCTACATTTAAAGCTGAATAGTCTTTAGTATGTACTAAGAGCTAATAAACGTTTAGCTCTTCTGTCTTCTTGGAAACTGCTAGTAAGTTATTAAGAAAACTGATTTTATTTTTCTGTAACTAGGAAAATACCTTAGATCAATTAAATTTTGTAATGCTGTTTGTTTTAATAAAAGAAGACCAGATTGATTGATGAATTGACATCTCCTGGAACTAGAGCAGAATGTGAGGCATAGAAAACAGTTTACTAACTGCAGCTTAGTTCGTCAGTCTTCACAAATTACAGCTTAGTAACCTGGCTGGGCATCTACAGCCACTGTAGCTTGATGGGGAAAGCTCTCGGTTGTTCTGCTTTGGTAAGCCCAAATCCGGTGTGTCACACAAACTTTACCTTATGCTTAAGAAAACTAAGTGCAGTGTTAAAGAAGTCGCTGCAGTACAAAGATTTGGAGCAAGTGAGCCAAGTGCCTAGTCCGTGCTCAAAAGGCAGTTCTAGGACAAGTTATCCTCAAAAAAATGAAGACTGCTCTAGTCCTGAGGGTGAGAGGCCAGGTGGTTGTGATGACATTTTGATGGAGAGAGAATGCGTTGAAGTGCAACACCCAGAGGACAGTGATAGTCTGTGTAAGGACAGAAGGCGGCCATTGCTGGCTGCTCTCAAAGCTTCTCCTTCATAAAGAGCTACTGAGTATTAATAATGCAGGTCTAGAGTCTTTTTTTTTTTAAAAAAGGGTCAGTATATAATTAGAAAATTGTTTCATTTACATCAGGTGAGTAATACATATTCATTTCAGACATTGTTTTTGATTCCCAAATTGCATTTTTAATTATTTTATTTATTTACATTCTAAATGTTGCCCTCCTTCCTGGTCCCCCATCCACGAGTTCTTCACCCCCTCCTCCCTCCCCTTTGCTTCTGAGAGGGTGCTCCCCCACCCACCCACCTACTCCCACCTCACCCTATCAGCATCTCCCTTCCCTGGGACATCAAGTTTCTACATGATTAAACTCATCCTTTTCCACTGAGGCCAGACAAGACAGTCCTCTTGCTACATATGTATTGGGGGCAAAAGGGGGGGCACAGAAGACCAACCCATGTATGCTCTTCGGTTAGTCCCTTGGAGCTCCCAGGGGTCCGGGTTAGTTGAGACTGTTGTGTTTCAGTCTCCTTCAACTCCTTCAGTCCTTACCCTAACTCTTCCACAGGGGTCCCCGAGCTCAGTCCAGTGGTTGGCTATCTCTATATCTGTCCTAGTTGCTGGTAGAACCTCTCAGAGGACAACCATGCTAGACTCCTATCTATAAGCACAACATGGCACCAGTAATAGAGTCAGGGTTTGGTGCCTGCGCATGGGATGGATCCCAAGTTGGGCCAGTCTCTAGATGACCTTTCCTTCAGTTTCTGCTCCATTTTTGTATCTGCATTTCTTTTAGACAGGAATAATTTTGGGTCAAGAATTTTGAAGGTGGATGGTTGGCCCCATGCCTCAGATGGGGGCCATGTCTATCTACTGGAGGTGGTTTCTTTAGGTTCCATCTCCCCACTGTTGGGCATTTTGGCTAAGGTCATTCCCATTGGGTCCTGGAAGCCTCTCACATCCCAGGTCTCTGGGACTTTCTAGACTGTCCCCCACCCCCAACTCCCTCGCACTTGCACACACTGCTGCATATTTCTGCTCATTCTCCAGGCCCTCTGGGCTTCTCTCCTGTCTCCCTTCATACCTGATCCTACCCCTCGTTTTCCCTCCCCCTCCCCTCTCCCACCCATGTCTCTGTGTCTAAACTCTTACTTAAATACCATTAATTGTGTATTCTAGTACAAAGAAAAAATGATATACTCCATAACCTGCTGTGAGCCATCATCATTTGACAGTTTTACATTCTGTTGAGTATTTGTTTTTGTTATCTATTTATTTATGTTTTTTTAAAACCGAATTAGCACCTGACTCAGCCTAGGCCTCAGTAGTCCTACCTAGCCCATACTGACTCCATATGACAAAAGTAATTTAGTGTGTGATGGTAGTTTATGTCTGTTCTGATTTGCAGTTCAGAGTGCAGTGATGGGGAATGGTCTGCTTCTCTGCCTCACCGATTTTCTGGCACAGAAAAAGACCAGTCCTCAAGCGATGAAAGCTGGGAAACTCTGCCAGGAAAGGATGAGAATGACCGTGAACTGCAGAGTGATAGTAGTGGCCCCGAGGAAGAAAACCGAGAGCTGTCTCTTCAGGAGGGGTATGTTCAACAGAGAGATTCACTTATGTAAAGTGCATTATGAAGAGTGCCGCCACCACATTGCCATGCAGGGGATACTCTCCATCACACAGAGAAGCCCATGTTGAACACGTAGGCTCTGCATGGTGCTTTGGTATTTTGTAGGGAACACTTTTCAACACTAGCAATTTCAGTATTTTTATGAGGATAGAATGTATGTTTTTATTGCTTTATAAAGGAAATTTGAGTATTTAAAAAGTGGTTTGTAGACATCCTAGTGTTACAGCTCTTTAATACAATTCCGCATGATATAGTGACACTCAGCCATAAACTTATTTTTGTTACTACTTCACAACTAAAATTTTGCTGTTATGAACTATAATGTAAATATTTTTAGAGATAGGTGTTGTAACTCATAGGTTGAAAACTGCTTATTTGAAAGGTCATGCCAGCTTAGTTAAGAGTAACTGAATTAATGTTGCCCATTGCCATACAATAAAGACTTGGGAGAAGCGGCGGTAAGAGGTAAATCTGTGGTAAACTATACTCAGCCCGTCTGGGAGGTTACGTGATGCATGCAAAGCAATGGAGGCAGGTGAAGTTTCAGTGTTTTTATCAAGCTCGATTGGATAGCATTTCCAGAATGTTGGTGAACTGTGGTAAATATCTGTGACTTTACAACTTGAATAGAAATAGTCCTATCTAGGGATTGTCAGCTTAAGTTGTGAAAAGCCAGATAAATATTGTTGGTTATGTATGACAGTGTCTGTTGTACCTACTCATCTATTCTGTTGAAGCACAAAAGCAGCCATAGGCAATGTAAATGAGTTGGTAGAGTTGTTTCCAAAACCTAGAAAGGCCCTGTGGCTCTCAGCTTGGCTCTCCTTGCAGTATTTCCCAGCAGAGCAGATTGTATTCTTTCTTTCTCCTACCCCCCATTTGCGTGCATCTGTGTCTGTTATTTTAGAAGCTATTGTGATGTCATTTTTCCCCTTGATTATTTCTCAGCAAGATCATTTACTGCTATATAGAAATTACTGATTTTTATGTGTACTTATTCTGTTCTGCTACTTTGTTTCAGGTGCTCACTGAATCTGTTTGCTTTCTGTTAGAAATTTTAGGTTCGTTTAAGAATAGAAACATACTGTCTCCAAACAGGGACTAATAGACTTCTTCCTTTTCTATTTCTTTCTTTGGCCATATTGAACTAGGTAATGCTTTAAAAGCACTAAATTGAATAAAAGGATAGAGTAGAAACCCTCATCTTATTCCTAATTTTAGAGGAACACATTGTTTAAATCACATTAAGGAATAACAACTTTCTAATTTATTTTATGGAATTCTACCAAGAATATTGAATTTTAAATCTTTTCAATATAGAAATTGTAACAATCATTTTGGCCTACTGATCATAGGAAATTTTATTACTTAAACTTCTTAATAATACTTAACCATCCTACTCTTTTTAAATATACGAATCGTGATTATGTAGTCATGGTTTAATGATGGATTGTTTGTATTATTTTGTATAGAACTTATCTATTGATATCTTTAAAAGTTAGCATGAGTAGATTTTGATACCTACCAATTTGCTTTCCTTTAAAAACAATGTTTTTCTTTTTTTTTTTTCTGTACTCTCCCTTTGTTGTTAAAATAAGTTATTTATTCTGGTAAATGTTGTTAACTAGCATTAGGTAATGAAACACCATCTAGCTACTTTATAACAATCTTTGATTATTTAAACATTTTTTGATGACAATTAAAGTCCTTCAATTTTTAGTTTCAAAAGCCATATGCTGGAAAAAAAAAATCAAGTCCTCTTGCAAGTTTACTCTGATTTCTACAAGATGTGATGATGTGCCTGTCCCAACACACACACACATACGCATGCACAAAATAAATATTAATTTTATGAAGATTTTTTAAAATAAAAAAATAACTTTAATGGATAAGGTAGAGCTGTCTAGACAAAGTTAAGGACAGGAATACTGAAAAGGATTGGGTAAAGTTGATGATGTGGTGGAACTGATGTGAACCAGACTGTAGGTCATATTACACCATCCAGAGGTTATCCAGAGAGCAGGAGATTTTTAAATAGAGAGGTAACTGGTTTTTTTTTTTTGTTTTGTTTTGTTTTCCTGAGACAGGGTTTCTCTGTGTAGCTCTGGCTGACCTGGAACTCACTCTGTAGACCAGGTTGGCCTCGAACTCAGAAATCCTCCTGCCTCTGCCTCCCAAGTGCTGGGATTAAAGGCGTGCGCCACCACTGCCCGGCTGAGAAGTCACTGTTCTGATAGGTATTTTCAAAGATCGTTTGCTTTGTGCTGGTTATTTGGAAATGGGCTAAAGTTTATTAAAAAAAAAAAAAGAGTGAATTGTTCTGATTAGTGGATACTTGAGAGTTTTAGAAAGCAAGCTTTATAGCTGAGGATATGACTCTATGGTAGAGTACTTGGCAGTATGTGTAAAAACCTGGGGTTGATTATCAGCTCAGGCCCTCTCCTTCCAGGAAAAAAAAAATACTCTTAAGTTTGAGAATATTTTGAAGTTTTAAATAATAAAATAAGTTGTATTGAGGGAGAATGAGGAATCACTAATAACATAGGTTTTCACTTTGATCACCACATAGATGGACAAGGAGAACTAGAAAATAGGAGCTTACTTGTGAGTGTTAGTTTTCACTTATGCACTGTGTGTGACATAGTTTTGACTTTAAGAGAACATTCTTGCTTGAAGTTGGATTCCAACACTTAAGAATAAATAAAATACATTTGGGGGATATTAGCTGTTTTCATCAAAATCATCCATTACTGTAATTTACCTGGAATTTTGTTCTGCTGTAAGTATGGTAGGGTTATAACTCAGCATTGGACACCATTAGTTTTAAATGGCTGGGTGAAGTCTATAGGATTGGCTTTATTATGTTGCATGTGTATAGTAATTTTCTAAAGATAGCTATTGTAATAAGGAAAATAATACCATATGTATTAGGGACTGGAAATGTAATTCAGTGTCATAGTGTTTCATGGTATGCACAAGACATGGGATTTTGTCCCCAGTACCAGGGGGAAAAGGAATAAAAACATTAAAATCCACCCAAAAAGAAAAGACAAAAGAGTGAAAAGGTATGCTGTAGAAATAGTTCTTGTAATCACTAGTTACAAATATATACGTGTGTGTGTTTATATACATATTTATAAAGTGATCTTTGCTTTTATAAGAAAAAGTTTATCAGTAGAACTTTAAAAAGCTAAAGAAGACATATTTAAAGTATAAATATATATAAAAACAAAAATGACAATATGGTATTTTAGGTAAACACTAACCAGAAAATAACTAGAAGAGTTATATTAATGTTTGCAAAATAAAGATTAAAATGTTTAAGTAGAGACTGGAGAGATGGCCGGTGGTTGTAAACACTTGCTGAACAATCTGAAGACCAGAGTTGAGATTCCTGCACCCAGGGTAACAAGTCAGGTGTGGTAGTTGGCTGTGCTTGGCCCTGAGGAGTGGCACTGTTAGGAAGGGTAAAGAGAACAGAGGTAGAACGTTGCTGGGCCTGCTGGCTTACAGAGAAAATGTAAGGCCCAGAGAGACCCTGCCTCATAGGAACCGGTGGAGCATTACAGAGGAGGGTACTTAATGGCTTCTTTCGGCTTCTGTGTTGTGTGTACAGGCATGCATAATCTGGGTACTGGCATACACCCAGACACACACACACCAAAAAACTTTTTTTAGAAGGTTTTGTGTGTGTATGTGTGAGGGTAGGAGAGGGCAGAGGAAAAGGGAGGGTGGGGAGGACAGAGAGAGGGAGGGAGGGAGGACGGAAGGACAACTTGTAAGAGTCTGTACCTAGTGCATCCCCAGGCTTGAACTCAAAGTCCTTGGACTTGATGACAGGAGCTTTGACCCACTGTGTTATCTCACCAGCTCATTTGTTTTCAATTGAAATGCAGATAAGGAAAACAGCCATTTAGACTCCTAAGTACTTAAAACAACAAGAATGCAATTAAACACACTAAAGTAGAATGGCAATAAAATGCAGCATGATACCTTTAAAAGCAACATTGATTTTTTGGTTTTGGTTTAAGACAGGGTTTCTCTGTGTAGCCCTGGCTGTCCTGGAACTCACTCTGTAGACCAGGCTGCCCTGGAACTCAGAAATCCGCCTGCCTCTGTCTCCCAAGTGCTGAGATTAAAGGCATTTATTACTTCCTTTTGAACGTTTCTGTCAGGGAGCAGACATCGCTGGAAGAGGGCGAGATTCCCTGGTTACAGTACAATGAGGTCAATGAGAGCAGCAGTGACGAGGGGAATGAGCCTGCCAATGAGTTTGCACAGCCAGAAGCTTTCATGTTGGATGGGAACAACAACCTTGAGGACGACTCGAGCGTGAGTGAAGACCTGGATGTGGATTGGAGGTATGTGCCTTGCTGCTGCTCCTTAGTTACCACTGCGAAGACAGCATAGGAGCTTGTCTTAGTGAGGGTTTTACTGCTGTGGACAGACACCGTGACCAATGCAAGTTTTATAAAAGACAATATTTACTTGGGGCTGGCTTACAGGTTCAGAGGTTCAGTCCATTATCATCAAGGCAGAAGCATGGCAGCATCCAGGCAGGCATGGTGCAGGAGGAGCTGAAGGTTCTACACCTTTATCCAAAGGAAGCCAGGAACAGACTGGGCATCCTCAGGCATCTAGGAGGAAGATCTCTAAGCCCAACACCACAGTGACACACTTCCTCCAACAAGGCCACACCTTCTAATAGTGCCACTCCCTGGGACGAACATATGCAAATCACAGAGCTGTATCTATCTGCTGGGTGAGCTGAGGCTTCTCCCGGTCTCATCGCAGATGTCACTGTCCCCATGGATGGGCTGCTCACTCTTTCTCACCCTACTTTGACATTCACATCTTTGTAGTATTGATGTTAAGAGAAAAAAACTTTAAGGCTCTGGTTTTAAATATGTCAATACCTAGAATAATTTCAGACTTACAGAACCATCAGTAAAATGATGTAGACTATTCCCATATATCCTTCTCTAAGATCTCTTAAATGTTAATATTTTAAACAGTGTTTGCACTACTCTCCCTTTCCTTTTCTCTCTGTATTTATTGTATGAATTCTTCTGGCCCTTTTATAAATAAGTCCACAGAAATTAATTTTTACCTATAAAAATTCTAGAATGAATTGCTAAAAAATGTGAACATTCTTAGATAATACATAATCGCTAAAATCATAAAATTAGTGTTGATATCGTACTAATAATTTAACCCCCAGGGCTTACGCTAGTGTTCATTGTTATCTTACGACTGGCTTTACAGGAAAGGTTCATCTGATCTAATCCAGGGCCCTCATTGCACTTAACTTAGCTAGCATATTTCTTTAATCTGGCCGTCTCTTCCATTAATGTTTGTTTTTCAATTCTGACAAATATTTTAAAAGTTCCATTTATTTATGAACTATCCTTCACATTGTAATTCCAGTATCATATTTAGAGTTACTAATTTTTAGCAGGAAAAAAAATGATTCATTTTTGTCCCTAAGTACATACCAGAAGACACATACGGCAGACAACTTTGAACTGTCCAATTACCATTTCCTCTTTTTAGCCAATGGCTACTTTGAGACTGTAAATAACCCGCTTATTCTCTAACTGTCAAACTTCCGTCTGCTAGCTTTCGCATCCATTAGTAATTTGTGTCTGAAACATTAATTTCTAACACTGATTATTATTTAGTGGCCCAATTACAACTAGATATCATGTCCTAAGTGTCTATGTTTGCTTATGCTACTGAAGAAAGAATGATTAGAAAGTAATTTACTTCAGTCATTTGGATAGATTTTCTGTAGGCAGTAGACATGTTTGTGTTTCAGAGTTTTAATCTGACCTGTTGCAAATCATTGTGCATGGAAGATTTTTACAATTTCTTGGGTATGTGCAGTATGCTATTTGTGTGCCTGTTTAATATATTTTATAGATGAGGAGATAGTCAGTCATAAAATACATTTTTCAGTCTAACTGTGATTTAATTAAATCCTGTTTGATCACAAGTCTCTCTCTTTGCATTCTTGTTCACTGTTAGATAAAATGTCATATTGCAAGAGTAGATTGGTGATTCCTTTCATTCTAAAATGTTTGGGTGGATGGGTAAGAATGTTCCTGTGTTCTATGTGATGTTTGTTGATTTCCAATATTCCTAAACTAAATTTTCTCAATACATCTCTTGGTGCACTTTATTTGTAATTCTGTGGTAGCTAAACTTGACTATTTTAAGCTAACTTGTATGACTGTTTCTGACTCTGATACTCAAATGCTGAGAAGATATGGAGGTCAGCAGAAGTTAGCCTTTAGATAAACCATTTTAGACTCTTGGGTTAATGTAGTGATAGGAGCACATCTACACAGTGCACCCCATAGGCAACTGGGATGTGGGTCAGGAGCTGCAGAGATTGGAACTACATAAGAATGTGGGAATTAACGGCAGAAGAAACCATAGAAGAAATGAAACTGAATTAATTCCCAAGGCAGCAAGATTAGAGAGCAAGGGGCCAGTGGCATACTTGGGTGCTTTGATTTGATTTGTTTTGTTTTGTTTTTTTAAGACAGAATATCAGTATGTCATTTTAGGTAGCCAGGAACCCACTGGAATCCACTGCCTCTGCTCCCCAATGCTAGGATAAAGGCATGTACTACCATGCCTGGGTTTCCTAATTTTGAAATAACTTAATTCTAAGGCCAGGGAAAATTTGGAATCTGACTTAAGGATAAAGAAATTACCTTTACACCAGACTCAAACCTGTTTTCTTGATGGCCTTATAGTTCTTTAGCACCAGAAGTCATAAAAATGAACAATTTGGTGAAAAATAGTTTAGCTATTAATAAATGAAGGTACTGTGATTCTTAGCCAAGGGGAAGAAGAGAGATTGGGGAAGGCTTGCGAAGATAAAATCTTGTAAAACCCAAAGTAATGAAGCAGTTCAGAGTGGGCAGGGGTTTGGGGAGAGCTCTTACTTAGTGATAGAATTCAAATACAATTATTTTCTTTCTCATATTTTCACCTTCACCCAGATTGGAAGCTAAAATTAACAGAGAGGAGAATACAGGGAAGGGATGGTATGAGTAAAAATACTGCCGGAAAGCAAACTCGTGAGTCAGTAGCACACAGGGGAAATTTCCTGCACACTTCGTGCAGTGAGACCACAGCCAATAGCCGATAGCCATATTAACTCTTTATATTTAACACTTAGCTTTCTTGTTGTTTTCCCTGTTCTTCAGTCCACACAATTCACATGAAAAGATATCAGTAGTTTTCTGCTTACAAAATGTGTATGGCCTACCAATATGGTAGTACAAAATTATCCTCATCGTAAGATTTCTGAAATCATACTTGTGGGTCTTTTTTTTTTTTTTCAGCCTTTTTGATGGTTTTGCCGACGGACTTGGAGTTGCTGAAGCGATTTCTTATGTGGATCCTCAGTTCCTCACCTACATGGCACTAGAAGAACGCTTAGCCCAGGCTATGGAGGTATCTTTATGACTGATAACTCCTACTGTGACTGTTTACATATCAATACACATAGGCACAGAGAAGGCCCTGTTGTCCACATAGCACTGACTTGTGCAGTTAGATTTGCTTCCTCTCACACACGTGCACACTTTTCAGCAGTGGGATCCATTTGTTACCTCTTCTTATCTCTTTATTTTCTTAAACTAAAACACACAAACTTATTTTGAAATGTATTTGCCCAAAATTAGGAACCCAGATATTTTCATTTAGGAACCCCCCCCCATTATACTATTGAACCTCAACACTGGAATTCTTTTCAAAACAAAGACAAAGCCTGCATGCTTTCATTTATTTGTATACTAAGCAACACGCCTCTTTCATCAATAGTTTTTTTTATTTCTATTTCTCTTCCACTACTAGTCCCATCTTTATCTTTAGATAGTAGCTTTTGGTGCAGGTCTTTGCAATCTATATTAGACTCATATTAGCATCTCATGTTTGAGTGAATGCAGAATGAATACAAACATCTTTAATTTTTCAATAACTGATATTAGAACTTTGTACATAGTCTGAAGTAATAATTGCTTGAGCATCTTTGCAAAGAAAATGCTTTTTAAAAATTTAATTCAAGGCTGGCAAGATGGCTCAATGGGAAAAGGTGCTTTCTACCAAGTCTGCAAGCAGAATCCAACCCCAGGGACCCCCCACAGTGTGGGAGAGAACCAACTCAGGAACCTGTACTCTGATATCCATGCCCATGCATACATAGACACAATAGAAATGTAATTATAAAAAATTAATGCAGAAAATTGGTTTAAACTGAGTTACAGTTTTCTCATTTATAATTACAGTTACTCACAGATAAATTAAAATTTTTAGCTAACACTTAAACAAAAAATTTTATTGGAAATGACATTCCTTAATGAAATAGAGGGCGGCCTTTTCTCTGTCTGATTACTTTTTGAGTTTATACCTAGAGAAACGTATTCAGCAAAAATTTTATTTTTTTTATCTTTATGAATGTATGTGTATAGAGTGAGTGTGTGTAAGTGTGTACATGTGAGTGTGTACATGTGAGTGTGTGTTTTAGCAGTGCACATCTTGTTTGCTCCTACTTTCCCACTGTATGGCCATTATGAGTCATGCTATGATCAGATACATCTGTACTAGTCTGTGCTTTCAGCTACTTTGAGAAATAAAATTACTGGATTGCATAGTAACTATTTTTATTTAGTTAGTTATTTATTTGGGTTTTTTGTTTGTTTGTTTGTTTTTTGAGACAGCGTTTCTAGCGTGTATCATTGGCTGTCCTGGAACTCACTCTGTAGACCAGGTTGGCCTCAAACTCAGAGATCCACCTGCCTCTGCCTCCCAAGTGCTGGGATTAAAGGAGTGCACCACCACCACCTGGTTAAGTAATTCTATTTTTAATTGTTTAAGAAATTGCCATACTGTTTTCTGTATTGGCTACAACATTTTTGCATTCATACCAGGAAGGGGGCCCAGTTTTGATAGCCATCTCAATAATAAAGTGTTAAGCTAGATTAATGGAGTGTTATAGCTTTGTGATCTTATGATGATCTTCTTCGGATATGCTGCTAACAAGTAATAAACCGTGTAGTATTAGTTATCTTGACTGAGAGCAGTTCAGAAAGAAGATTCCATTGTGACTTGGGATTACTGGCGTAGGTTTTCTGGGAGAGTAGGACATAAAGGATGGACAGAGAGTGCCAGGCAAAGGAAGCAGCACCGTTTGCAGTAAGAACATGTACTGAAAGCTGGCAGCAGCAGGAGACAAGGCCTGCCTGTCAGATAAAGGGAGAGGACGAGTCATACAAGGTGCGTGTGACCTCTTGTTTTTCCAGTCTTCATTGGATAGTCATTTACAGGGACGTAGCCCCTAAATAAAGGTGGCCGGGTAACCATGCAGAACTTGTTGACCAGTGTGTGCATGTGCTGATTCTGTGCAAGTGGGTAAAACCGCAGGAGTCAGTGTGTTGTTTTCATATTGTAAACACTCAGTAGTAGTCTCACCATGACAGTTTATCTGATGAAGTGAGCTTTTCTAAAGTGTTTCTTTTCCAGACATTGTTGGTCCCACATAAGAGCACTGACCATTCATTTAAAAATGCAGTTATAATGAGCAAGGAGCTTATTACTAAAAACAAGATCAAGCTCATGATGGGCTGGGCATTCTACAGACATGTATGTGCATGCATATGTGTGTGCGCATGTGTGCACACGTAAAGGAGAAGTATTTGACTTAACGATCTTGGTGGTAGCCCTATTGGAAGGGAGTTACATGGGCAGAGGACTAGCAGGAAAAGAATGTGAGGATGTGGTAAATATAAATTGATGAGACGTCTTAAAAATGGTTTCCCATTACTATTTTAAAGTGTCTTATAACAAAGAACTATACTTTTTTTTTTCAGACTGCCCTGGCACATTTAGAATCTCTTGCAGTAGATGTTGAGGTGGCTAATCCACCTGCCAGTAAGGAAAGCATTGATGGACTTCCAGAAACTCTTGTTCTAGAAGATCATACTGGTAAGGTCAAAGTTTTTAAGTTTGAGAAGGCATGTTGTATATTTTGATGTATTTTTGGGGCACTTAGGAAATGAAGTAGTTAAGGTGTATGTTTTTATATCTATATATATATATATTAGTAATATGTATATTGGTAATATATATAAGTAATATGTAATATATGTATTATAAGATATATATTTTTTAAGCCAGAAGCTGACGGAACTTTCACCTAGTAGAAAATGTGTAATAAAATCACAAAAGTCAAGTATTTACCAGCCGTCTTTTTAAAAGAGGAATGCTTATGAGATTCCAAATTACTTTGCTAGATCGTGCTTGCTAGTTAACTGATCAACGTCTGCCTCTGTCATGGGTCAGGGCTGTCGTGTGTGCTGAGCCTCACGACTGTTGAGTGTGCGCTTGACCGATGTGCTTGTTGTTCTCAGCCATCGGTCAGGAGCAGTGCTGTCCCATCTGCTGCAGTGAGTACATCAAGGATGACATCGCCACAGAGCTGCCTTGCCATCACTTCTTTCATAAGCCTTGTGTCTCCATTTGGCTGCAGAAGGTGAGCTGCAGGAGGACTTCTTAAAACTTAATACGTAATAGTTTCACAATACTTAATACAAGTAATAATGATAGTGGTGACCTTTAAGCCTTTAAGACACATATCTAGACAACAGCAGCTATTTAATGTGTTTTCATTTACAGCCCTGAAATTGTTTTCAGAAGTTTCTCAAAAGACTCTTTTACACCACTCAAGGTGTACTGTGATAATAAAACAGTATTTTGCAAGTATGCACAGGTGTTGTTGGAAATGTATGAGAGAAATACAACAGTCAATCAACTGACCCCTTGTCTAGTTTTATAGACCTACCTGAAAGACTTACCAGTAATTGTAAGTGTATTCCAGTTACTTAATAAGTAAGAGTTTCACTGACATCCTCACTGACTGAGTTGCTTTCCTGGCTTTGTCTTGCAGCTGTAGTTCCATCTTCCCTGAAACAGCCCTGCCCTGCCCCCTCCCTCCCTGCCTCCCTCCCTTCCTCCCGGCCTCCCTCCTTTCCCCCCCCCTCCCTCCCTCCCTCCCTCCTCTGCCGCTGCCCTGTACTGTCTCTGTGTGCTTAAACTGTGTTTAAAGTCTCTGAAATCCAGGGTAGAGATGTTCACTGTTCCTTACAACTTCTGTTGTCATTGCCTCCTGTGTTGTGGAAAGGCGTATACTCGCTGACTTTCTAACTCACTGAAATCTTTATCATTCCTCTTGCCTCCCTCACTGCTTCCTTGCCCTGCCTGCAGCACTCATATCCCACCCACCAGTGGACGCACCAAACTGTCCCCAGTTGTTGCCATTTATGGGATTGGTTTTGTTTGTTTTTTTTATCTCCTAAGTGATTGTACAGGTTTTTTTCTGATACCTAATAGGTTTTTAAAATACTTTTTTCTGTTCACACCTTTAAAAACATTTTATTTATGTGCTTCTGCCTCTTCCCCCCGCCCCCCCCAAGAACTCGTTTTGGTTATAATTTATTATTGTGATGGCACTAAATTTCTTCATTCTGTAGGAAACTTGCTCTGAGTTAGATTAATGGAACACAGAAATGTCAATGAAATTCAGTGCTCTTTTTAGTTGAAGTTGAGTGTTCTACCTGATTACTGCTGGATTTTTATTTTTAATTTTAAGGTATTTTTTAACATCTATTCCTAGGGTGATATGTATATCACAATGTTGTGAGAGCTAGTGTGATAACCTAGGAGGCAGCCAATGCCTAGTAAATGCTAAAAGCATAAAAAACATCAGCACTATTAGTAAAAATTAGAGATGGCTTCCTAAATAAAGAAATGGCAGATAAACCTTAATTTATGCTACAAATTACAAAGACCTGTCAGAGACTTCAGAGAACTGCATGTTACACAAGGATTGCTCATGGATGAGTGCAGATCATGTGTGCTTCAAGTCTCAAAACTTCCGGCATTTGGGTGATGACTTCTCCTAACCTGTTTATTTACTGTTATGTTCATTATCGCATAGATGACTATTTCAAACAATAGAATATCTACTTTGTTTGCTACAGCTTGGGCTAACAATCTAGTTTTTGTCATCTGAGGAAAAACTTAGCATGAAGCCACCCCTGAGGAAAAGGTTCCTAAGATAAAATTCTTTGTCACTTTCAACAGTGTGATGATTTCAACACCCTTCTGTCAGGGAGATAGATTGGGACAAAGATCAGATTTTTCAAGAAAATGACCTGTCGTCTATTAGATGATAGCTCTCTGTTGTCTTCCATTGGGCCTAAGATATGCTCCCTTCCTTACCTTCTCTTCCAGGTCTGTGGTTGATGTGTTTGTTATTTAGATGGCACATAACTTGATCTTTTGGTAGAAATGGATTCCCTGGTGAATAAAGTAAGGTCTGAAGTCCACGTGTTTTATCACATCTGTATACACTAACATGTATGTAACTACATGTTACTACATGTATATAACAAGGAAGGGACTGATGGCAGTATACTTTGATGAGCTAGTTGTGTGGTATCTTTCACATGTACCTAATAGATAAAGTAACAATTTGATTCAATCTGTTAGGAAGTTAAACTGTGACCTCCATGAGGGTCACGCACTGATTCTTCACTCAGCTTTGACCATAACACCCATGCAGAGCATAGAAGTTCTAAATAAAAATTCAGTGAACAAAAAGTGAGTTGAATCCAAGGTACAAATGTGATCATAACACACTTTTTATATAAAGAAAATGTGAGAAGCCATGGTGTGAACATGATCATAACACACAGTTTCGTTTAAAAGAAATTTGAGTCTGGCATTAAACAAAGACTTAAAATCCTATCCTTATGTCATGTGGGTTTGAGGTATAGTCTTTATTTCTGAGTACTTGATTTGGGGGTTGATAACTGTGGTTAAAAGTGCCTATGCACTTACAGAAGAGCTGAGTTTAGTTCCTAACAGCCAGGTCAAGTGAGTGACAATTGCTGTATCTCCAGCTCTTGGGGAATCTTAACACTCTCGTGGCTACACACACACACACACACACACATGCACACACACACACACACACACACACACACGCACACACACACACACACACACACGAAATGTAAAAAAAATCTTTCCGTAGGAGTTATTTGACTTGCTCCTAGGATAACGATAGTATGATTTCTGACTGGTTGGTTGGTTGGTTTGCTTCCTTCCCTCCAGTCTGGAACATGCCCTGTGTGCCGCCGTCACTTCCCACCTGCAGTTATTGATGCATCCGCAGCTGCCTCCTCTGACCCCGACCCTGCCGCCGCCTCACCCGCAGATGACAATGCTGAAGAAACCCCGTAAGCCGCCATATGGAAACAAGATGGAGTTCTATCACAGTAATCTACAAATTCCTTCTAAATCTGATGTGCAAATAATTATGTATAAATATATTTAAAATGCTCTATATAGTATATGCCATAGTTTAGAAAGAGAATATTAACCTTTCTAAACTGAACTTAGGTTTGCAGAACATACTAAACATTTTCAAGCTGAATGTCGAAGCAGTGCATCCACTTTCTTAGTTGAACATGGTGTTCATCGTACGTCAGTAGTCATCTCTGTGGCATACATTTCTGTTTTGTCTAAAGTGCTGCCACTAAGATCGTAATTAAGCTCTCCTTTCCACATCAGATATGAAGACTGTGATCACAACAGTAGTACAATTTGGTTTCATTGAAAATAAACTGAATTCTAAAGCATGCTTTTTCACTGGTCCCTTTGCTTTTGCTACATCGAAACTTCTTGGTTTATAATAATACTGAGAAGGTTAAGATTAGAGCTTTTCAGAATGCCAAACAAAGGCTAAAATTTTGACCAGAACACACACACATAAAAAAAAAAAATTACATCTTAGATGTAAACCTCCTGAAATGGTCACGTAATAAAATATTCAGTGGAACATTGGATGTGTTTAAAGGCCAGTGAAGCATGTGAGTAATCTGACGTGCTTCATGCTTGCCACAGGTTCATGTCTGGCCTTATGAGACACTGTCTAAGCCCTATCCAGTCTGCTTCTACTTGTTAAACACTGGAAGGTCCAGAACACTCTTGGCATATTTGCTTAGGAAGTTGGATGTAGTTAGCTTAAGGTAGTTTGGGTTCTACTTTAGAAGGTCTGGAGTTTTGCACATGGTCATGTTCGTAACTATATCACCCCAAATAAGAATTGCACAGCTTTGAGGTGACCACATGAGCAGGCCAGTCTGGACAGACATCGGTGTAATAGGTAGCTTATGAATGAGACCTGATGTCAGCACTGGGAACGACGGCTTAGAAGGCACAGTGCCAGCAAGTGCACCTCCACCTGGTCCTCCGCTCCTCTAGTTCCGGGAATATTTATATAGCTTCTGAAATGGACTTTCATTTAATTTGTGTAATATCTCTGAGTATTTATATTCTTTCTTTTTTTTTTCCAGTCTTAAAAATAAATGAATTTTCTGTTGGCACATTTGAGGCTTAAATATAAGAAACATAATACTTGCATTCTGATTTTTGCATATATTGTAAATGTGGCTGGTATTTACAGCAAATACTGTGTATCCTTTTATGGGTAAAACAAAAGTGAACATTGCATGCAAGTAATGTGGTGAATTTGTAATTTAGGGGTTTTCTGGGGCTTCTGTGACTTTGGATGCTTAAATTCAGGCCTTAATGTTGCTCTAGCTAGCATGTTTCCTTCTGATGTATATAGTCAACGTTGTATAGACTAATCTTTGCTTGTTTTCTACTCTGTGATCTTTCCATACCGTATTTCACTGATGATCAGTTAGTGTCAGAAGTCATGCCAGATTAACATTAGTTCCTATGTGTATACTGTGAGAGTTTGTGAAGTGTGAGGTGTGTTTGTTTGCTTTCTTTTATGTGCTGCTGATTAGTTATGGCACTCACTGATTAATCTAACCCTGCTGCAGGCTGCTGTGTAACAAGCCATGTCACGTTTAGTCAGTATTACGGGACTTTGGTTTTATTCTTCTAGATAGCAGCTGTCCCAAAGAAAATATTTCTTCTTTGCCTATTAAGATTTAGCTATTATCTGCCAGTTGTTAAGGGGTTTGGTTCCAGACTCACCCAGAGAGTTGGACGTCAGAAAGCTGTTGTGCTTTTTGCTCTCCGTCTGTCACCGTCCTTCGTGGTTGGCTCCTTACTACGTATACACAGCTGCTGTGACGGAGAAAGCTCAATGAGACTTGGTTTAGTTTTTTTAAAAAGGAAAATGAAGTTTTAGGACTTTCATGGTAACAGAACTGACAAGTTCAGACCCCAATATATTATTTGATCTTATCTTGGATCCTTTTGAAAAGTTAAGAATATATGAAGGTAAAGTAGAAATAGTAAAAATATTGATAAAAACGTCATTTATCTTATTTCTCTATTTTATGTTGTTACTTAGCCTATTTTAATTTTTTGAATATTTTCTTATTTCTTGTAATATGAATGCTGATATTTAAAGTTCAACTCATGGGGATTTCTTTTGTGTTTCTTAGTTGTTATCTCTAAGCTAACTAACTTTTAAGATTATTTGTGATATGGATTTATATATAAGCTGTTAAATATATATGAACTGTTAAAATGGAATGCAAGGTTTTCAAAAGCCCAGGTCTAACTGTAATGATTGGTTTATTGTTCTACAATCCCAGCCCGGCATTTTCCGTGTAAATCATAAACAATAAACAGGATATACTCGGTGTTCATTTCTAATATTTAATTGTGTGATCCTATCACTTTTATAACATAATCCTTGAAGGATTTAGAGTCAGTGACAAAGAACACAGCTCTTAAAGAACTCCAGGGGCCACATCAGTCACTTACAGAGGCAGCTGGTAAACTTGAGCTGTCGCACAAGCTCTGACTTAAAAGCTGGTGCCCTTTCCTGCCTGACATTCTCCACAATCCCACAATCCTCTGCAGAGCCTGGCTCCTGTGCTGACTCGGACTGTGGAAACTCTTGAAGTTCTGTGATACCTCACTTGAGTTGGCTGTCTCCAAACCAACCGTGGGACTGCTGTCAAATATGCCCATCAAGATGATCTTTCCTGGTTCACAAAGGGCTCAAAGGAAGGCGTATTTCTGAGTCAGTTACATAATAAGTTATATCCACATTATTAAACAAAAGCTAATTTTGTTTAGAAGGGTTAGAATTCTAATTTTCCTAATAAAACATGCTAGAAAAATTGTCTTAGAGTTAAGAATAGCAGTGGTGTTCCTATGCCCCCACAGCACTGCAAAACTACTTCTGAAGTGGTATCTTCCTTGTGCAGCCATCGATGCTGCAGTCACCTTGTCCCCTGCAAAGGCAGGATTTCACTATGGAAACAGCCATTCAGATAGCGTACATATAAGACCAGGATGAACATTCTGTCTCTTGCGTTCCCACCTCTTCTCACCCTCCCTCAGGCTCCACAGTTTTAAATGTTACAGTATATCTGGTCCAGACCAGTCTAAGGCTGGCTCTTTTAGTCATTCTTTTAAAGTGTTTGCCTCATAAGGTAAACAGTTCTTCTGTAATCTAACTAAAATAGAGGGTATAGAGGCATTCTGCCAACTTCAGAATCATTCTGAAGGGTGGGTGCAGTTAGTTGTTATTGTCACTCCTAGGCAAGCCTGTGGCATGGCTGAAGAACTCCATGGGCATTGCCCTTAAGCCCATATCTACTCCTAACTCTTACTTACAGAGTTTCTTTATAACTTAACTGCAGAGCAACACCCAGTCACGACCATTTTACCGTGTGAACGCCCTCCCAGATGCTGTCAGCTCCCGTGACAAGGGAGCAGACTTTCCATGTTTGCTGGGGAATTTGTGAAGTTACTGATAAGTGCTGAGGATAGACTGCAGAGCCCTAGGGTAGCCCTTAGACAGCTCTCTGGGTTGGGGTATTAGTACTTCCAGTTCAGGTAACTGCCAGCCACCCTGTGGGACCCTGTTTCATCTTTTGCCGGGTTTTAAAGATACGTCATTGAAAATAGTAAAATCTGCTAGTGAACTAAATTAAGAAAGGAAAGGAAGTCAGCTGGAAGTGCTTCCTTCTTAACAAAACTGCATAAGCTGTTTCTTGTTGCTCATTTGTGAAGTAGGCTGTTCTGGGTTTGATACGACTTCAGTGTCAAACTCATCTTAGTTTCTAGAACCTACCTTTTTCCCTGTTCAAATTTTGTCTGAAGTAATACAGTGACAAATCATTATAATTATTCTGCTTCTAATTTTGTTACAAAGTGATAAATCTAATTAGCCTCTGTACAAGTACTCCTAAGTTTGAAATATTTTTTGTTATGTCCTGTCCTAAGGGGAACGTTAAGTGTTTGGTTTCCATCATTGCTTTTAGGAATGAATGTCTTCGGAGTTTGATAAACATTGTACATACAAGATCATAAATGTGCCCTAAACACTCCAGGGGTTGAGAAATTTTGACAGGAAAACTTAATGTTAAGTCAAATAAAATGTGGGCCCAGAGAGATGACTCGACAGTTGAGCGTGGGAGGACACACCACAGTATATTGAACATCTGTCTGGATGACTCGGGATCTTTGCAGAAACGTTCGCCCATTTTCGTACGTGTGGGCTTGTGTGTGACTGCACGAGGACGTGCCATTGTCAGGCGCTCCTCCGTCCTGTCCCTGGAGGCAGGACCCCAAAGGCAAACCCAGAGCTCGCTCAGTGTCTAATCTGCTCTTCAGCTGGGCGCAGGACCGCCACACCCACTGCTTCAGGGTTCAGGACCTCCACACCCACTGTTTCAGGGTTCAGGACCTCCACACCCACTGTTTCAGGGTTCAGGACCACCACACCCGCTGTTTCAGGGTTCAGGACCGCCACACCCGCTGTTTCAGGGTTCAGGACCTCCACACCCGCTGTTTCAGGGTTCAGGACCGCCACACCCACTGTTTCAGGGTTCAGGACCGCCACACCCGCTGTTTCAGGGTTCAGGACCGCCACACCCACTGTTTCAGGGTTCAGGACCGCCACACCCGCTGTTTCAGGGTTCAGGACCTCCACACCCACTGTTTCAGGGTTCAGGACCTCCACACCCGCTGTTTCAGGGTTCAGGACCACCACACCCGCTGTTTCAGGGTTCAGGACCGCCACACCCGCTGTTTCAGGGTTCAGGACCTCCACACCCACTGTTTCAGGGTTCAGAACCTCCACACCCGCTGTTTCAGGGTTCAGGACCACCACACCCGCTGTTTCAGGGTTCAGGACCTCCACACCCGCTGTTTCAGGGTTCAGAACCACCACACCCGCTGTTTCAGGGTTCAGGACCTCCACACCCACTGTTTCAGGGTTCAGGACCTCCACACCCACTGTTTCAGGGTTCAGGACCACCACACCCGCTGTTTCAGGGTTCAGGACCTCCACACCCACTGTTTCAGGGTTCAGGACCGCCACACCCGCTGTTTCAGGGTTCAGGACCGCCACACCCGCTGTTTCAGGGTTCAGGACCGCCACACCCACTGTTTCAGGGTTCAGGACCTCCACACCCACTGTTTCAGGGTTCAGGACCTCCACACCCGCTGTTTCAGGGTTCAGGACCACCACACCCGCTGTTTCAGGGTTCAGGACCACCACACCCGCTGTTTCAGGGTTCAGGACCTCCACACCCGCTGTTTCAGGGTTCAGGACCGCCACACCCACTGTTTCAGGGTTCAGGACCACCACACCCGCTGTTTCAGGGTTCAGGACCGCCACACCCACTGTTTGAGGGTTCAGGACCGCCACACCCGCTGTTTCAGGGCTTAGGACCTCCACACCCACTGTTTCAGGGTTCAGGACCACCACACCCACTGTTTCAGGGTTCAGGACCGCCACACCCGCTGTTTCAGGGTTCAGGACCGCCACACCCGCTGCTTCAGGGTTTAGGTTTGTTTTGTCCTGAATATCAGAGGCTTAATTTAGCTTAAATTGACACTTAAGGCAGATAAAGTTGGGAGTAGAGAGCTTTCAAAGTCAGTTTTGTCTGGAAAGCAAATTCTTGTCTCAATTCTGATCATGTTGAAGAAAAGCAAAACTGGGATGTGGTCGCAGCCCACATCTAAATGAATAGATGCACCGAAACAATGGGTCTAGACCATTATAGTAATGTGTGAAAATAATGCACAGACCACGTCAAACTGCCATCTTACCTGGATCTGCCAAGAAACATCACCAAAGCTAACGAACCATTACCTACATAACCTTAGCGGAGCCATTTACTAAATATCTACCAAACGCTTAGTCCATTGCAGGGAGCACAGCCCCAGCCCTTGCCCCATGTGGTGGAATCTCATCTGAAAGAATTCCATCTTTGTACCTGATGCTCAAGGCCTTAGAGGATGCTATGTGGTTAGTGAAGCTAGAAACAGCCGAAGGTAGGAGAAAGCTTGAGTGCTGTTTCCCACAGGGGATGCTAGCTACCAGAGAGTCCCTGAGGCTAAAGGGCCCGTTGCTGGGCTGGGGGTATCTAGGAAGTTCGCTAGCCGCAACAGTTTCAAAAAATGTCTTGTTTAGCAATAGAGCTGGACGTAATGGCAAGAAAGCCAGGGTTTCATTTATCTGTTGTGCATTACTTTTTACCTTTCCCACTTCCCTTTGCTCTAAGACATTCTCACATAAGCGTCCACTGAGGTCTCACCCCCAAATGGAACATAAGCCAGACAGTTCTGAAGCACGGCCGGCAGACTCCCGTGGGAAATGCAGTGTAAGCTTTGGTGACCCCCCCCCCCCCAACACAGCAGTTCACTGCAGGCTGCCTTGCCTAAAGGCTTCACAAGGACTAAACACCGGCGAGATTGCTAGGCTTCCTTCATTGCGGCTCTCACAGCCTCTGAAGAAGATACATGGACACACACTGAGGACACACCCAGAGGAACTAAGTGCTGTACAGATACACAGTTATGCTTCAGCTGGTGCGTCCCACACAACTGTCAGATCTGGTCATGTCGGCAGCACACCACAAAGCTGAAAGATAGGTCCACACTGTACAGCCACAGCCCTTCTACGTGAGCAAGGTCTCCCCACACCCTGTCAGGAGCTACGAAGGGTCCCGAGAGTCCCACAGAATAGGCGAGACACCTAGAACATCGACTGAGGAATTACTTCCCCTAGCCTAAGTAATTAACCGCATCAGTTGCCTTTGCCCATCCGAACTCAGGGACAGTGCCAAGGTTGTTGGCAATCAGTGCTGTACTGAAGGCATCAGTCGATAGTTTGTGTTACAACCCAGGAAATCGGATTAGGAAACCCCATTCTTAGGAGATGGCTGCTTGCAAACCTGTCTTAGAACTTGGCGTTATCTTCCTTATCTAGAGCAGGAAACAGATCTGTCTTCTGACCTAAGGGGAACAAGGAGTGCTTATGACTGCTTCTAAAACAGCTGTCTTTGGAAAGGCAATGCAAAACACAGCTACCCTTGCTTGCAGCTAGGAAGACATCCAGAAACAAATTCCTGACCAGTTGTTCCCAGTACCCCACTCTGCTAATGCATGCCGCGAGCGAAGGTCTCAAAAAGCCACTATGCAAGGGTACTTGTAAAGGCCGCAGTGATGAGGGAGAAGGAAGCCTTGTCACTATGGGAATCGCCAACCAAAAATGGGCATTCTTGTGACACGTGCGCAAGCCATTAGTGGAAAGGATGGCCGAGCCTCTCTTTGCTTAGCTGTTGGATTATAAAGATCAGGAAAGTTGAAAAAAAAAATAGTTGGCATTGGGTATATACTGTGAGAATATTTTGGAGTAACAGAAAGTTTTAGAAGTAGGCCATCTGATGATCTCCGAAAGGAACCGACAGATTAAAGTAACAGTCACTACCACCAGTCATGTAGCCCTCAAGGAAGAGTCCTTCTAGTGCTTGTGGCTTTCCTTGTATTTGCCTCCCACCTGGGAAATCCACTCTTGCCCTGCCCTAATTGGTCTCTGTCCCAGGCAGCTCATGCCTTGGCTATTGGATACCCAGGGCCTTCTCCTATCCAGTATCAGATACCATGGGAGGCTGTGAGTGTTGTGCCAAAGCAACTTGGCTGAAGGTATCTGTCTATTCCTGGACTGCTTTGTGCTTAGAACCAGTTGAAACAAAAACAAAACAAAACAGACACAAAACACTGCTTTATTAGCTCACTTTATGGGGGATATAGTGGCTTGCCTAAGATCACAGCTGTCGAAGATGGTCCGCAGCCTCTGACTGCAGACGCGTCTTTTCTGCTATGTCAGAAGTCCACTTTGCCCAGTCATCCTCTGATGAGTCACGACGCAGCTGTGGTCGGATCAGAAAAGAAGGCCCCAGAGTCCCAGTTGGCTCTTACCTACAACCGGTTCTGAGACAGTGTAGGACAACAGTCAGCACATAAAGCCCTCGGGACCTCTTGCTCTGCTTCCTTGTGGGAGCTGGGGGGACAATTTTAAGGTGGAGGCGTGGGCGGGAAACAAAGTCCTGCTATTCACCTGGCCCTTAGGAAAGCAGAGCTCCTTAAGGATGACACCTCTTCTGAGTCCAAGGCCAGCCTGGTCTACAGAGTGAGTTCCAGGACAGCCAGGGCTACACAGAGAAACCCTGTCTGGTGGTGGCGGGGGGGGGGGGGGGGAGGGGGGGACAACACTGATTAGCCATCCCTGGTAGCAGTGATTGTTGTTTCACCTTCTTGAAGGGAGAGAACCCTGCAGGGTTCTTTAAAAGACAAGGAAGGGCACCATTTGCCTTGTGAATTGAATAACGTCGACCTGACCTGTTGGCATCAAGGGTGAGGCCCTCAGAAGTGAAGAAGAGCTTCACCCACCCAAGGAGAATTTTTTTTTCTTTTCAAGTAGAAAAGAGGGTTCGTTCTGCAGGTCTGGGAAAAGCAACATTTACGCGCTCCTGGTTACAGGGAGGGGTTAAAGGATGCCACCAGGGAAGAGACAACAGGCACAAGCTTTCTTTCCATTCTGCTTCCTTCCTGCCCTCCACTAGCCAGACTCGCTGAGCTTTAATTCTTGCCCCGCCTCGTACCAGCCTCCGTGTGCCGTCTGCCTCTCCCGGGACAGCGGGATAGAAGGGGTCCTTCAGGTTGTGAGGGTTGTGTTAACATGAACAGTGTCTTTAGAGTCTGGCACCTAGTCAGGTCAGGGTGGGACACCTCTGTGTCTTTTAGGCTTCCTTCTGTGAGGCAGGCATTCCTCTGCTGGGACTCAGCCTCTCTCTTACCCCCTGTCTTCTGGGGAGGGGCTGACTGTGTCCTCTAGAAGGTGGCGCTTGTCTCCTTTGCTCTCTGGTAGAGGGAGCTCTCTGCCTTGCAGTTTAGCCTGAGTGGCTGATGGGAAAGCACAGTGTTAAGACCTGGCCAAGGAGTTCTTGGGCCTTGGAATTGTCTCCTTAAGCTATTTAGTCTCTGTCCAGGGCCGGGGACCCACCAGGATGTCTGTGTGAGACCTAGAGCATGCCCCCGGGTCTGCCTCCCTTCAGGGTATTCTTGTCAGCCGTCCACAAAGGGCCAGAACTCCTGTCCGCAGGGCCGTTCTCCAGGCCCCCAGCCAGGCTCTGGTCTGGACAGTGAATTCCACTGCTGACTGGCAGCTTGCTTCCATTGCATGACGGCAAGATCCAGACTCACACTGAGTCACACCGACTCTCACCACAGACACAAAGGCTCAGCTGCAGCTGTGTATGGACAAGTCACACAAGTCCCACTTCAGACTTCAGGGTAGCATTCCAGAAGCAGAAGGTGCCCTTCTCCATATCTGGTGGTACCACTCCCAATGCTAGCTCTGGGCTGTCACCCAACTCCTATATAGCTGTTATTCCACCCCTGTAGGAAGTCCAGTGTATGAGTCAGACTCATCCTAGGCTATACAAACCTGTCACTCCCTGTACCTGCAGACCCTGTCTGTCTGTCCTCTCCTGCCCCCTCATAGGCCATCTTAGCTAGGATTTCTTGTACATCAAGGATGACTCTTCTCCAGTCCCTCCATTGTGCTGACATCACACGTGGAAGGCAGGAGCAGCCCACACGGAAAAGAATCACATGCTAAAAGAGAAGACACACAGTCCAGGGAATTGAAATGAGGTTGTGGCTGGAAACGTTAGGCTTGTGTGTTTATGGTGTGAGATTCGGAACCTGTACACTAAGCATTCACTCTCTTAGTGTAGAGTAGGAGGGGTTGCTCAAAGTTTCCTGCGTAGCCTGGATAAGACTTGCAGAGGTGGCCATTACGGGCGAAGCACAACATGCCTTTGATAGAATTGTGGAAGCCATTATTCAAAGGCCACCGGGTACTATAAGGGCTGTGAGTGATGCTGTAACCAGTATCAAATTGTCACACAACTACAGAGGCAAGAAGGCTTACATATTCCAATGTGAAGTAATAGGAAATTCATCAGGAACTTGTGCACATGGTAAAAAGCAAGGATAAATGTTGCCTGGACGCTAGAGAGCAAGCAACGGGGCCTGGCCAGCACTGGCTGATGAGTCCATAAATACTCTTTATTTGTCCCAGGCCTCCATGGGTAAACGGTAATACCTCACATGCTCATGAGTTTTGCAAACAAATAGATCATATAGGTAGGCGGCCAACAGAAATCTTTGGCCTAAGGATGTCCTCTCTGTCTGAAAGGCTACTGAAAAGACCTAACGGCCACACAGGTAGGCTGAGAAAATCTGGACTGATAACACCTGTGGGCTGCCAGGATCCCCAAAGCTTCCGGTCAGCATCCCAACACCCATTGGTGTCTACCACTCAGATACTGCAGGGAACTGACCTGCCCCTGGAATCTCCCATCCCTAAAGTCTCTGTGCTCTGTACTATACAACCCCAAGTCCCCTGTGCCACATGCACAGTCTCTACTCCCCGGGAGTCACTGGTGTGTCCCCCAACTGTTCCGATTAACAGAACAATTCTACTTCCGGAGATTCCTGTCTTCGGTCTCATTTCCATGTCCATCTCCTCCAGTGCCATCAGGTTCAGTCTAAGACAAAGCTACTGCAGTAGCAGGGATAGAGAGGTGTTAAGTTATTCAGACTCCTCCAGGGTCTCAGTAGTAAGTAAGCTCATGATAAAAGCAGGTGCAGTCATTTCCATCTTTTCCTTTAAAACTCCTCAGATCCTGCTTCCTTTAACCGATAGGTTATTTCTCCGAGGGTGGTATGAGCCAATTCGAGCCCAATTAGAATATATTAAAGGCAGGTTTATTGGAAGCTGCTCTCGAGCGAGTTCAGTGGGCCAAGGAAGGAGGCTAGGGAAGTCGCCATAGGGGTGGGGGTGGGGGCGCTCGCGCAGAGAGAAGAGAAAAAGAAGAGAGACCAAAATGTCTGGATTATTATAGGGGAGAGCCTCTGGGGGAAGCGCAGCCCAGCGCCTGGGATGCATAGTTCAGAGCTGGGAGTAGGGTATGGTGCGTAGGGACTGAGGGATGCTGGGAGAACGTGGAGGCCAGGTCTGCTTTGATGTGTAAATTATGTATCTCAGTCCCTTGTCGGGGTGGAAACCAACCAAACACGAATTTCCTCACTCTGCTCTGAGCTCAGACCGATTCTTGTTTATGCTTGTTTTTCACAAGCATGGACTCTCGAACACGCGTGCGTTCTTGCGCACGCTCGCACACAGACATGCGCAAACGGGCACACAGTCCAATATTCGAAGTGATGAAGTCCCACGACTTTCCCACCCTGACCAGCTCTGCTCTTGAGGCTGGTCCACTGAGCTTGAGAGGAAGGTTACAGGAGGAGAGCAGTCGTAGATCAAACAGGTCTTCCAGCGATACCCAGCAAAACCAGAAGCAGAATGGTGATAAAGTAATCGGAACCAAACAATACGGAGCTGCCCACAGTTGTGTCTAGGAAGACCAGGGAGACACCGAGAACTGGATGTGTGGAATGCTCTGAGAAGAGGAACAGACACATAAACAACGTAGGTCCGGTGGTTAGAGCTCGTCAAATCGGGCATCTCAACAAAAGGGAGGGATAATAAAATAACGGGAGTGAACAGCAGGCCTGGGTTATAACATTTGCTGTTGCTCATTTCAAACTGCATGTGGCATAGTTCTGTGGGTTTTTCTCCTTCCAGAGGACTCGTGGCCTACCTTTAAGGAGCCATGGCTGTTGGGCGAGCACTGGGCTCCCCTTGCTCTTCTGCAAAGCAGCCCTGGCCTCTTCCAGTGTTCTCTCTCTCTCTCTCTCTCTCTCTCTCTCTCTCTCTCTCTCTCTCTCTCTCTCTCTCGATAATGTGCTGATTCTGCATTTGAACCGGTCTCCAGGGATGGAGCCACGAAGTCTGCATTCTAAGCAGGATCCTGGGAGATTCTTACATAGGCTACCCTTTGGGAAAAGATTGCTTAATGTTTCTACCAAAGTCATTAGAAAGAAAACCACAGAGGGATTTTTATGATCTTTTTTATTTCTTGAAGCAAAATTAATCTACTGCAATTATGTCTTGTGTGTTTGTATTTCAAAGATTCTCAACACAATGGCTCTTTCTTTCTTTCTTTCTTTCTTTCTTTCTTTCTTTCTTTCTTTTTTCTAGAAAATTTCACTAGTGGTTTTTGTTCTAAGACATCCTAATAGACATAGAGTGTGACCTGTCAGGATTCTTAGTTCATCCACACTCCCACCCCTTTGAGTCCTGCCATTCTCTGGGCTGGTTGGTCTGAAAAGTCATTTTTTATTTTCTTGATCAAGCTGAAGCAAACTACATTTTCCTCCATTCTCCTGTTATTTCAATGCCCAGGAACACCCAACTATGATGTCAAACTAACAGTAGGACCCTCCGCTTGTCCAGTCTAGAGCCCCCGTAAGGCGGCTGGAGATCTGTAGGCGCTACAGAGACAGGGCTCCTGACCTCGGGGAATACCCCGAGTCTCCAGAATTTCACTCAGCAGAAACAAGGAGCTCTAAATGTTCTCCCAACCTCAGTTGTATTTTACTCGGTTTCAAGACCTGTTTCGTTGTTGTTGTTTTTAAGTTAAGAATTTCACTAATCTTTTTGGAAAAATAAGAATGTTTCTAAACTCTCAGGATGTCCCACAGGGCTTTCTTGATTACTGTTTCTTGGGGTCATCAGGCTGTGATAGGTTTGACTTAAGAGGAGCCTGCCTCTAAGTGCAGTCCCTACCTGGTTTTGGTGTGCCAGGCTCTGCTAAACTGCAGCTCACAGCCCATTAACACAAACCTCCTTCACTCCCTAAGCCCGTGAGTAAACAGACTTTTTTTTTTTAAATCTCATGTTTTCCTTTATAATCATTCGAAATTTCTGCCCAGGATAAAATCATCACCCAGATTCTCACAGAACTCATGAATAATATTTTAATCCACTCTCCTAAGCAGCAGGGCCTCAATTTAAATAGTACTCCAAACCGCAAGCACAAATTTATTTTCAAAGCTCTGAACATAAATGGTGACGCCTCCTTCGAGGTTATCTTTTATGCAGCGGAGGAGAAATGTCTTTGAGGGTCAGGTTGCTCAGACTGCCGAAGGAGTCAGGCACTAGGAGGCCCTGGGGCCCTGGGAAGGATGTGTGCAGACATTCACAATGGGATGGTGCAGTTGGTATTGAGGGGCCGGGCTGATAAAGTCCCTCTGTTGTGCCTAGGCTAGGCCAATAAAAGTCCTTCTGCAGACTATTGAGCCCTCACCCATTAAGGAAAGCTACCTTTAAAGGCATATGTATACAATCCCTTGATCGCTTGTCCACAACCAGGAGTACAATAAAAGCAGAGGGCCATTGACTACAAAGCCCCTTCTCTCCCTTTCTGTCTTTACAAAATTGTGACTCATTTTCAGCACCAAATCTATTTTTAAATTTTACTTTAAAAGATAAACAAGACTACCTCTTTCCTTCCCAAACAAGTTAGTGCCAAAAGAAAGCCACTATGAAGGGCAGAAAGGTAGGTTTACATACCAGTGCCAGGGGAGTCCAAGGTTGGACCCAGCACCCAGGAGGTCAAGAGAGGTTACCCCCATAGGAGATGAGCTCAGTATCCAAGTCCCACAGAGGACAGCCCACCACAGGTAATTAGAGCCATGTAGGGGTGAGAAGGGCATCATGAGACCCAGGGCGGCCCAGTGCAAAGATCCATAACTATTTGGAACAGAGCACAGGGGAGTGTCTGGGAGTGGCAGAGGCTGGAAGGATGGCGCAGTTCATGGAGGGCGGGGTGGGGGAGAGGTTTGATAAAATGAATGAATGTATTAATGATGTAGAATAGTGATTATTTTTTTCATTATCAGTCTCTGGTATTGCAAATGTGGAGAGGAAGAAAACTAGACCAAGTCTTGGGCTATTGAGATGGAAGGGAATCAGTGTGAATTCATGATCTCCGGTAATATATATGCAAATAAAGACTGGGAATACATGTCCCGCCACACAGACACACACGCATTTTCTGCCTCCATTTGCTGAGTTGCCTGGAGTCTGTGACAGTTATAGCCTGTAAGAATCATCTTGCACTGAAAAAAAAATCAGTTCATTAAAAAAAAAATTGATGATTACAAAGATGGGTGAAGAACATAAAACTGAAGCCCAAACATCTTGGACCAAAAAAGGAGAGGACTAAGGGATGAAATAGTGCCCTCAAGACAGCTGATGGGAGTTCCCGCAAGCAAAGGTGGGAGTGGTTTGTAGGCTGAGCTAAAAAGTAACAATAAACCATTATAACAAAATTGCAATCTATTCAGATATAAATAAATAAGTGGATAATTGAGCTTGAATAAGATATTAATATAAGATTAAAAATTCCCCATGCTTACTGACCCCGCAAGGATAAAGATGAGCTAAGCATAAAGGAGAAGATCTGGCAGACACCTCCTGTGTGGTTTGAATGAGAATGACCCCCGCCCCCTGTAGGTGAATATATTTGAATGATTGTTCTGCAAGGATTAGGAGGTGTGACCTGGTTGGGGTTGTGTCTCCAGGGGACTGGACTTTGAGATTTCAAAATTCTACACCATTCCCAGGTAGCTATCTCTCTGCTTCCAACATGCCAATAAGATGTAAACCCTCAGGGGCTGGAGAGATGGCTCAGTGGTTAAGAGAACAGACTGCTTTTCCAGAGGTCCTGAGTTCAACTCCCATCACCCACATGGTGGCTCACAACCATCTGTAATGGGGTCTGGTGTGTCTGTAGACAGCTGCAGTGAATTCTTATGCACTCTCATGTAAACTCTCAGCTTCTGCTCCAGAACTTTGCCTGTCTTGCTGCTATGATGGTCACAGACTCGCCCTCTCATAGCAATAGAAAAGTAACTAAGACACCCCTTGCTCACATGGTTACAGTGAAGAAACCTTACAAAGGAGACGCTCTGACATCCTGAGCCATGTGGTAGGCACTTAGGACTCACAACAGTTCCAGCTTGAGACATAAAGCCTCAATGTGACTGAGGAAACAGCAGGAAAGGCCCAACCCAGCAAAAGCCCTACAGGATGATGGCACAGGGACAAATGGTTTCAGGCCAAAGGGATCATTGATGTCTGATTTAGCCATGGCTGGACTCTGGGAGGGCTGAGGACCCAAGGCTAGCAATGGATCCGAGGTAACAAACTGGGAAGAGCTGCATAGTCGTAATTTCCCCTACTTCTCATACTTCCCCCAGGGCTCTTGGCTAAAATACAGCGATGCTCACACCATTTAACAGCAAAAGTGGGGTGGGAGGCTGGAGAGATGGCTCTGGGGTTAACAGCAATTGCTGTCTTGGAGAAGACCAGAGTTCAGCTCCCAGCACACACATCAGGCAGCTCACACACAGCTCACAACTAACTTGAGATGCTTCCTCCATGGAATCCATTTTGTTTTCCACCAGCACACGTGCACATAACACCACCACTACTACTACTACACAAACACACACATACAACCAGCACACGTGCACGGACCATCACACACATACAACCAGCACACGTGCACGGACCATCACACACATACAACCAGCACACGTGCACGGACCATCACACACATACAACCAACACATGTGCATACCACCACCACCATATACACATAACCAGCATACATGTGCACATACCACCACGCACGCACTCGCACATGCACACACACATATACACACAACCAACACACACACACACATACACATTTTATAAGTATCAACAAAACCTGATTCACACAGGAATTCAAGCGCTACATTTTTCATCAAGATGTTTTGCAGGCGCCTTTGTTCCATAAACGTGTGTGCCCCTCCTGGGTGGCCTCCTGGCTAGCTCCCTAGCTCCCTGTCAACTTTGGAAATGGCGACTAAAAAGAAGGCTTTTGTGTAAAGGGGAATGCATGCCCACCTCCCCGTGCCCACCTCTGCTAGCACCGAACACAAGTCAATGCAAATATGTTCTGAAAGATGAGACTTTAAACTTTATGTTAGGTGAGCATCATAAATGTGTTTAATAAAGCTGCTGCCTCAGCATCTATTTTTAGACCTGACAGGAGTCGTTTGAAACCCAGCCACACTTGGTCCCCCTTAAAACATCCTCTCCACAATGTGGATTTGGAACAAGACCAGCTTATTTCTTATGTCAGTCCCGTGCCAGCCCACCCCACAGCTGTGGCCCATGACAGTCCCAATATCTGCACCAGAGTCCTATTAAGCAGTTCCTCCCTTCCTGCGTATTGTTCAATCTGAAAGCTTGGGCGTGGCAAGCAGGAAGCTCGTGGAGCCCACCAAGGTCAGGGACAGACACCACAGCTCCCATCTAAGCTCCCCATTCGCTGAACTCCTTCCCACCTGGACTTCTCATCAGCCCACAGTGGTACCCCTCTTTTCCTCTGGACCTGTGAGTGATACGGTTCTTGTCTTTCCACGTATGTTGTTGTGATTCCCTTGCCTGTATGGCCTAACACACCCAAATCCAAATTCTCCTGGCCGGAGCCCTCCTAGGGTGGCTAGTGTGGTATCTGTGCTCGCTCAGACAAGCTATCTTCCGCAAAGGCGCATGCCAGTGTAAACAAGCTTCGTGGACCGGGAGTAGAACTCAGCGATCCAGTACTTGCCTTCCTTGAGCGTAGCCCTGGGTTCGATTCCAGTCTCAGGTAGGCTGGAGCATAGTCAATGCTAAGTTCAGCTAGCACGAGGAGGAACTGTCCTGTAGAGAGCACAGATGTCCAGAGGCATTTCCCTGGAGTCCCGTTAGTGTCCGGGAAAGAGTATAGTCGCTTTTTAGTGAGAGCCACCAAGTCAGGGAAAACTCACAACGAAAACCGGATATGAATGTGCTGGGCGTTATGGCTGTAGTTACAGGATACCCCCGAGGATGGAGGTGGAAATGGATTTGCGCTCCTGTTGGTTTATACCCTGCGGTTTTCTGTGCCCCCAGGGGTAGCTCATCCACAGTTGTTTATTGTAATGAGAGAAATGATGACTCCAGCCAGGACAGGGTTCAAAACCTGCCTTTGGTTACTGTTTATTTACTTGTTTGGTTTGGGTTTGTTGTTGTCGTGTTTAGGCCATGGTTTAATTGCCCTTCAGTTGTGAAGAAGATTCTGTTCATTGTCTCTTGTCAACTCTTCTCTCTCTCTCTCTCTCTGTGTGTGTGTGTGTGTGTGTGTGTGTTATATGCTAGTGTTTAGGCATGTGTGTGTGTGTGTAGGCCAACATTAGGTGTCATTCCTCAGATCCATCTGCCTCGTGTCCTTCAGACAGGGTCTCTGATGGGACCTCGTATTAGGCAGACCAGCCAGTGAATCCCAGGGTCCATGTTGTCTTTGCCTCCTTGGGGCTGGAATTCTAAGGCCACAGCAGCACCCCAGTTTCTTCTGTGGGTGCTGGGGAGCACAGTCAGGCCCTCAGGCTTGTGCGACAATCATTTTACAACCGAGCCAGCTCTCCAGCCATTAGCACTTTTTATGAGTAGAACCTCAGTTTGTACAGCAGGTAGGGTACCACATCTAGACTTCCTGCCTCTAACCAATGACCACTGTGAAGGCTGCTGACGTTGTATTGCAGTTGATCCTGGGACATGCTCACAAGGGACACCTTGTTTATGCGTGTGGAATGTCTAATGTGCATGTCATAGGATTGGTTTGCCCTTTAGGTCTAGTGACAAAATATGGAATGTCTCCCCATGGTAGCAGCAAAGATTTGACATGCCACCTCCTCACTATTGAACCCCCCTGACTCAATGTTCTCCAAAGAGGAGTATTTGCTCCTACATGTCCTCCTCCCCATCTTGAGCTTCATGTTCAATGGAATGAGCTGATGGAAGGCATCACCTTCAGGTGTGACTGATTACCTGCTGGATGGACCCAGGGGATTTTTGTGAGTATGAAGGTTATGCTTTCTGGCATAGGGGAGGAGTTAGAAATCTATTGAAATTTCTAGAAGTCACTGGCCAGATCTGGTCATCACAGTGGCCCCTGCATTCCTAGACATTCCCAAAGAAGTCAGAAGACACACCTAGTTTCCCAGCTTACCAGTGAGAATCAACTTCGTGAGACTCTAAGAAGAGTTAATCTCTTAGAGATAAACTTAGTTATCCATAATCTACACCTTCCGTGTTGTACAAAGCAAAGCTACCCATGTTACTAAAATAGTGAACCACTAATCTATAATCCATATTTGTAATATGTTTAACAAAAAATGCCTCGCATTTTTATAAAAATTCAGTTATAGGTTTCCAGCTAGTTTCCTGTCTGCTTTGACTGGGAATGGTGTCAGTCTAAAATCATCATGAGATCTTTTTCAGGCAAACCCATCTACGTTCCATTTCTGGGCTTGATTTGCTGTGAGAGCCCACATTTAACACCAACGGTTCCTTTGGAAATTTTCCCCTTCAAGGTCTCATCGCCCAGAATTAGATCCCAGAGAATGAGGGTATAGTACTCTCCAATCAAGTCTGAGGGCAGCGAATCATGGTGCAGTAGTCTCCGAGTAGGAGACTCGGAGGTCGGAGTTGGAGACTGAGGTTGTGTGATTCAGCTGTGCAGGTGGTTGTAATTCTCATCTGTTCTTTTGAAATGGAGCAAAGAGCAGCTGCCTAGTGTACTTGTCCTGAAATGTATTCTTCAAAAGCCACTGCTGCCGCTCTAAGCAGAACACCTCTAATTCGCTAGATTATTTAGCGCCAGGAGGTAGACCAGTAAGACCAAGGAGACCATTAGCAGGACATGGATAGGTTTCCGTAGCCGGGTGGCCTGGGACCAGCTTGCCCCAGGCATGGCTGGGTCCGAGGCTCAATAATGATGTCTCTAAGATTGTGTCTCTTCGGTTCTCAGCTGTGTTTCTTCTCAGGTTCTTTTAAACGACTGTCAGCTATGAGTTCTCAAGATAGCAATTATCTACAGCTCCATCCTTATCGCCCTTGTGGGGTTGAAATTAAAAAGAATTCAGCCATTTGCACTTAAGTCAGTAAGTAGGACCACTGCCTGCTTTGGTCACATCCATTCTGTTCAGAGACACAGAGACTAAAGGGTGTTGAAGCTGATGCCGAGTCACGTGTTTGTGTGGCATGGAGTCCTATCCACTGAGTGGGGAAGGGGTGGAGTCAGTGGACGATTCGGGCTGTTAAACACTAGAGGTGAATGCTGGAAATGCAAGGAACTAAAGGCCCTCCCTTGTAAGATCACAATAATCTGAAAATTCCCCCAGCTAACGTCACTATGATGTGATTTTTTTTCTTTTAAATTATTGATATTTTTTCTTAGATTTATTTTATTTTTGTAGGGTTAAAAAGTCCGAGCTCACTTCTGGGTTTTGAAAACCCACCAATCCCTAAACCCAGCCAAGCTTAGGACTTGAAATACCACCAATCCCTACCCTGGAAATCTCTACCCTGGAAAACTCCGCCCCTAAGAACCCTCCCACCCCCACCCCACCCCCGTGTAAGCCTATCTCCCACACAGTTCTCTGTTGCGTCTCACTGAGCAGAGGTAGTCATCTTCTGTGACATTCCCAAAAAGTCTCTTGTGTAAGGTTGGGCAGTGTGACTTTGTGGTTTTCTTTGGCTTCTGACTGCCAGGACACCTGTCCCCTCAGAGCTACAACACTTGCACTGGGGAAATCTTCTCCTCAGAGCTGTCACACAACTTCATGAGTGTGAATGCTTTGCCTGCCTACACATGCACTGTGTGAGTTGAGCCGAGGTTATGGATAGTTGTGAGCCACCACACTGGTGCTGGGAATCGAACCCGGTCTTCTGCCAGCAACAGTGCTTTTAACTGCTGAGCCAACTCCCCAGTCCTCACTATGAGGTAATCGTTGAAAACATATTTCCATAAGTTCAGTTCAGCAAGAGGAAGGAATCCCCTCTTATTGCCAGTTGCCGATATTTATATTTAACTTTCATCCAAAGAGGAAGGCGCATAGTCAGCCTTGCAAACCAAGCTCTGTTTGCCCATACACATTCCACAAGGCTGCCTGTCAGTCAGGAACATTCCAGTGCTGCCCGCGGCTCATACGTGTCACACACACACAGCCCGTACGTGACAACTGTGGTCTGATCAGTAGTAGTCTAGCACATGTGGCCTCTCAAGAGTTCTTTAAAATTCTCAAATTTGGCCAGGCAGTGGTGGTAGCTCATGCCTTTAATCCCAGCATTGGGAGGCCAAGGCAGGTGGATCTCTGAGTTCTAGGTCAGTCTGGTGTACAGAGTGAGTTCCAGGACAGCCAAGGCTACACAGAGAAACCCTGTCTGGGAAAACCAAACAAAGAAAGACAAAAGAACGTCACATTGAGATGTCCTCAGAGTTGGTTCAACACCTAGTATTTCATAAAGTTGTAGCTGTGTTGATTTCAAAAAGCAACAGGTCCTGCTGTTCGCAGGAAGACTACTTGTTCTGCTGTCACACGTGTCACTTCCTGTCTTTCCAGCCCTGATAATTTGTCATAATTCAGTCACAGTTGCTAATATAGTATCCGAATAACTTACGGGTACTTCCAATGCTTGGAAATGGATTCTGCTGTGTGCTCAGTATTTCGGTCATGATTCATAGTTGCACATACGTCATTAGATCTTTAACACAGCTTTGCTTCACCTGAAGCGATCCACTCAAAAAAAAGTCTTTAGTTTTTCTCAAAAGAAGTTTCAAGGAGCTTCTGAAAAGTAGGCTGAGTGCTAGAACACACGCATTACTTATTGATCCTTTAGCATTGATTCTAAGTAAGAGTTGGTAATCTCTTCTCGTTGGTCTGATCCGATCGTCCACTTTCATTCCCGGCGAGGAACTGTGGTGTGAACGGTAGAGACACTGTTAGCAACCTTTAGAGATCTGGTGAGGTCTGTAGGTCTGAAGGTAAACTCCAGGAAACACATAGCCTTCTTCCCGAAGAGTGTGTGTTTGGAAAGTATGCACAGAATTCTCTGCCTCCCTGGTGCAAGACATTTTCTATCCATTCACACTGAGGCAGTGAGAGGCCAGTGATTGGAGGGGAGAAAGGAGGAGGAGCTAAGAGAAGGAGGGGTGGAGAGAGAGGGAGCCTGGGAATTGCACGAGGGAGCAGAGGAGGAGACACGCAGATCCAGATGGCGTCAGATGTGTTTCTGGTGTGCTGAGAGGTTAGAAATAATGGGATAAAACTTTATCATTGTAATTTGGCATTATGTAATTGGGAGTTTCATATATATAAATATATTTGGTTAACTACTCAAGTTTAAGAGTCATGCTTTATGGGATACTTGGAAGGAGTGGGTGCTGGGCAGGAGAGAGAGACTTGGAGCAGAGCCCTAGTGAGTCGGTACTATATTTTAATCCTTTCCACTACAGCTCCCTGAACGTTTTTTTAAAGGTCAGAGTGACTTCATGAAGACCATAGGACAAGTTGGTGGAGTTAGGAGTCAGCCTCAACATGAGCTAAGCACTCCAAAGGAATATTTAGATGTCAGAGGTCGAAGTAAATTTCTTCAGGAGCTGATGAATACAGACATTTTTTGTTGTCGTTACTGAACACGATGTTCTTTATAGTCTTGTGAAAACCATGCATCAAGTTACAGTTACATATATCAGATAAAGTTATTTACCAAGGGAATCCTTGCTGACAGAATTCATTATATGGCCTTGCTATCCATTGTCCCTAGTCACACATGGGGTTGCTAAAAGAAAGTATTCTTTAATAACATTATTTATCAGTGTTGGTTCTCACCTTTTTTTTTTTTTTGGTTTGTTGAGACAGGGTTTCTCTGTGTAACCCTGGCTGTCCCGGAACTCACTCGGTAGACCAGGCTGGCCTCGAACTCAGAAATTCGCCTGCCTCTGCCTCCCAAGTGCTGGGATTAAAGGTGTGTGCCACCACTGCCTGGCGGTTCTCGCAAATTAAATGATTGGCTTTGCTGTTTACACTCCTAGGATTTTTTAAAAATATCCACATGAACTATTATTGGTCAGTGCAAAGTGACTGGCAAATGCAAACATGAATCGTGTGATAGATACGAGATTTCATGAGGCTGACGGAGGTGACGATCGTGAGCTGCTCAAAATCATGATGTTGAGCCTTTGAGGAGTCTTTCCCTGCTTCCCTGGGACCAGTCATCCACTCAGAGGAGGGGGCATGGTGACGGATAAGGTAGGTTCTCCAGGAGAATGGTTAGCTGCTGCGAGAAGTAGAAGCAGATTCCTTAGGGAGGCCAATCAAGGTGGGACACTTTCCCGTTGACAACGACACTCTTGACAGTCATGTGAAAAGCTGAGAATTAGGTGATACATAGTTTTTGCTGAAGTATAGTTTCATTCTAAAGTGATGCCTAAATCGGAATGGGTTCTAATTTCAAGAAATCCTATCAAACTGTTTAATTATCGTTTACTAAGAAATTCGGATTTCTATTTTCAATGTATCTAAGTAGCATTTTATTTTATTTTATTTTTCCTTAGTGACTATCTCTTGTTTCATTGTAACTTTAAGAAGCAGCCAATTGTTTTATGTGCTGATATTCAATGCTTGTCTGGGTTGAAACCTCCAACTTCCTTGAGGATTGTTATTTTACAAATCTCCCTGTAGGGCATATTTTGGTCAGGATCATAAAAGATGTGTCGATAGTGACCCTTGGGGAATAGAATTGCTGTGCTACAAATTGAGTAAGTTTTGATTAACAGGGAAACTTTTTTAAAACTCCCATGTATAGAATAACTCGATATAATTTTGAGAAATGGGGATGCCATTGAAACCAAAGGGCACGGGCATGAAATAGATGAGTTCCAGGTTATTTATGGAATGCCTCTAACAGACTGAATTTCAGAAAGGCTTTTGTGGCTTGAATAATTTGTGACTAGGCAGGCTTCTTTTCCTGGACGTTTTAATCATTAATGATTCTGCAACATAAAACACTGCTTGAGACATTTTCATGCTGTTTGTTAATCTAGGAATGAATTATCAAATTAACCTTGACTCCTAAATGGTTTGGGTTTATCCAGCAGAAAGGAGTTATTGCTCGTTTGGACCAGGGAATATTGAGCCATTTCTCACTGCGTCTTTCCAGGGGGAATCAGATTCAGAGTAGAGTTAGTGATGCATCCTTCACGGTAAGTCTGTGAACATCTCCATACTTTTTGCCCCAAATGGTTTTGATGTTGGGTCTCAACAAGACCAGGCATTATTGGCAGGGTGACTTTGTAACTGACCCAAATTAGGGCATTTTTGAAATTCTAATTATACTGTAACAGTATACAGTATAATTATACTGTAACAATGGCTGTAAGCAAGGATCAGCCTAACAAACAAAGACCTGTAGCCATTTGGAGCTGCTTCTCTGTTGGTCAGCAGTCAAAGATCCTAACCATCGATATTTACTTTGTTGCCAGAGAGACTGCTGATTGTGCCCACATTTAGTCGAATCTTATTACTTTTTTTTGGCTTTTCGAGGCAAGGTTTCTCTGTATAGCTCTGGCTGTCCTGGAACTCACTCTGTAGACCAGGCTGGCCTCGAACTCAGAAATCCACCTGCCTCTGCCTCCCAAGTGCTGGGATTAAAGGCGTGCGCCACCACTGCCCGGCTGCATCTTATTCCTTTTAGTCCTAAAAGCTGCAGTTTTAATTTGCACATATTCTCTGAACTAGCTGTTATATTTGCTAACTTCTCTTCATTGGCATTTTGAAGGTGAGTCGTAGGACTTCCTGATCATACAGTGTCAGGGGATGGCTCCTCTGTCTCCCTAGGAAATTACAAGATGCACTTGTGTACTAACCCTGGAGAGAGAAGAGCATTTGTCTTGCAGTTAAGCCACTGTACTTGAGGCCTCAAAACCACAGCCATAAATCATACCAGCTGCAATAGTGGATTTGAAAACCCACCGGACATGGGGTCAAAAGGTGTGTATCTCATTCCTGCTCTGTTGGTGGGGCAACTCTGAACTTCTCTTTTCTCATAGTGAAACTTAAATAAAAATGATACTAGAGAGAGCGATGAGCATTGGGTACTACACTGATAATTTCTTTCGTTGCCAGGGTTTGCCTTTATAACGTCATTCACTCCTTTGGTAAACATTTAAGGAGCAATAGTCAAAGCAAGGGAAGATCCAACATTTCATAAGATATTGAAAGTGTTCAACTATCATGTAGACAGAGTAAGTTAAAGCCTGGAACCGTTGGCACAAGGAATAACTCTGTTAAAGAACAAGGAAAAAATCTAATTCACTTGAAGAATAAGTCCTGTTCTAAGAGGCCAAATGAGAGGTAGAGGGGCCAGATCATGTCTCCTGACGATTTATGGAATTAATTCTACATGCAGTGAGAAATGATTACAGGGTCTTAAGCATGGATGCACAAAGACAGTACCCAGTACAGACAACCCCAGCTGCAGACACTAGACCTAAATGCAGACAGTGCATATGAAAACACGAGCCTGTGTTACTGCTCAGAGAGCTTCTTAGTGGGGTTTGGAGGGGGTGGTGGTACTAATGACCAATCATCTGGTAACACAGGAGGATACTGAGAAGACTGCTTTAAACCAGAAGACACCATTGCTAAGTCCATCATTGGTTTTTGTTTTGTTTTATTTTTTGTTTTTGTTTGTTTGTTTTAAACTTAAGACATTGTCTCTAGTTCAAGGTAACTTTGAAAGTCTTGACTAGCGATGTGATCAGGGATGGTCTTGAACTTCTGATTCTCTTGCCTCCACCTCTTGAGGACTATAGGTGTGTACAAACATGCCCAGTTCATGTGATCATGGGGATCAAATAGGAGCCTCAAATCCATGGATGTGTGCACATTAGGTGACAGACACCATGACCAAGGCAACTCTTATAAGGACAATATTTAATTGGGACCAGCTCACAGATTCAGAGGTTCAGTCTGGTATCATCAAGGTGGGAACATGGCAGCATCCAGGCAGGCATGGTGCAGGAGGAGCTGAGAGTTCTACATCTTCATCTGAAGGCTGCTAGCAGAAGACTGACTTCCAGGCAGCTAGGACAGGGGTCTTATAGCTCACACCCGCAGTGACGCACCTACTCCAACAGGGTCACACCTCCTGATAGTGCCACTCCCTGGGCCAAGCATATTTAAATCGCTACAAGGTCAATAACTTTGAATCTTAGATCTTTCACCACTGGATTTGTGATCTTCAATAGGATACTTCACCTAAAAAGGAAGGGTTGCATGGCCTCAGTAAGATATGTGCAATATACCTGAAACATTGCTAAGTACTCTATAAAAGAGGTGTATGTATTTAGGTGTATATATTTAAATTTATTATATAGTCCTGGAATTCATTGGGAAAAACAAGCAAAAAATTGTGATAGCCTAGTGAGTCTCCCTGATCTCCCCATCTACACCTTCTCCCCAGGTTGCCAAATCTAACTTGAGTCCCACATGCAGTGGCCCAGCCTGGGCTAGCTACAGGTACATGTGCTTCAGTCAACCTCTAGGCTTCCTTTAGGATCCACCATACCTGCCATCACCAACATGCCCCCACTGTGCCTCATCCAATCCTTCCCCTAACCATACTTGCAACCTTCTACGTTAGGGTCTAGCCTGGCCCAACCTACCCATGCATCCTCTCTTCTTTCCCAAAACATTTTGGTCAATCAGACTTAGAACTAACAAAAGAAGTTCACATGTCTGCATACCAAAATATACTAAGAAAACAATAGCAAAAGCAACAACACAATGACCATAATTAACACATACATTGTAATAATAACTCTTAATATCAGTGGCCTCAATTCTCCAACCAAAAGGCACAGGCTGTAGAAGGGATCAAAAAACAAAATCTATCTGTTGCCTACAAGAAGGAAGCTTTTCTTTAAAGATAGACACTGCCTAAAAAGGAAGCCATGACAAGGATGGATGAAAGCATTCAAATCACATGGGACCAGGGAGCAAGTAAACATTAATACCCCAATATCTGACAAAACAGACTTTAAACTAAAACTAATGAGAAGAGATGAAAAAGGGATAATGATCAAGAGAACAGTTAACCAAGAAGAGATTACTATCCTAAACATATGTACACTGAATTTGCACCCAATTTCATAAAAGTATATTACTAGATTTGAAGAAACAGATGAATATAAATCCATTATTAGCAGGTGATTTCAATACCATACTTTTTCAAGAAACAGGTCATCTAGGCAAAAAAAAAAAAAAAATGAATACAAAAAAAACCAAACAACAAAAACCAACAAAACTCAAACAAACAAATGAAAAATAAAACCCAGAGAAACATCAGAAGTAATTGGCATCATACACTGTCTTGGGGTTTTATTGCTGTGAAGAGACACCATGACCAAGACAACTCTTATAAAGGCAAACATTTAATTGAGACTGGCTTCCAGTTTTAGAGGTTCAGTCCATTATCATTATGGTGGGAAGCATGGTACAGGCAGGCTTGGTGCTGGAGGAGCCAAGAGTTCTACATCATCATCTGAAGGCAAACAGGAGGAGGCTCTCTTCTGCAATGGGTGGAGCCTGAGCATGAGAGACCTCAAAGCACACGCCCACAGTGACACAATTCCTCCAATAAGGCCACACCTCCTTCAGTAAGGCCACACCTCCTCCAATAAGGCCACACCTCCTAATAGTGCCACTCCCATTGCCAAGCATTCAAACACATGAATCTATGGGGGCCAAACCTATTTAAACCACTGCATATAACAAATAGACTTAACAGATATTACTAGAATTTTCCATCAAACACCAGAGAATACACACACTACTCAGCTGCACAGGGAAGCTTTTCTAAAATACATCACATGCTGTGACACAAAACAAACCTTTACAAAATCAAAAGGATTGAAATCATTCTTTGTATCTTTTCTGGCCACAATGCAATAAAATTTAAAAATTGACAGCAAACACATCTTTAGTAAATATACAAACTCATTGAAGAACTCATTACTGAATGGTGAATTGGTTAAAGAAAAAGTCAAGGAAGAAAAAAATTCTGGAACTAAATGAAATAAAAACTGAACACAGCAAAACCTCTGGAGTACATCTAAAGCAGTCCTCTGAGGGAAATGTATAGCTCTTAGTGTCTATTTTAAAAAGTCAGAAAGACTTAATGATGTAATTCAGAAAGTTGGAAACACAAGAATAAACCAAATTCAAACCCTGTTGACAGCAAGACATGATTGATGACCGGTGGTTATAGAGTAGTATCCAGTGAAATAGAAGGAAAGATGAAAATAAAACCAAATGAAACAAAACAAAGAAGGAGTCTAAGACTTGGTAGTTTGAGAAGATAAAGAAGATTGAGAGAATCCAGCCCAACTTGCCAAAAGAAAGAGGGAACCAAATTAATAGAGTCAGAAATGAACAGGGAAATATTAAAACAGGCACCAAAGAAAGTCAGAATATTATAAGGGGATATTTAAAACACCTGTACTCCATTAAACTAGAAAATTGAATGAATGAATGAATGAATGAAAGAAAAGCATGCCTTTCAAGATTCAGCTGAATCACCAAAATAAGCCAAGAAGCAGTCTACAAAGTAAACAAGCAAAGCTACAACAAATGAGACTAAAAAAGTAATAAAAAGCCTTCAAGCTAAAACAAATTCCGGGCCAGATGGATTCACAACAGAATTACTTCTACTAGACATTCATACTTAGACAGCCAATTCTTTTTAAACTATTTTAGAAAGTAGAAACAGAAGGAGCATGCCAAAATTTATTCGACGAAGACTTTATCACTCTAATACCCAAACCAGGTAAGCATATAACAAAAGCTAAAAGATAACTATATGCCAATATTCCTGATGAACAAGAACTCAAGTGCTCAATTAAATACCAGCAAGCAGAATGCAGACATATAGAAGAAAGATTATATACCCTGACAAAGTTGGCTTTATCCCTGATATGCAGGGATGATTCAGCCTAAGAAAACCAATACATGTAATTAACCATATAAAGACAAACTACGTAAGGACTTAAATATAAAAATCATATGATCATCAGGCGGTGGTGGTGCACATCTTTAATCCCAGCACTCTGGAGGCAGAGGCAGGCATATCTCTGAGTTTGAGGCTAGCCCGGTCTACAGAATGAGTTCCAGGATGCAAAGGCTACACAGAGAAACCCCCGAACAAAACAAAACAAAACACCAAAACACTAACAAAACAGAAAACAAAAAACAAAAACAAAGAAAAAGAAATACCATAGGATCATCTCAGTAGATGCAGAAAAGGTTTTTGGTAATCCAACATGATCATAGAGAGTATAGGGCTAGAGGGGACATACTTCAATGTTATAAATATATGAGAAGCTCACAGTCAACAACTTGGAAAATGGAGAAACGCTTGAAGCAATCCCACTAAGGTCACGAATGGGACAGGGATGTCCACTACCCACCCTCTTTTCCAGAAAATATTGTGCTGAAAGTATTAGGTGGAGCAATAAGTTAAGAGAAAGAAAGTAAAGGGATACAAATAGTGAAAAAAAGTCAAAACTATATCTGACATAAACTTATAGAAATAGGCAAATTCAGCAATATAGCAGGATACAGTATCAAGTATAAAGACCAATACTGGACAGCTGGGACATCATAAAAACTAAAATCAACTTGCTTTTTTATACACCAGCACCAACCATACAGAGAAGGAGATCAAGGGACACACTCCCATTCATTATGGCCTCAAAGAAAACAAAATAAACAGAAATAAACCTAACCAAGCAAGTAGAAAAATGTAAACATCTGAGGAAAGAGCTAGAGAAACAACCCATGCTCACAGACCAGTAGAATTGACACTGAGAATGACTACTCTACCAAAAGCTATAGAGATTCAGTGCAATCCCAATCAAAAGCGCTGGCCCATTCTTAAAAGAAATAGAAAAACTCCTAAAATTCTTGTGGAACTACAAGTGAACCTGCACAGCTAAAACAATGCTGAATGAACAGAGCACAGTGCTGGGCAGATCTTAGGATATAGCACAGAGCTGTAGTCATAGAAACGATAGGGTACTCTCCAAAAACCAGACATGTAAACCAATAGAACAAAATCGAAGACCCTAACAGGAGCACCTGCTACTTCGGCCACTTAGTATCTGTCAAAGCTGCCAAAACATATGCTGGAGAAAAGAAAATACCTTCACCAATTTCCTCAGAATATTGGATGTCCATACGTAGAAGAATGAACGTAGAACAACTGTTTCTCTTACCTTGAACAAAAACTGAAATTCAAAATGGGTCAAAAACCTAAACATGGACCTTCTAGAAGAAAATATAGGTGGTACTCTACCTGGCGTAGGGGTACGAAAGGGCTTCCTAGTGAGGACTCCCTTGGCTCGAGTATGATGGCCAACAATGATGGTTGGAACATTGTAAAACTAAAATCCTTCTGCTCGGCTAAAGAAGCGATCGACTTGGTAAGAGGAAGCCCAAAGAATGGGCAAGAATCTTTGCCAGCTACATATCTGACAGAGATTAAAGTAGGGTGTGGTTTTGACTACCCTGCTTTAATGCTCCTGGGAGGGCTGTGCTACCAGTCACCTGCCCAGGTTCCCTTTGACCTATGGATGAAAGACACACACACACATTAGCTCGTTTTTAACCTGCGTTACTGGCTCAGTAGCTGGGCTCTTCTAAGCCTCCCTTGGCTAGTGTACCCTTCCTTTTACCCCAGCCCAACACCTCTAAATCTGCCCTCAGCTTAGTTGCCCAGTTGCCTTCTGTGAAGACCATTGCTGTTGCTCCCCAAGACGCTTTGGGGCTGCCCTTCCGTGGGCCGCTTTCCCCTTCCACCTACATTTTGGGGGATCTCCCCTGCAGCTCTGAGTCTGTTCAGTCTCTCTCCCCCAAGCATATCCATTCTCCTCTTCCTGCCCTCTCCTGTCTCCTAGCCTGCAGGAACCTGGAAGTCCTGCCTCTTTCTTTCTACCCAACCATTAGCTGCTGGCATCTTTATTGATTGATCAAAAACCAATTGGGGACAAGGACCTTAGCATATGGCCGTGTAGATACCTGATCAAAGCATCAGAACCACTCATTCTCCTGCAGATTAATATCCACGAAGTGTAAAAGAAAATCAAAAAAATCAAATAAATTACCCATTCAAAAAAAATGGGCTTGGGACTTGAGTACAGAATTCTAAAAAAAAAAAAAAAAAAAAAAAGCAAATTAAAGGTTCAAAGAATAATGTTCGTTGTTCCTAGCAATTAGGGAAATGCAAATCCAAACAACTCTGAGATTTTTGTCTTACTCTAGTCAGAATGGCAGAGACCAGAATGGAAACAACCAACAAGGGGTCAAGGGAGAAGGGAACCCTCTTTCACTGTTGAGCTGTTGATAGGATTGCAAACTGTTGAATTCTCAAAAAGCTAAATATGAATCTACTATATAACTCAGTCACACCACTCCTTGGCTTATGCCCAAAGGACTCAATGTCCTACCCCACAGATTCTTGTTCCGTCGTGTTCATTGCTGTGCTATTCTGTTCACAATATCTAGGAAATGGAGAGAACCTACACATTCTTCAGCTGATGAATATATAATGAAAATGTCATACATGTGCACCCTAGAATACTATTCAACTGTAAAGAAAGACAAAATTAAGAGCATTGCAGAAATGGATGGAACTAGACAAGGTCATCCAGAGTCACCCTGACCCAGAGAAAAACGTTGCAGAGTTTATCTCACTGGAGGCTCCTAGCTCCACGTCTTCAGATATGATTACACACCCTGTAGTAACTATAGAAATCAGGAAAGTAATGAGCATCTTTGCTGGGGGATGGGAATTGGGAAGCAATAGAGAGAGGCATTGCAGAGTATAAATGATCTGATTGGGGAATTAGGAAAGTAGGGGCTCTTTAGAGGTAAAGAGAGATAAATATAGATAGAAGGATGTTGGAGACTGGTTCTAATGCTTTGATTCAGTTGGGGATCTGTGTGTCCATATGCTAAAGGTCCTTGTCCCAGTTGGTTTTTGATTGATCAATAAGATGCTAACTGTTAATGGTTGGGCACAATGTGGGACCCTTAGAGATGAAGATGCAGAAAGGAAGAGGAAAATCTCCATGACTCAGGGTAGAAGGATGGGATGCAGGAATGGCAGGAAATAAAGCCAGCCAGCCGTGTGAGACTTCAGGTATATGTTGACTGGTCACTTACTCGATTGGGCCTGGGGTAACAGGGGAAGATTTAGGAGTGCCCAGCCTTTGAGGTAGCCAAGGCATTTAAAAATAAGCCAATTTGTGTGAGTCTTTTATTTGAGGATCTAAAGATAGTTTCTGGACAGGTGCGTAGGTGTGGCCTACCAAGGGCACAAAGTGCTGTAGATAAAACTCACTGCTCTAGAGGAGGGTAAAGTAACAGTGAGGATATCTGAGAAAGTCATAAGAAATATTATTAAGCATTTAAATAAAATTGTAATACACATAATCCTGTGTATATATATTTAATATATATTTGCACTGAATTACATATTATATATTATTTAATATATTAAATCATATATTTACATTGAATTATATGTATATATTATTTACCATATAAAATATATATTTACATAGAAATATATTTTTAATGGAATTTTCTCATTTTGGCTGACAGTGCTTTCTGTTAAGAGTCAAAGACTCTTTTTCTAATAAGAAACCCCAAATCAGGCATCGGAAGCATTCTTTTGAGTTGTTGGTTAGGGTTATACAAGAGACTTCCCAAACATACGATCTATGGCTATTGCTCTTGCCCACAGAGGTAGAAAGAAGATCCATATTGTTGTCAACAACATGCACTTCAGACACAGAGCCCAAAGGTTCCATGAGCTGGACCTGACCCAGATGCCTCCCCATTGAGTACTAGCTTTCATGGTACTAGGTCCCATGTAAGCTTCCAAAAGAAGGAAACGGAAATGACCAACAGTCAACAACAATCATACACAACTGTGACCATATGAACCATAACAATGGCCTGTAGGGCTAAGAGTATGGTAGTAGCATGCATACCTTGGTGGTGACCAACAGCTCCCTTAATTGGATGTAAGATGTTCTCTAGTTTTTGATTCCTCTAGATGGAGACCGTTACGGAAAACCACATCCAATCAAAATGAAGAATCGTGGAGCCCTGTCTCAAATGGATACATCTATAGAACATGCCCCCACAAGGTTCTGGAACGTTGCAGAAGAACGGGGTGAAAATAGTGTGAGAACCAGAGGATCCGGGAGTTTGCCATTGGATTGTCTCCTAGTAGTGTCAGAATTTAAAAAGAGTAAGAGAGAAAACTCAATAGGGTTGGTGCTGAGGCGGGAATGGGAAGGCTTCAGGACGGCCATGCTGCGCCCCCCACCCCCTTGCAGAGCTCCACTCTCTGGAGACTGCCTGTCTGGACTGCACGGTGTCGCTCTACCATGCTCCACACAGCACAGCTTCCGTGTGGTGGTTTTTATCAGCTTAGGCCTTGTCCTTAGCTTCCTGAGTCAAGGCACTGCCTGTCATGCGTCCCATGTTTCCTGTGCACTTTCTTCTGCCGAGTGCACAGATGAGTAACGAGATGGCTAAGCACGGTCTACTGCGCAGATCCCACTGTCTCCTTGTTGGCTGGCTGCATGCCTTCCGGCTGCAGGACTCCTCCATGTCCAATCTTTTCTCTGTGCCATTTGTCCTGGCTTAGGATGCTTAAGCTACCTACCACCTTTGCCTTTGGGCTCTGGTGGCACTGGTCCAGGAAGGGGCACAGGTGGGAGATTGGAAGGTAGGCAGACAGGGAACTCTGGGCCATGAGATACTCTGTACTGGACTCCTCCTGGTTTCCAAGATGTGCTTCATCGGACCTCAAGCCTAAACTTGGAGACCAGCTTGTTGCTAGCCCAAGGCTCTCCTCCAGACCATTTCAAATACTTATAAAAACGATAAAAGTCTCTTAGGGGCTGGAGAGATGGTTCAGGAGTTTAAAATCCTTGCTGCTCAAGTGGATAATCCAGGTTCAGAACCATCTGTAACCCCAGTTCCTAGGGAAGCTGATGCCCTCAAGGATACTAGGCAAGCCCGTGGTGCGTATTCCTACATGCAGGCAAAGCACACATAAACATGAGATAAATCTCTTTTAAAAAACAAGTCTGCTCAAGTTATCTGGTTTGGATCATCCATTTTCCCTCCACATATACCAGTGAGCCCCTCGGGGACAGTGTATCGTTTTCAGACAAATGTGTTTGTCTGATAGACTAGCACGTCAACTCCTAAAGTATGTTAGAAGAGCAGATTCTTCTGTGCCTACCCTATGTCTTTAGTATTGCTACATTCTCGGCAAACACCATTGGATGCAACTCTTCACTGTCTCAACGAAGGAAGCAAACTGTTTCATAGGAGTTACAGAACATCGCAGGCATAAACCTTTGCTGACAGTTAAATGCTTTTAATGAGTATCGTAAAATGTCACTTCAAGGGAGAAACTAAAAATACTTTTTAAAAGCGTGTATTGTGCAGTAGTGTTCCCCCCCCCACTCTGGGTTGTGAGGCCGTGGGTGTTGAAAACTCTTCAGCTTTGGTCTGTCATGTTTAGATGGTAGGTGTGGTGGTGGTGAGGGATTCAAATTCACTCCATTGACTCTAGTTAAAGTCTGGATGGTAGAACGTTAGATCCAAAACTTTTGGCCTGGTATAGTCAAGGCTACCTGGCAGGCTACCTATAGCCTGGTGCCCCAGCTCCTTCTCCCCTGCCCCCCCTTCAGGCTACCGCATGATTATTCACAGCTGATTCCCATGAACCCAGGATATTCTCTGTCAAGTACAACTCTGGAAATGATCTAAGAATTTGATTTCCATAATGTAAAGCCAGGGGATGTTTTCATCTGCAAATGTGACTTGCCTAAAGAGGAGAATTCTGGCAGTTAAGATCTGAGGAAAAGACACCAGGACCAGGAACCGGTGTCTCTGATCAGTTCTCAGACACTAGCTTGGCACACCTCACCTCAGTTCCTGGATTTGGCAGTGAGAAGCCCAGGGCACTGCTGGGGAACCTGCTGTTTCATTACAGTGAACACCCTCCAGTTAGCACTCACTCTCCCTATCAATTGCCACTCCCCAGTCCTTGAACCCTGCCCCCTGCCCCCAACCCCATCCCAGCTTCCTTTAGGGGTAGTCAGGTGGGGTTCTGAGGTTTAAATGTGAGGCGGAACCAAATTAATCTGCCCAGGGAGGCATAGCACCCAGACTGCAGGCTCCTGTGAAGGTCCTTGTGTTCAGACCGGTGAGCAGGCTACACCCTCCTCCACCCTCTGATGGAACAGGAATAGCACCAGATTTGGTCATGAATCTTGTTCTTCCTATAATTAAAGCCAGTTACTTTCCTGATTTGTTGTTATTCTAGGCAACAGGGTTACACTTGAGCCAGTCAAGGATAATGCTGTCTCATTCCAGAGAGGGAAATTGGGTGACAAATGTATGAACAAAATAAGAGATCAATCCCTTCCTATCCTACTTTCAAAGAAATAGAGCTGTGTAGCAAGTCCTTCCTAGATGAAAACCTTCCACTTTGGAGGAAAACTTCTTAAGACAGAATGTTTGCAGGGAGGTAAAACAAGAGAGTGTTCAAGGGTGGTGAAACACTGTAGGGAAGCTCTGGCAGACTAAGTAAACAACTCAAAAGTTTCGGGGGAAGTACCTGAAACTGACCGTATTCACTAGGCCCCTCTCTCACTAAAAGTATATATAAGGAATAAATGTAAGCACTATAAAAGAAATGACAACTGTAACCTAGCCCAGAGTGTGAGTGGGTGTAAAATGTGAGAAGGTAAACGCCCTGACTAAGTGAAGGCCTCAATTTTGATTGACTAAAATGTTACCATGGAAACCAAGTCTGGAGTGTGTGTATAGAGATAAGGCTGAGGGTCAGATAAAGTAATGCTGAACGCCTGAGCTGAAAGAGACTTAAAAACCCTGGTCTGGCAGCTGTGGTTGGCTCATTCCTGAGGGCCCAAGGGAGACGCTTCCTGTTGAGACCAGCTCATTCCTGGAGCCAGCCCACCGATTCCAGATGCCCCAACTCTGGACCAAGACTCCAACTAGGATCCAAAGCACAGCAGGAAACACCAAGGGCCTTGTCTGGCTATCAGAACCAGGCTATAACGTCTGCCAGACCAGAGGTGAGAGTGTGTGTGTGAATGAATGTGATCTCTTTTTGCTTTCTATTTGTTTATCGTTGCTTATGAATAAATACTAGTGTAACCTGATCCTCCGAGTCACAGGCACTCTCTCTCTCTCACTCTCGGCTCCATTCCTAAGCCTGACTCGAGGCAGTATATAAGCAGTAAAGACTGCAGAGAGTGGCACTCACACAAGCCCAGATGCCTGAAAGATCAGATACTTAGAAGGAACAATGTCCCACTGAGCTACCAGGGAGGGCTCAAGCCAACTGATACACCTTCCAACCTGTTTGAGCTGCCTGCAGGTCTTAGTCTAGGTTCCCAGCTTTGGTGAGCTGTCACCTATACTAGAGGGGGCTTTGGTGACCCAGCTGTCTTTAAGTCATTTCTGCTCCTGTAAGTAACTCCTCACCCATACTCTTCCAAGTGACCCCATTGAGTTGAACTTCCATACCATCCATATTTTGGTCAGTCATCACTCCCCTATCTGGGGTGAGCAGACAACATACATCAGAAACTTGGTAAGAACCGAGTTTGTGCATACTGAAACCACTCCAGGGCTGGTTGCTACCCCTGCACCCTCCACTGAGACTCCTGCTGTTCTCCAGATGTGCAGAGCTGAGAAAGTGTGGGAATGGCAATGCTGCAGTTAGCTGAGATTAGTCAGACCTTAGCACCCTGAGGACACAGGAACCCATACTGTTCCAGATGTTCCTGCAGGGAAGGGTTATTTGCTCTAGCAGTGTCTTTAAAGCGGAACAGCTTTCAACAACAAGGGACTTACCTTTGCATCTGAACAGAATTTGTTTTGTGCCATGCTGGGGAGGAATTGAAATCACTCTCTGGGGGAGATCCCGACAGAAACCAAGGAGAAAGTCAAGGAGAATGAAATTTAGGCAGAGAAAAAAAAATAACAAAAAACAAAACAAAAAAACATAGGTGTAGCTCAGGACAAAGGTGCTATTATAACGGTTGTGTCTGTCACAAGAATCTTGAAACCAGAGACTCAAGCAGGAGAAGCAAGGGTTTACCACCAGGCTACACCTTTTGGGCTTGACGGAAACTCTTAGAACTTTAGAATTCTATTATTCTAAGTAGTTCCCAATGTTGCCTATCCCCTGGGGAGTTTACAAAGGGGCAAGTTTACTGCCTATTTGACCTTGGATATTCTAATTGGTTAAGTCCGTGCCCTTAGAATTTTCCCCAGGGGATTCTAAACTGCAGCCAGCTTCCAAAAATAAATAAATAAATAAACAAACAAACAAACCTGTGGTTTGTCCTGGAGTTCATCCCAGCAGGCAACTCCAGATGCAACTTGCATCTTGTTAGTGTGTGTATGTGTGTGTTGTGTGTGTGTGTGTGTGCGTGTGTGGTGTTGTGTGTGTGTGTGGTATGTGTGTGGTGTGTGTGTGTATGTGTGGTGTTGTGTGTGTGTGTGTGTGTTTGGTGTGGTTGTGTGTGTGTGGTGTTGTATGTGTGTGTGGTGTTGTGTTGTGTGTGTGTGTTTGGTGTGGTGGTGTGTGTGTGGTATTGTATGTGTGTGTGGTGTTGTGTGTGTGTGGTGTTGTATGTGTGTGTGGTGTGTGTGTGTGTTTGGTGTGGTGGTGTGTGTGTGTGGTGTTGTATGTGTGTGTGTGGTGTTGTGTGTGTGTTTGGTGTGGTGGTGTGTGTGTTTGGTGTGGTGGTGTGTGTGTGTGGTGTTGTATGTGTGTGTGTGGTGTTGTGTGTGTGTGTTTGGTGTGGTGGTGTGTGTGGTGGTGTGTGTGTGCGTGTGTGGTGTTGTGTGTGTGGTGTTGTGCGTGTGGTGTGTGTGTGTGTGGTGTTGTGTGTGTGGGGGGAGGGAGTTGTCAGTTTCCTGTGCCTCTCTGCTTTGATTCTCATTCTGTTCCCATGATGCACAGAGCCCACCTCCCCCTCCTTTTCCTTAGTCATTTCCTTTTGTAGGCAGCAACAAGGAAAGGCTCTTTTCTTTCTACAGCAGAGATTTTGGATGCTACCAGTATGCTGAAGGGTGTGCACAGTACGGTTTCCTAGGCCATACCTGTTGTGTTGTGTAAGGTAGAAGTTAGTTGCTTATGCTCCTAGCAACAGTCCCACCCCAGGATGGCCTGTGGTCCCGAATCCCTTCTCTCCAGCATCCTAAGATGATGACATCAATATTTCTACCTCCTGGATACATCACTGAGGGGTTAAAGTTAATGCCCCAGGGGTAGTTGTTCGAGTCCTAGTATAGAAAACTAACCAGAAAAACATGTGAAAGGTCTGCCTGGAAAGCTGGAAGAGAAGCAGGAGAAGCATCGCCCAGATGCAGGATACCTTATGTTCACCAAAGATTCGTATAGAAAGTCAGGAGCATGGTGACAGGTAAACAGAACCTTCAATCACACAACAGCAGCAGTGTATCGGAAAGCTGAATTCGGAGACACAGTATGAAGGATGTCCTACACACCACGGCGGAGCAGAGCTGTCAGAACCAGTCCGTAAATTCTCACCAGTGGACACCTTCCGTGCTTGTAGCTGCAGACTGTGCTAAAGCTCAAACCAATTGGCATTGCCTTCTGACCCTGTATAAGCATTCCAGACATACACTCTGGAAAGACAGGAAGGGCCTGAGTGGAATCCAGCAGAGCTTCTGAAGTGAAGGTAGACACAGAGACGACAATTGCTGTTTAATTCAAGTGCTGGGCTCTGGATGCTGAGCTAAATGTCTTCAAAGAGATAAGGCTGAAGTGAAGGCTCCGTGGTTAAAAGCACTGACTGCTCTTCCAGAGGTCCTGAGTTCAAATCCCAGTGACTACATGGTGGCTCACAACCCTCTATAATATGATCTGATGCCCTCTTCTGGCATGCAGAAGATATGCATGCAGATGGAACACTCATGCATTAAATAAATAAATCTATTTTTTTAAAAAAAGGAAATATTAAATCTCAGCATCCTGGTGTATAGATGAGTAGGCATGTGTGCATTGTGCATGATATTTTTTATTAATATCGAAATATTTCTGGATACATAATGATTTATTAGAATTTAAAATATGCAAAAATATTAAAATGCCTGTGAAACCAGAGTTGCCATTTATTAAAATTTAAAATATAGGGAAAAAATTAAAATAGCTGTTAATACCAGAGTTGCCTGTTACAGGAAGAAGAGCAAAACAGTCAGAGGGCTAGTCAGGACTGCTACACCTTTGCGTTGTTCAGTCGTAGCTCTCCAGCCAGTGTCCCAGGAACATTATGGGATGTGGGCCTGTCCCTCAGCTGCTTATGGAACAGTGTGAGTGTAGACTGGCTGTCCAATATGACACAACACAGCCACAGAATAGCTAAATCCAGTCCGTCACTTGGTCCCATAGGCAGCAGGAACCTGGCACGTGCCGTGTTATTATTAACATGTGATGTACCTCAAGGAGTGTAGACACAGGTAGAGATGAAGGACCTGTTGGCATTAAGGCCAGGGAAGCAGATGTCATGTCTTCTTGTCTGATTAGGCAGATCGAATATTCTTGCTACAATTTAATTGTAAACTATGTTATAGCCCTTTAAAGTGAGATTGTCTGCCACATAAAGAAAAAACTTAATAGCAGTTCCATGTTTCTTAAAAATGATTTATCTCTCAGATGGTACTTCCTGAGCCCAAAGCCAATTTTTACTTGGAAATTGAAAAATGACAGAGGATTAGTTATAAAGTGTTTTTTTCCCCTCTTGTGTCCTTGTGCCTCCAAAGGAGCCAGACTTAGGCCGACACACACAGCAGCAAAGATGTCACCAAATGTAATTTTTTTTTGACGAGTGCCATCTAATTAGACATTAAACAATACCATATGACCATGTCCTCAAGAGGATGTGATCATCCTGTCTTTATACTTAATACTTTTAGTCATACTTAATAGTCATATTTCATATGATGAAGGCTCCCTTCAGCATATATTTTTTCACTCAGTGTGTCTGTCCTTCCTTTTAAAGTTTGTGTGTGTATGTGTATGTTTTAGCTATTCACCTTAATGTAAAACAAAGAAAAAATAAATCAGAAAGCTCAGGAATGATTTAAGCCAGGAAACGTATTCAGGGAATATAAATTCACACACTGAACTTTTTCTCCTGGACTATGATGTATTTTCTTCATCTTTGCAGCCTGTCACCTCCTGCCTTAGGGGAGTCCGGAGTGATCTAAACAGGACACAGGGCTGGCGCAGAAGGAGAGCTCTGGGGCTTCTGAGATATTCCGTTTCACCTTAGATGTCAATGCCCTCATGGAAGTTGGGACCTGAGAAGAATTCCAAACTGCTTCCTCTTTGCAGAAGGGCTCCTTTAATCCCTCAGTTCTCAGTAGCTAGGAGACAACTGCACCCAGCCGTTTATAAGTTTATCCGATAATTTGCAACTGCTTCTAGGAAACACAAAAACAAACCCCTCATGCCTGGGTCACCATTGGAGTCATCCCTAGTTTGAACATAGATTTTTCTCTGTTGTTTTCTCCTATAGATCTTGAAGTATGTTATCCAGGTCTTTAACCAAACAGAAAATCTTTTTTTTTCCTCATCCCAAGATCTTGTCTTGCCTATGAACAACCTGAGAGACAGTGGTGAGGGGCTGCTCTGCTCCTGGTGGTCAAGAAAGAGAGAGGGGGAAGGGGAAGGGAAAGGGGGAGGGAGGGAGAGGGAGGGAGGGAGAGAGGGAGGGAAGGAGGGAGGGAGGGAGGGAGGGAGAGAGAGAGAGAGAGAGAGAGAGAGAGAGAGAGAGAGAGAGAGAGAGAGAGAGAGAAACCTACCAGTTAGAGCAGTCTGAATCCAGTCACTTTCCCAAAGCCAATCAGCTGACAACCAAGTTCCGAATGCAGGAGTCTATGGTGTCTGTAGCTGGTGTTTCATATTCAACCCATCACTCTGCCCAAGTGATTTCCTCTTGGACCACTGTAAAGCCAGTAAATCTATGGCTTCGACTCTGCAGTTACCACTGAAGTATGGATCCTGTGTCCTAGCAACAGAAAAACACACAGGCAAGGCAAGGGTACCCCTCTAAATCAGAGCTTCTGATCACTTATCTACAATCCCAGTGGTGTGGTGGTGAGGAGATCCTAGATCTCCTTTGGGGATGAAGGGGCAGGAAAGGCTAGCTAGCCTACCTCATCCCACTGGTTCAGAAAGATCACCCACAGAACTAGGAGACAGCTCAGTGTCTACCCAGTGAAGCACTTGCTCTACAAACAAAAGGACCCAGGCTTGGTCACCTTAACACAGCTTACTTCTGAGTTAGCATATTTACGCCAGAGATATTTTTCAGAAATCTAGAAAGATACACAATGTGTGTATTTTCATCTGTTGCCTGGAAGCTGTCCAGGAAGTGGAGAAGGAGAACAAGGTCAGAGAGGAGCTGCAAATCTAGTCAGGTCCTTCCCGCAGCAGGCAGCCCTGGCGTCAGTCTGGGCAGAATTGTGAGGAAGGCGCTCCATGCCTCTGAATCCATCTCTCACACCGTGTCTCAGGAAACCACTTCCTCGGCTGGCTTCTGTGCTGTCCTGCTAGAATCGGAAGTACAAGGGAGAGGGCAACAGCTGCCTGTGTTGCTGGGGCCTCGGGGAGACGGAACTGTGAAACAGGCGTTAGATGAGCAAACGAGGGACAGCCGGGCAGTGGTGGCGCACGCCTTTAATCCCAGCACTTGGGAGGCAGAGGCAGGTGGATCTCTGAGTTCGAGGCCAGCCTGGTCTACAGAGTGAGTTCCAGGACAGCCAGGGCTACACAGAGAAACCCTTTCTCGAAAAACGGAAAACAAACAAACAAAAACGAGGGACATGTGCAGGTCATGGATCCTCATTATAGGGCTTTGGGGCTGAGGACCGATGGAGAGGCGAAGAACCGAAGGCTTCAGGTGTGAGAAATCTGTGAAAAGAAGGTGAACAGACTCTTAAGTTTGAAGTCGGAAAAGCCCCGAGCATTGGAAAGTCGTCATTTGCAAGACATGGGTTGGCAATACAGGAGAGAGGGGAGGCAATGACTAGTGTGCAGTTCGAATCCCAGCTGGGATTTTTTGCAAGATGAAAAATGACTTCAGCCTGGCCGTTGGCCTGTTGCTGAGATCCAGGGGTCTAGGCCAGAGGACTGTCTCTGGTTACCCTGTCACATTCAGCAGCTCTATTAAGAAGGACAACTGAGCGCAGGGGCCATTAAATAAATCTAAGAGAAATGACAGCTCATCTGCATCTGAAGTCACATGGCTGAGAAAAGTCTCCCTGTGCTCTAATACGAGTGTAACATTTTCTTAGCGTCCTCTGAGGTCTGCGGCTAATATTATGATAAAGTACCATAAGCGTTTCTGGAAGTCGTTTCCGCATTCACATTATCCGATTGATTTTCATTAGCCCAGGGACTTCTTTCCTCTAAAGATCGATCGCATTTGCTTCACCTTTAATTGTTTAAAAAACAAGCAGCTTCTCAAAGCTAGACATTTACGGAGGCATAAATTAGTTTGAGCCATTCTCAGAATTCTGTGCTTTTAAGAGGATCAACAAAGACCCGAGCCAAAGCATATGCCACCCGTCAGAATGATGGAACACCGAGTTTTCCCAGCACTGAGCAACGATTCTGTCACAAAGTGAACGCTGGCCAAATGCAGAAACAGAAGCTGGGAATTTTCCATAAATGGGTCTCACAGAGAAGAGAGACAGCACATACTCAGCACACAGGAACTCCAGCAGACCTGGACAGCACTCCCTAGGCCCTGGGAATAAGCCCCTAAGTCATGGGGGAGCAAACTTTCCCATGGCGACAATGTGTTAGACATCTATGTCACATCCTGCTGAATGACAAGTCTCCAATGCTGTGTGCTGTATGGGGTTCTCTTTACGTTTCTAGTAAGGATGTCAGATACTTAGTTATACCAACAGTGCTGATAAGAATAGACCCAAATGTTTGTTAGTCCCAGACAACACTATTCCATGTCTGGACTGCTGTGTGTTACATTAGACATCACATTCTGTTTTCAAGAGAAAACTTTCTACTGGAATTCAGTGACGCATGTAATAGGTCTTTCCAGAACATTGTATTCTTTGATATCTGCAAATAACATCAGGGTTGGGTCACGTCGCTTTATGGATTCGACGTGATATACAACAGTCAACATTTTTTTTCAGTGTTAAAAGTCGACCTGGAGATCTAGGGATGTATCTCAGGGAAGAGTGCCTGTTAGCACATGTGAGGTCGTGGTTTTAATCCTCAAGGTGGGAGAGGTGTGGGTACCCTGGAAACCACCTATACACAAATGAAGTTGGAATTCTCAAATGCAGATAATTCAGGATTTGCTCCATCAGGAAAGATACAGGCCCTCAGTGCCCCCTAAGTGGGTTGGGTGAGAAACGTCCACCTTAGTCTTGGGTATTTGAATAGTTAGTACCCATGAGGCAGAGATTTTAAGGTGATACCTAATATGGTAAAACAAAAACTAACACCTTGGAATCGGACAAGACAAATAAAAAGGAGGAAAACAGCCCACCAGGAGGCATAGAAACCGAGGCCTCCTTGTTCACACACTTAGGAGTCCTTAAAAACACTAAGCTCGTATCCATAACGTGTACACAAAGGCCCCGTAGTGTAAAAAGACAGCAGAAACTATATTAAAAAGAATAAAAATCAGATAAAATTTACAAAACAGACAAAAACCAAAAACAAGAGGAAGGTCGCTGACATGACATCGTGAGTCGCGGACTCCCCGGAGCTGCCGCTGAGTTCCTGTCCTGCTGGCATCTGCGACTGGCTGGTTAAGGATGAGGGCTGCATCCTTTTCCCTTCTCAGCTCTAGAGCCGTCTGGTGCAGACGCTTGCAGGCCCCGAGCATGCGGCCTCAGCCTGAGTTCACGTGTGCACCAACATTGTTGATTTAGAGAGCTTTGCTTTCTTATCGTCCTCGATCCCCTCTGACTCTTAGGCTCTTTCCGTCTCCTCTTCCGTGGGGTTCCCTGAGCCCTGCCTCACTCTCTGCATAATGTCTGGCTGTGGATTTCTGTATCTGTTCCCATCGGCTTCAGGAGGACGCTTCTCTGATGACGGCTGAGCAAGGGACAGATCTATGAGTAGAGCAAAACACCATTAGGAGTCATTTGATGACTGCGTTGTTTGTTTGTGTTTAGTTTGGGGTTTTATTGTTGGTTCTGTTGATTTGGTTTGGTTTTGGTTTTACCGTAGGTCTCTGGGTTATCTAATCTCAGGTTCGGGGTCACCACGGCAGTGTCAGGTATAGGTTCCATCTTATGGAGTGGACCTTGAGTGAAATCAGATAGTGGTTGGTTCCTCCCACAAGCTTTGTGTGTCACCGTTGCTCTAGCAAATCTGGCAGACAGGACTGCACTGTAGATCAAACGGTTTGTGGCTGGGTTGGTGTTTATGGTTTTTCCTTTGGCAGGATGCAGAGTTCCTTCCTGGGCCAAAGACATTAGCACACGGTGGTGAGGCTCTATGGAGGCAACAGCTTGACTTATACATGTTCAATGAGTTGTGTAGATGTCTTCAGCAGACTTGGGACACGGCCTGTTGGGGCTTCCGTCTGTGCCCGAGGGCGGGTTGGCGCTGTGGTCGTCTGGGTGCCAGATCGGCGGGCCATCGTGACCACAGGGTGAGCGGCGCCACGGAGACTGCCCTCCGCCATCTTTGCTCCAGTGACCAGGTAGTTGGGACCGCCAGGCTCAGAGACAGACAGGCATAATATCGCTTCGGTTTCAGGCAGCTTGTGTGTAACCTGCTCCCAGGTGCTGGGCTGATCTGCAGTGACCAGCGCGCCAGTTCCGCGGCGGGACCTTCTGCCTGGTGGAGGGACCCCGCGCAGGGAGGGAGCCTGCCAGCTTCCCTTCCGCGACCTCTGTTCCCGCGGACTGCGCTGGAGAGACCTGTACCCAGGCTCTCCCCCCGATATAACATCACTTGGGACACGGCCTGTTGGGGCTTCCGTCTGTGCCCGAGGGCGGGTTGGCGCTGTGGTCGTCTGGGTGCCAGATCGGCGGGCCATCGTGACCACAGGGTGAGCGGCGCCACGGAGACTGCCCTCCGCCATCGTTGCTCCAGTGACCAGGTAGTTGGGACCGCCAGGCTCAGAGACAGACAGGCATAATATCGCTTCGGTTTCAGGCAGCTTGTGTGTAACCTGCTCCCAGGTGCTGGGCTGATCTGCAGTAACCAGCGCGCCAGTTCCGCGGCGGGACCTTCTGCCTGGTGGAGGGACCCCGCGCAGGGAGGGAGCCTGCCAGCTTCCCTTCCGCGACCTCTGTTCCCGCGGACTGCGCTGGAGAGACCTGTACCCAGGCTCTCCCCCCGATATAACATCACTTGGGACACGGCCTGTTGGGGCTTCCGTCTGTGCCCGAGGGCGGGTTGGCGCTGTGGTCGTCTGGGTGCCAGATCGGCGGGCCATCGTGACCACAGGGTGAGCGGCGCCACGGAGACTGCCCTCCGCCATCTTTGCTCCAGTGACCAGGTAGTTGGGACCGCCAGGCTCAGAGACAGACAGGCATAATATCGCTTCGGGTTCAGGCAGCTTGTGTGTAACCTGCTCCCAGGTGCTGGGCTGATCTGCAGTGACCAGCGCGCCAGATCTGCTGTGGGACTTCTGCCTGGCAGAGGGACGCCCCCTCCCCCCCCCCAGGAGAGATCACACACCCCTGCACAGGGCAGGAGCCTGCCAGCCTCCCTTTGGCGACCTCTGCTCCAGGAATCCACTAGGCTGAGCCTTTAGATGTGCAAGGCCTCCCCAATATAAGATCACTTGGGGCAAAGCACATTAGGGCTCCAAAGTCACTCAGGAGCAGGCAGGCCCCAGAAATCGGTGCCAGGGGAATCCTGGTAATCCAGGGGGGGCAGAAATAGCTTTGCAGGCTCACAGGAGGTCCAACCAACAGCCAGTGGCAGCAGGACCAACTAACACCAGAGGTATCCAGATGGCAAAAGGCAAACGTAGGAATGTTACTAACAGTAATCAAAGTAATGTGGGACCATCCGAACCCAACTCTCCAACAGCAGCAAGTCCTGGATACCCCACCACACCCGAAAGACAAGATCTGGATTTAAAATCACTTCTCATGATGCTATTAGAGGATCACAAGAAGGACACAAATAAATCTCATAAAGAGTTACAGGAGACCATGAATCAACGGTTAGAAGCCCTTACAAAGGAAACACAAAAATCGCTTAGAGAAATGCGGGGAGAACATGGATCAAAAGATGGAGGCGCACAAGGAGACAACACAAAAATCGCTTAACGAGATGAATCAACGGGTAGATGCACTCACAAAGGAATCACAAAATTTGCATAAAGAAATACAGAAGAATATGGGTCAACAGACGGATGCCCATAAGGAGGCAACACAAAAATTGCTTAAAGAAATGAATCAACGGTTAGATGCCCTTACAAAGGAAACACGAGAACTGCTTAAAGAAATGCAGGAGACGATGGATCAACAGATGGAATCCCATGAGGAGGAAACACAAAAATCGCTCAGAGAAATGCAGGAGAACGTGGGTCATCAGGAAGAAATCCTGAAAGAGGTAATGCAAAAATACCTTAAAGAAATACAGGAAAATACAAACAAACAAGTGAAGGATCTCAGCAAATCCATCCAGGAACTAAAAAAGGAAGTAGAAACAACTAAGAAATCACAAAGGGAGACAACTTTGGAGATAGAAAACCTTGGGAAGAAATCAGGAGTCATAGATGCAAACATCAACAATAGAATACAAGAGATGGAAGAAAGAATCTCAGGTGCTGAAGATTCCATAGAAAGCATCGACTCAACAGTCAAAGAAAATGCAAAATGCAAAAAACGCGTAACCCAAAACATCCAGGAAATCCAGGACACAATGAGAAGACCAAACCTAAGGATTATTGGTATAGATGAGAGTGAAGATTTGCAACTTAAAGGGCCAGTAAACATCTTCAACAAAATTATGGAGGAAAACTTCCCTAACTTAAAGAGAGAGATGCCGATGAACATACAAGAAGCCTACAGAACTCCAAACAGACTGGACCAGAACAGAAATACCTCCCGTCACATAATAATCAAAACACCGAATGTTCTAAACAAAGAAAGAATACTAAATGCAGTAAGAGAAAAGGGCCAAGTAACATACAAAGGAAGACCTATCCGAATCACATCAGACTTCTCACCAGAGACTATGAAAGCCAGAAGATCCTGGGCAGATCTCATGCAGACACTAAGACAGCACAAATGCCAGCCTAGACTACTATACCCAGCAAAACTCTCAATCACCATAGATGGAGAGACCAAGATATTCCATGATAAAACCAAATTTTCACAATATCTTTCCACAAATCCAGCCCTGCAACGGATAATAGGTGGAAACCTCCAATACAGGGAGAGAAACAACACCCTGGAAAAAATGAGATAATAACCTTCTTGAATCAAACCCAAAAGTAGATAACCACTCAAACATAAAGATAGCGTCAAGAATGGCAGATGGCAATAATCACTATGCCTTAATCTCTCTTAATATCAATGGTCTCAATTCCCCAATTAAAAGACATAGACTAGCAGACTGGATACGTAAACAGGACCCAGCATTTTGCTGCATGCAGGAAACGCACCTCAGTGTCAAAGACAAACACTACCTCAGAGTAAAAGGCTGGAAAACAATTTTACAAGCAAATGGCCCCAAGAAACGAGGTGGAGTAGCCATCCTAATATCGGATAAAATTGATTTTCAACCCAAAGTCATCAAAAAAGACACAGAAGGACACTACATACTGATCAAGGGAAAAATCCACCATCAAGAACTCTCAATCCTGAATATCTATGCTCCAAATGCAAGGGCACCCTCATTCGTAAAAGAAACTTTACTAAAACTCAAAGCACACATCGCACCGCACACAATAATAGTGGGTGACTTCAACACCCCGCTCTCTGAAATGGATCGTTCAGGAAAGCAGAAACTAAACAGGGACACAGTGAATCTAATTGAAGCCTTGGACCAAATGGAACTAACTGATATATATAGAACATTTCATCCTAGAGCTAAAGAATACACCTTCTTCTCAGCTCCTCATGGTACCTTCTCCAAAATTGACCATATAATTGGTCACAAATCAGACCTCAACAGATACAAGAAGATAGAAATAATCCCATGCCTCCTATCAGATCACTATGGAATAAGGGTGGTCTTCAATGGCAACAAAAACAAAAGAAAACCCACGTACACATGGAGGCTGAACAATGCTCTACTCAATGATAACTTGGTCAAGGTGGAAATAAAGAAAGAAATCAAAGACTTCTTGAAAGTTAATGAAAATGAAGGCACAACATACCCTAACTTATGGGACACAATGAAAGCAGTGCTAAGAGGAAAATTCATAGCCCTGAGTGCCGCCAAAAAGAAACGGGAGACAGCATACACTAACAGCTTAATGGCACACCTGAAAGCCCTGGAACAAAAAGAAGCAAATACACCAAAGAGGAGTAGAAGGCAGGAAATCATCAAACTCAGGGCTGAAATCAATCAAGTAGAAACAAATAAAACCATACAAAGAATCAACAAAACGAGGAGTTGGTTCTTTGAGAAAATCAACAAGATAGATAAGCCCTTAGCCAGACTAACCAAAGGGCACAGAGATAGTATCCAAATTAATAAAATCAGAAACGAAAAGGGAGAGATAACAACAGAAACTGAGGAAATTCAAAAAATCATCAGATCCTACTACAAAAACCTGTATTCAACACAACTAGAAAATCTTGAGGAAATGGACAATTTCCTTGACAGATACCAAGTACCAAAATTAAATCAGGATCAAATAGACCATCTAAACCGTCCTATAACCCCTGAAGAAATAGAAGTTGTCATTGGAAGTCTTCCAACCAAAAAAAGCACAGGTCCAGATGGTTTTAGTGCAGAATTCTATCAGACCTTCAAAGAAGACCTAACACCAATACTCTTCAAACTGTTCCACAAAATAGAAACAGAAGGAACACTACCCAACTCGTTCTATGAAGCCACAATTACACTAATACCAAAAGCACACAAAGATCCGACAAAGAAAGAGAATCTCAGGCCAATCTCTCTTATGAATATCGATGCAAAAATACTCAATAAAATTCTTGCCAACCGAATCCAAGAACACATCAAAACGATCATTCACCACGATCAAGTAGGCTTCATCCCAGGGATGCAGGGATGGTTCAATATAAGGAAATCCATCAATGTAATCCACTACATAAACAATCTCAAAGAAAAAAACCACATGGTCATCTCATTAGATGCTGAGAAAGCATTTGACAAAATTCAGCATCCTTTCATGCTAAAGGTCTTGGAAAGATCAGGAATTCAAGGCCCATATCTAAACATAGTAAAAGCAATTTACAGCAAACCAGTAGCCAGCATCAATCTAAACGGAGAGAAACTTGAAGCAATCCCACTAAAATCAGGGACTAGACAAGGCTGCCCTCTCTCTCCATATCTTTTCAATATAGTACTTGAAGTTCTAGCTAGAGCAATTAGACAAGAAAAAGAGGTCAAAGGGATACAAATTGGAAAGGAAGAAGTCAAACTATCACTATTTGCAGACGATATGATAGTATACATAAGCGACCCAAAGAACTCCACCAGAGAACTCCTACAGCTGATAAACGACTTCAGCAAAGTGGCCGGATATAAAATCAACTCAAGCAAGTCAGAAGCCTTCCTATACTCAAAGGATAAGCAGGCTGAGAAAGAAGTAAGAGAAATAATACCCTTTACGATAGCCACAAACCATATTAAGTATCTTGGCGTGACGCTAACCAAACAAGTGAAAGATCTGTATGACAAGAACTTCAAGTCTCTGAAGAAAGAAATTGAAGAAGACCTCGGAAGATGGAAAAATCTGCCATGCTCATGGATTGGCAGGATTAATATAGTAAAAATGAGCATCTTACCAAAAGTAATACACAGATTCAATGCAATCCCCATCAAAATCCCAACTCAATTCTTCATAGAGTTAGAAAGAGCAATTCAAAAATTCATCTGGAATAACAGAAAACCCAGAATAGCTAAAACTATTCTCAAGAGTAAAAGAACCTCTGGGGGAATCAGTATCCCGGACCTCAAGCTGTACTACAGAGCAATAGTGTTAAAAACTGCATGGTATTGGTACAGTAACAGACATGTAGATCAATGGAACAGAATTGAAGACCCAGAAATGAATCCACACTCCTATGGTCACTTGATCTTTGACAAAGGAGCTAAAACCATCCAGTGGAAAAAAGATAGCCTTTTCAACAAATGGTGCTGGCTCAGCTGGAGGTCAACATGCAGAAGAATGCAAATTGACCCATCCTTATCTCCTTGCACTAAGCTCAATTCTAAGTGGATCAAAGATCTCCACATAAAACCAGACACACTGAAACTAATAGAAGGGAAACTAGGGAAGAACCTTGAACATATGGGCACAGGGGAGAATTTCCTGAACAGAACTCCAATAGCTTATACTCTAAGATCAAGAATAGACAAATGGGACCTCATTAAATTACAAAGTTTTTGCAAGGCAAAAGACACCGTCAAAAAGACAAAGCGGCAACCAACTAACTGGGAAATGATCTTTACCAACCTTACATCCGACAGAGGGCTAATATCCAAGATATACAAAGAACTCAAGAAGTTAAACTCCAGAGAGGCAAGTAACCCTATTAAAAAATGGGGTACAGAGCTAAACAAAGAGTTCTCACCTGAAGAATATCTAATGGCTGAGAAGCACCTAAAGAGATGTTCATCATCCTTAGTCATTAGGGAAATGCAAATCAAAACAACCCTGAGATTCCATCTCACACCAGTCAGGATGGCTAAGATCAAAAACACAGGAGACAGCAGTTGTTGGCGAGGATGTGGAGAAAGAGGAACACTCCTCCACTGCTGGTGGAATTGCAGGCTGGTACAACCACTCTGGAAAGCAGTCTGGCGGCTCCTCAGAAAACTGGGCATGACACTTCCGGAGGATCCGGCTATACCACTCCTGGGCATATACCCAGAGACTTTACCTGCATGCAATAAGGACACATGCTCCACTATATTCATAGCAGCCTTATTTATAATAGCCAGAAGCTGGAAAGAACCCAGATGTCCCTCAACGGAGGAATGGATTCAGAAGATGTGGTATATTTACACAATGGAATACTACTCTGCAATTAAAAACAATGAATTCACGAAATTCCTAGGCAAATGGTCAGAACTTGAAAATATCATCCTTAGTGAGGTAACCCAATCACAAAAGATCACACATGGTATGAAGTCACTGATAAGGGGATATTGACCCAGAATCTCAGAATACCCTAGACACAATCAGCATATCAATAGATTTCTAAAAAGATGGAAGGAGAGACCCCTGGTCCTGGAAAGACTGGATGTAGGGGAACGCCAGGACAGAGTAATGAGAGGGGGTTGAACGGAGAAAAGAGGGAGGGAAGGGGGCTTATGAGACCTTCGGGGAGGGAGGAAACGGGAAAGGGGAAGTGATTTGGAATGTAAATTAAAAAAATAAAATAAAATTAAATTAAAAAAAAAAAAAAAAAAAAGATGTCTTCAGCAATGGGGCCTTGCTGTCAGTTGTAGAGAGCAGCCTATAGTCTTGGCTTAAGACAGCCTTGGTTGTTTGGGGTTTCCACCGGACTCCTTTAGACAACATCTCAATTAGATGTTACCCAATCCTGGTACTGGAAACTTCGTTTAAGAAATGAGATGACCAGCTGGAGTTCTGTGTCTCCCATTATTTTGCAATTTCACTTAAATCACGTGAGTGTGTGTGTGTGTGTGTGTGTATACACACACACACACATACACATATACATAAATAAAATAGCAAGGTGTCACTTGTGTTATTGATCTTGACCATTCTGATGAGTGTAAGGTGAAATCACAAAGCGGTTTTGATTTGGAGGAGTAAAAATGTCAACTATTTCGTTGTTTCTCGCCCTTCTGAGTTTCACTTATTACGAATGTTCTGTTTAGGGGCTGGAGAGATGGCTCAGTGGTTAAGAGTGCTAACTGCTCTTCTGAAGGTCGTGAGTTCAAATCCCAGCAACCACATGATGGCTCACAACCATCCATAATGAGACCTGATGCCCTCTTTTGGGGTGTCTGAAGACAGCTAGAGGAAGCAAGCAGGGCTGGAGTGAGAAGAAAAAATGTCTAAAGACAGCTACAGTGTACTCACATATAATAAAAACAGTGTACTTACATATAATAAATAAACAAATCTTTAAAGAAAAGAATGTTCTGTTTAGATCTGCTTGGGTCTATTTTTAGATTATATTAATTGAGTTATTTGTTTTCTTGATATCTAGTTTTTTTTTTTTGAGTTCTTTATATATTTTGGGTTTCAGTCCTCTATTAGATGTGTAGTGGGTTATAATCTTTTCCCATTCGGGAGGCTGCCACTTGGTCTAAATGATGGTGTCCTTTGCTGTGCAGAAGATTTTCAGTTTCATGAGGTCCCATTTATTAATCATTGATATTAAGTGCTTCTGGTGTGGTCTTTGCAGAAAGTCTTTTCTGTGCCAATGTGTTCAAGGATATTCCTTACTTTCCCTTCTATCAGGTTCAGCATATTTGGTTTTCTGTTGAGGTCTTTGATTCGAGTTGAATTTTATGCAGGATAATAAGTAAGGATCTATTATATTTTTTATTATTTAGAATTGTTTTAGCTATCTTGGGTATTTCATGCTTTCATATGAAGCCAAAAATTGTCCTTTCAAGGCCTGTGAAAAATTGTCTTGGACTTTTAATGGGGATGGCTTTGAATCAGTTGATTGATTTTGGTGGGATGCTCATTTTTTTCTCTATTCATTCTACCCAACTGTGAGGGCGGGATATCTCTCCACTTCTGATATCTTCTTTAACTTCTTTCTTTAAAGAGTTGAAGTTTTTATCATACACATATTTCTGTTGCTTGGTTAGAGTTACCCCAAGATATTTCATATCATTTGAAGCTATTGTGAAAGGTGTGGTTTTCCTGATTTCTTTTTTAGTCTGTCATTTGTATATAGGAGGACTACTGTGTTTTTCAGTTAATTTTTTATCTGGCTACTTTGCTTTAAGTGTTTATCAGCTGTAGGACTTCCCTGGTGTAATGAGGGTCTCTTATGTATTCTGTCACATCACCTGCAAATAAACATACTTTGACTTCTTCCTTTCCAGTTGAATCCCCTTGATCTCCTTGCTCTAGCTAAGACTTCAGTACTATATTGAATAGATGTGGACAGGACATTGTCTTGTTCCTGGTTTTAATAAAATTGCTTTGAGTTGTTCTTTAAGTTGATGTTGGCCATGGGCTTGCCGTAAATGGCCTTTATTATTTTGAGGTACATCCCTGGTATCTCTCTGTTCTTTCCAGGACTTTTATTATAAGGAAGTGTCAGATTTTTGTCAAAGGCGGTGTGTGTGTGTGTGTGTGTGTGTGTGTGTGTGTGTGTGTGTGTTGGACATAAGCCTGTGGCCATCAGTCACATAGGGCCACGCCCCAGGCCCCTAGTGTTCTGGGTGGACTCCACCCCCACAGACACCTATACATAAATAAAATAGCAAGGTGTCACTTGTGTTATTGATCTTGGCTACAGCCAGGTTTTCCCCGCCCCACAGTTACCTGGCAACAGCAGCTATGAAAGGGGATACTTGCCCCTCCTTGCTCTCTCACCCTTCTCTCTTGCCTCTCTCGCCCCTCTCTCATCTTCTCTCTTTTCTTTTCATCTCTCTCTTTCTCTTATCTTTCTCTTTTCTATTCTCTTCTCCCCCTTCCCACGTGGGGGATCAAGTCCTGATCTCCCCCCCCCCCCATCTAGTCGGGCGCTTGCCATCTCTCTACAGGTACCCAGGCCCTACTTGCCATTTCCTGTGTGTGTGTGTGTGTGTGTGTGTGTGTGTGTGTAATGAGATGATCTTGTGATTTTTGTCTTTCAGTTTGTTTCCATGGTAGATTACATTTACTGATTTATGAATATTGAAGCATCTTTGTATCTCTGGGATGAAACCCATATTTCATTGAGAACTTTCACATCTGTGTTCATAAGGGGAATTGATCCGCAATTTTCCTTCATGGTTGGGTCTTTATGTGGTTTGGGTATCAGGGTAACTGTGGCCTTGTAAAATAAATTGGGCAATGTTCTTTCTGCTTCTGTTTAATTTGAGGAGTATTGGCTTCAACTCTTCTTTGAAAATATGACAGAATTCTGTGCTAAAACTGTCTGGCCTTAGGCTTTTGGTTGGGAGACTTTTAATGAACCTGTTTAAATTGTTTGTCTGGAAAGAACAGAGATACAAGAGATGTACCTCAAAATAATAAAGGCCATTTACAGCAATCCCATAGCCAACATCAACTTAAAGAGAAACTCAAAGCAAATATAACTTTGGCAAGTGGTAACTACTTTTTTTAAGATTTATTTATTTATTAATCTTTATATATATGAGTACACTGTAGCTGTACAGATGGTTGTGAGCCATCATGTGATTGCTGGGAATTGAATTCAGGACCTCTGCTCTCTCTGGCCCCCCTTGCTCCAGCACAAAGATTTATTTATTGTTTTATGTAAGTACACTGTAGCTGTCTTCAGACACCCCACAAGAGGACGTCAGATCTCATTACGAATGGTTGTGAACCACCCATGTGGTTGCTGGGATTTGAACTCAGACCTTTGAAAGAACAGTCAGTGCTCTTAATCACTGAGCCATCTCTCCAGGCACCATGTGGTAACTAATAAGAAAATTATCCAAAAGGACATGTGTGGATATACTCACTAATATGTGGATATTTGCCACAAAACTCAAAAAGGTCAACAAACTGAAGTGCCTGAGTGAGGACGCCTCAGTCCCACTTGGGAGGGAGAAGAAAGCAATCACAAGTGGGGAAGGAGGGAGGGACCTGGGAGGGAAAGTGGAGGAGGATTGGGGGGGAGGGGAGTGGGGAACCTGATTTGGTATTGGGTGAGGGAAAAGGACTGAAGCCCTGAGGCCAGCAGAAAGAATGGAAATAGCAACCTCTGGAGATAGGAGGTTGGGGAGACCTTCCAGAATGTACCAGAGACCTGGGAGGTGAGATGCTCTCAGGACTCAAAGGGAGGGACCTTAGATGAAATGCTGGACAGTAGGGAGAGGGAACTTGTAGAGCCCACCTTCAGCAGGAAGAGAGGGCATCAAATGAGGGAGAGGGGGACCATCCCACAGTCAAAACTCTGACCCACAATTGTTCCTGTCTGAAAGAATTACAGGGATGGAAATGGAGAGGAGCCTGAGGAAAAGAAGGTCCAGCGACCGGCCCAAAGTGGGATCCAACTCAAGGGGAGGTCCCAAGGCCTGACACTATTACTGAAGCTATGGAGCGCTCACAAAAAGGATCCTAGCTTGACCGTACTCTGGAAGACCCAACAAACAGCTCAAAGAGTCAGATGCAGATATTTTCACCCAATCAATGGACAGAAGCAGCTGATCCCTGTTGTTGAATTAGGGAAGGCTGAAAGAAACTGAGGAGAAGGGAGACCCTGTAGGAGTACCAGCAGTCTCAATTAATCTGGACCCCAGAGATCTCTCAAACACTGGACCACCAAACAGGCAGCATACACCAGCTGATATGAGGCCCCCAACACACATACAGTAGAGGACTGCCATGTCTGGGTTCATTCAGAGATGATACACCTAACCCTTAAGAGACTGGTGGTGGCCACAGGGAGTTTAGAGGTCAGGAGGGGTGGTGGGTGGGGACATCCACGTGGAGACAGGGGAGTGGAGAGGAGGTATGGGATGTGGAACAGTCAGATTACACATCTGGAATGGATGGGGGGGATAAAATATGGTGTGTAAATAAATAAATAAATAAAAGAACAACAACAAAAAAAGAAAATTATCTCCTCCCACCTTTTTAAAAATGATTTTCTATTTTGGTGCAGCACAGGTTTTTAAAGTATGTTCTTATGGTTCTCTGGATTTTCTTATGCCCTCTTCTTGACTCTAATTTTGTTAATTTTCATGTTCTCTATTCATTGTCTAGTTAGTTAAGAATTTGTCAATCTTTTTGATTTCCTCAAAGAACCAACTCTGTGTCCGTGATTCTTTCTATTGTTTAGTTTGTTTGTTCCTGTTTCATAGATTTTGGCCCTGATTTGAGTATTCCTTATCTACTCATTTTGGGTGTGATTTCTTCTTTTTGTTCTAGAGATTTCAGGTGTGCTGTTAAGTTACTAGTATGAGATTTCTCCATTTTTTATGTAGATTCTTAGTGCTATGAACTTGCCTCTTAGAACCACCTTCATTGTGTCCCATATATTTAGACATATTGTATATTCATTTTTATTCATTTCTATTCTTTTATTTCTTCCCTAATTTCTGCCTTGACCCATTTTTCACTCAGGAGAGGATTATTCAGTTTTCATGATTGTAAGCTCTCTGCTGTTTCTCCTGTTGATAATATCCAGCTTTAATCTATGGTGGTCAAATAGAATGAAGGGAGTTATTTCAATTTTCTTGTATCCATTGTGATTTGCTTTGTGTCCAAGTCTGTGGTCAGTCAGTCTTGGAGGAGGTTCCATGAGGTTCTGAGGAGAAGATATATCCTTATGTTCTGTAAATATCTGTCAGGTCCATTTGTCAGTTAGCTCCAGCATTTCTCTGTTTAGTTTTTGCCTGGGTGACCTGTCTGTTGTTGAGAGTGGGATATTGAAATCTCCCACTCTCAGTGTGTGAGGGTCAATATAGAGAAAATAGGGCATTCCATGATAAAACCAAATCTAAGCAATATCTATCTGTAAATGCAGCCTGACAGAATGTGCTAGGAGGAAAACTCCAACCTAAAGAGAGTGCAAACCAAAACTAATGCACCAAACACAAGGGTGTCCAAGTTCATTAAAAAGATACTACTACAGTGTAAATCACATATTGACTCTCTTTTTATCAGATATTAAAACTGCTATACCAGCTTGCTTCCTGGGTCTATTTTCTTGAAATAACCTTTTCATTCTTTTTACCCTAAAATGAGGTCTATCCTTGATATTAAGGTATGTTTCTTGGATATAGCAGAAGGATGGATCCTGTTTCACATCTTTTGTTAGTGTGTACCTTTTTATTGGGGAATTGAGACATTTGATATTGAGAGGTATCAATGAACAGTGTTTGTTGACTACTGTTATCCTGTGTTTGCTGGTTAATTTTATGTTGGTTGGACACAGGCTAGAGTCATCTGAGAGAAGGAAATCACAATTAAGGGAACGCCTCCGTAAGATCAGACTGTAGGCAAGCCTGTAGAGCATTTTCTTATTTAGTGGTTGGTGTGGGAGGGTCCAGCCCATTGTGGGTGGAGCTATAGTCCTTGGGCTGGTGATCCTGAGTTCTGTAAGAAAGCAGGCTGAAGGAGTCAGGGCTGGTTAGTAAGCAGCAATCCTTCATGGCCTCTGCATCAGCTCCCGCCTCCAGGCTCTATTCCTGTTTGAGTTCCTGACCTAACTCTTCAATGACAGACTATGATGTGGAAGCCCGAGTAAAGCAAATCCTTCCCTCCCTAACTTGCTTTTGATCATGGTGTTTCATTATAGCAACTGTAACTAAGCTCAGTTGGTACCAGGTTAGTAGAGTACAGCTGCGAGACACCCAACCATGTTGCCTTTGGGAGGATTATGGAAGGACTTTGAAACTATGGGCTAGAAAAGCCACTGAGTGCTGCGAGCTCAGTGAGTTCTGTGGGAGCTTGCGAGATGACAATGTTGACAGCAGTGTAGACAATGAAGTCCTGGCTTGTGAATTTCGTAGAAAGACTCTACCAGATCATTTGTGTGACAAATCTGTGGTGTCCGCTCGGGCTGGAGTTGAAGAATCAGCTGTGATTAACAAGAGACCAAAGCCACTAAACAATACCTTTGTTTTGCTGGGACAATAGATGCTGGTCAGCTGGGGCTGAAGAACCATCTGTGACTGAGAAATGTGAGGCGAAATCTTTTGAGAAGTATTTCCTCAGCGTCAGCAGATGGGAGTTGGGTTCAAGGTTTTACCTCACGCCGGCAGCCAAACCTAGTCTTGTGTAAAAGCCTCCCAGGTGGTCCTGGTTTTGAAGACATGAAGGGGTCATGGAGAGCAGCTGAGGCTTGGTTCCGTGAGAGGCCACTGATGAAGGGGCAGCTGGAGTAACGGTGGAAGCCCCTGAAGGACTGAAGGGGTCAGTTGAGGGCTGGCACCATGAAGCGAGCCCAAGAGAGGCTATTGGTGAAAGTACAAGCCAGTTGCTGTAGAAGACCCTAGAATTTGGGGGATGCCTGTAGCATGGGACGGCCAACAAGAACACCAGCAGCAGTGAAGTAGGGCCAACCAGAGCTGAGATGAGGAACTGTATGTGCTACGGAAGGAGGAGCCTAAATCCCAGAAAATTGTGAGTAAATCCCAGTTATAGAACACTGAATTATTTACTCTGTGAGAGTGTGCTTTTCCATTATGACGGTGCCCTGGTTCTCCCTTCTTAAACTAAGAAAGCATTTAACTTATTTTTTATTTTATAGAAGCCCACAGTTGAGAGACTTTTGAATTTTTTTAAAAGAGATTTGGATTTTAAAAGAGGCTTTAGATTTTTATAGAGATGGAACTTTTAAAGTATTTGAATTGGTGAAGACTGTGGGACTTTCATATTTGCAATCTGTTTTATGTTTGTGATATTTATTATTCTGAGATCTTGGGGATGAACCAAAATAAGGAAAGATAACCTTAAAAGGTGTGTCACACTGACAAGGGGTCAATTGTGCTGGCTAATTTTCTGTCGACTTGATACAGACTAGAATCATCTGAGAGGAGGGAACCCCAGTTAAGAAAATGTCTTCAGATGTTTGGGCTGTAGGCAAGCCTGTAGAGCATTTTCTTAATTACTGATAGGTGGGGGAGGGCTCGGCCCTTTGTGGGTGGGGAATAGGACTCAGGAATAGGATATGGAGAAATGGGAGAGTGAAGATCTGAAGCTGGCCGACCTGCTCTGCCCACCTCCTTATTTCTCAGGCAGGCTTTGCAATAGGCTTGCTGGGGCTGGGGACTGGGATAACAGGGTGAGTGCAGGGGAAGGTTAAAGAGGATCTGTGTGATCCGCCAGAGACAGAGACAGGGGAAGGGAGGCCTGGTCTGCTCCAGAGATGGAGGTGAGGCTGGGGGATTGGGTTTGGAGGAGAGGAGGGAGAGGTGAAGATGCACAGTTAGCCTTCCTGCTTCCCTGTCGGAGCCTTCGGGTTCTCAGGGAATGCTCGCCAGAGTTGGGACTGGGATAAACCAATCCAGGGATGAAAGTTTGGAGGGGAAGATCCTGTGACCCACTGGAGAGCGGGTGCGATGGGGAGGGAGGCTGAAGCAAGTGTTCTGCTACAGAGCTGGGAATAAGACCCGGGGACTGGATCTAGAGGACAGAAAGGAGAGATGGAGATCTGCAGTTAGCCTGGCTGCTTCCCTGGCCAGACTCCATTTCACTTCTGTCAGATGTGAGCAACTACTTTGGTCTGAGTTCTGGTGAAGGGCCATGGTAATTTTGTCCAAATATAGTCACCCCCAACCCCTGAAATCGTGCTCAGAAGAATGACATCATCAGAGGTGATCACAAGCCTGTGACCTTTGTGGAACACTGTAGGAAGCACCTCTGAGCTAGCTGCCATGGGGAGGGGGCACCGGTGAGGAAGCTGCATCACCCCATTGGCGATCTGTTTCCACAAGCCCTCTTGCCTGGTGTACACAGCCTACAGAAAGAAAGTGTTCGGGCAACAGTGGCAGGTATTGGCAGCAGGCTGCCTTTGTCCTAGAGAGCTGTTGTTGCTGGATTATAGGACAGAGCGCCGCTATGCGTTGTGGGTAGGAAGATGAATGGGAATCCTGTCTGTGTGGGGAGAGGGAACCCTAAGGAGACTGTTTCAGCTAAAGGTGTAAGGCGAGCTGGTCCTCTCCCCTCCTCTGCCTCTTCTCTTGGCCCACCTATCCAGCCCGCTCCTTCCTCCCCTCCCCACTCACACACGTGGGCTTGCTGTTGAGTTCCTCGTGGTCCCCACACAAAGGGGGAAAATTGCAAACACCAAAGACCCACAGGCAACAGATTTCTGTCTGCATTAGAAGCCCCAGTGTGCCCTTTTTTTGCATTCTCCACATGTCTTAGTTAGACTTCCTATTGCTATGACGAAACACCATGGCCAAAGGCAATTTGGAGGGTGATGGGTTTATTTGGCTACGATTCCACATCATTGTTTTTCATCGAAGGAAGTCAGGGCCGGATCTAAAACAGTGAAAAACGTGGAGGAAGGAGCTGATGCAGAGGCCAAGGAGGGGTGTAAAATGAATTATTTTTAATATAATTGTAAACGGTGAATTAATATGGAGGCTGTATGGCTAGTTCCAAATAACCACACAGAGAGAACAAGATTTATTTTGAAGCTTCACCTCAACACCTGGGCATTATTGATCTATTAATCCTCTAAAACTAATCTGGCTTCCTTACAGTCACCATCTCAAATACTTGTAATTAGAACTTCCATTGTCCAGATTAACTCCAGACTCCTTCCTTTTGGCTCTAACTCCACTCCCACTCCTGCCCCACCACCGCCTCCTTCTCCTAGTTGGTGGAAGTTCTGCCTATTCTCTTTTCTGCTCAGCCAGTGGGTAATCAGCATTTATTGACAAGGCAGAGAATAAAATGGTAAGACTTGTTTACATAAATTTAAGACAGGCGATTATGTCTCCACATATGTTTTACAATGCTGTGACCTTATTGAAACAAGATGTGAGGGCAGAGAAATCCACATTTGAAGAACACTAGGATAAACGTTGCACAATGCACTAAAACATTCCTACTGAGGGGTGCTGCTTACTGGCTTGCTCCCCATGGCTTGCTCATCCTGCTCTCATAGAACCAAGGACCACCAACCCAGGGTTGGTCCCGCCCACCATGGACTGGGCCCTGCCCCATCAGTCATTAAATAAAAACATGCCCTACAGGCTTGCCTGCAGCCAGATCTTATAGAGGACATTTCTCAACTGAAGCTGCCACCTTTCAGAAGACTCTAGCTCCTGTCAAGTTGACACTGCAGGTGCTCCCAATCTCAGAAAGCTTTACCATGAAGAAGTGATCAATGTTTGAGAAGACAGATATGTGTAATTTGGCTACACAAAATGTGTTCAAACATGGGGCACTCTATTTCTAAAAATTTTTGAGTTTATATGTATTAGCTAAACATAACCAAAAAGTAAAGATATGGTAAAGTGTTAGAAAAAAAAATGTACCGAATTACTTACTACATGTAAGAGCCTGTGGAGATTATAATATTCTGATTATCTCTTAAGGAGGTTTCCATTAAATAGGTAAGAGGAAGCATTAAAAAATTCTCAAGGTGCAAAGGAGCGCCAACTGTTGATTTTATGGATAGAGTTTAAAAATAATATTTTCTAAAGGAATGGTGAAGTAGGAAGAAAATTCTAGAAACAAACAGATCAGTTTGCCTGGGGCAGGAAGTAGGAACTGGGTTGACGTTAGAGGAGTAGGCTTCATGGGGCAACGGATTTGCCCTGATCTTGATATCTTGAGTTTGTTTGTGGCTTTTGTTTGGCTCTATACATTTTTTTTTTCAGTATTAATCTGAATCTTAAAAGGTATAATTTTCCTATAAGCAACTTACACCTCAATAACTGTGCTTTAATGAAAGATATGAGGTTTGAGGTCAGGAGGAGGAGTTGGAGGGTCAGACAGAGGCAGGGTGGGGGGTGGGGCGGGTGAGGTGAGGAAGATACTGACCAGCTTCTTCTTCCTCCGGGAATGCTGGAGAAATGACACAAACACATGGACTCCTCTTCAGGGTTTGTGGAGCAGTGACTCTAAGCTGTGTTTCTCCTTATCTCCGTGCCAGGGCTTGACCAACAAATGATCACCTGCCCAAGAGACCCCTTGAGGTCAAGCTGCACACATACAATCTGATGGTTAGGCTGAGCATCCCCAGGAAGCAACCCTGATAGAAGTTCTGTTGGGAGTCCTTGGGTTGCCCCCCTCTCCCGCATGGTCAAGCAAAGTCCACTTCTTCTCTCTCTTTCCAACCCATTGGAAAGCCTCCAAGCAGAAAAGGCACCAAAAAGCCCAGTCTAGCATTCCTGATGTTCCTGACAGGTGCCCCAACCTCCCCTCACAAACCACCCAACACACACACACACACACACACACGGGCACACAGAGGGAGAGAGAGAGACAGACAGAGACACACAGAGAGAGAGAGAGAGAGAGAGACAGAGACAGACAGAGACACACACACACACAGAGAGAGAGAGAGAGACAGAGACAGACAGAGAGAGACAGAGACAGAGTCTATAAAAAGCTCTCACTTGATAGTCTGCCTGTGACCTCTTCCCATTTTGTCTCCTGAGACTGGTGAGCTCACCAAGGAGTCCATTCCCAAATAAACCTGCCCTTTTCTTAAACATTTAATTCAGCTGAACTGGCTTATTCATCGTAGAAAACCTCACTCACCGGAGCGCCAGCTCAGCTTTGCCAGATCCTTCATTCCCGTACCCACTGTGGTCCCACAATAGCGTTCCCTCCCATACCCACTGTGGTCTCACAACAGTCCCCATCTCTTGGGCTAGCTGACAAGAGATTAGGTTCTGCCAAGGTGGTCAGGGTTGGCCATTACCTTAGATTTTTTTCGACCATTGTGATAAACACTAGAACCAGAGACAACCTGTGGAGAAAAGGATTTATGTGACACAGGAGGCCATATAAGAAAGCCGCTTACTGTCTTAATCCACTTGACTTGATCTTTGCTTTCTACAACCTTGCACCACCTGCCTAAGGACCAGCCAGAGCGGGCTGATTCCTCCTAGATGATGCTAGCTTCTCTCCTCATTGACAAAACCTAATTAGCACAAACAGGGTCAAAAATGCAGATTCGCTTTATGCAGTTTCTCTCAGTGGACAAGCTCTTCCTTCAAGTCATTGGTGTCACAGACAGAAAACAAATGGGAAGAAACATTGAGTGAGTCAGAGGGTCCCCAGTGTCCTCAGATTGCCTCAGCCTTTGCCACAAGCGGATGTGCCCCTCAGCTCTGCCTACACCAGAAGCAAGGTAAGAAGTATAAAAATTCCATGGCAGTAACTTCCAACAGAGACGCATCAAGAAGGGACCAAAACCAAACGACCTAGAAACCCCACCTGTAAACAGCAACACCATTTTTTGCAGAAAGAGTACACTTGGGAGAATGTAGTGTGAGTGAAGACAGAAATAAAAGGGGCACACAGCTCTTCCTAGGTGTGGTGGAGGAGAAGGTTTACTGTAGACCTGAGCGAGAACATAGCCTGAGGCAGAGACATCTGGGAAAATCCAGAGAGAACATGACCAGACTGGGTCAGGGAAGCGAGGAGAGAGGGGGTGGGGTGAAAGCAAGAGAGGAACCACCAATGGAGATGGGTAGCCTGGGCTAAGAGACAAGCCAAGAGGGCAAGAAGCCAAAAGGCATAGCCAAAATGGCTGGGTTACATAGGGAAGGGCAGCTAGGGGAAGGGCTGCCTAGCCTCTGTACTGGAGAGGTCAGGGTAGGGGGCAGGCTATGCCAGCCAGAGGAGGACCTGGTAACAGGTGGGGGCTGAGGGATACTGGGGGAAACTGGCAGCCAGAGTTGTGACGTTTGTCCCAGGTTTGAGACCTAACGTAGTGGGATTCCAAAAGGGTGAACGCAGACTTGTTTGAGACTCTGGGCAATGCATTTCTCATCCACACTTTTATGCCATTTTCCCGTAATGAGCAGAGACGAGGCCTGTGCTACAGGTCTCTCATGTTACGGTAGCCTCTCTGTTAGATACCGCATCTTAGCCTTGGGGCTATATAGGTGAGTCCCACACTATTGATGTACAAAGAGGCTTGGCCACCGTATAGCCATGCACAAGCACTTTCTCCACTTGACCTAATGGAAACCCAGTTTGCATCCTATGGGATGTGAATTGTGTTTTGCTATCTTTCTGCCTCTTTTGTGAGGAGGAGGAGCCAAGGGAATTTTACTGGGGCATGTTGACGATCTACTACTCAAGCAGGAGCTCGGACTGGCTCATTTTAAGTTTCCTCAGCTAACATTGGCCTCCCTTTGTGGGAATTATATCCTTCTTGTTGAGTGATTAGGGCTGACTTGTACTAGTGAGAGAGATTCTGGGGACAGGGATTACAGCTCAGAACACTTGTCTAACAAGCATCAGGTCTTCAATATAGTCTCAAGCACATCACAATACACATACCCCTTGTTGAGAACCAGACTGACTGACTGAGGATTTCCTTAGTTCCCTGATGAATGGAGAGGGAACCTGCTTATCAGAGCCAGTCATAGCCTGGGCCCAGGGCCCTGGGAGGGCTGGGAGCCACCACTTCAGATCCCAGGATCTGTCTCTTCCTGCAGTGTGGAGCTGTGGTTATCAGTCTGCTATGCTCTTGAGATACCCGTGTTCCCCTTGTGCAACACTGTTTAACTTTCTGAGGACTTAGTCTCACTGTACGGTAGCTTCTGCTGACTCTGCCCCATCTCTCCCATGGAAATAGTACATACGATGCTGTACTTCTCAATAAGATTGCCCAACATAAGATATAGCTTGTGCAAGACCTCCCAATATCTTCTGTCTTCCCTCTTTATCTTCTGATCTCTGGTCTCCTGGTGTGCTCGCTCTCTCTCTCTCTCTCTCTCTCTCTCTCTCTCTCTCTCTCTCTCTCTCTCCCTCTCCCTCCCTCTATCCCTCCCTCCCTCCCCCGTCACAGAAGAATGACCTGCTGGTCCAGGTCAACTCCTAGCAAGGAAAGACACAAGTGATATGGTCTTGTCGTAGAACTCCTTACTTACATAGAACAGACATATAACTGCAGCAAGGGTTCTCTACGTAGAAAGGAAGATAATGTAAAAGGGGCATCCACTATGGAAGGTGGCATAACAATTTTCTCAAAAAGAAAATTAGTGGGGCTAGAAAGATGACACAGAGGTTAAGACCAGGGGATACACTTCCAGATTCAATCACTTAAACTGGTTCATAACTCTGACACTCCAGGCCTAGGGGATCCAGCGCCCTCTTCTGGCCACCTTAGGCACTGCATGCACGTGGTGCGCAAGCTCAAAATACCCATACATGTAAAATAAAAATAAATGTTAAAAAGAAAATTAGCTACTATATAATCTAGAAATTTCGGTTTTTGGGTGTGTATTGGAAGGAATTGATTGACTGGTCACAGAGAGACATTTACACCTCTAGATCATTGGAAGTCTATTCAAAATTGACTAGAAGTAGAAGAAATATGAAATTCACTAGACAAAACATCTTAAATCCACATGATGTAGATCTTAAAAATAAACGAAGCTCTAGTATGTTCTATAACATGGACGAACCTTGAGGACATTATTCTAAGCGAAATAAACCTGCCAGGTATAGGCAAAAATTATTCTGTTCATTTGAAGTATAACAACTAATCAAAGCCACAGAGGGAAGACGGTGTGATGGTTAGTGTTAATTGCCAAGTTGACAGACTCTAGAACCATCCGGGAGATCGGGCCTCTGGGCGGCTTGACTGCTGCATAATTGAGAAAGGAAGCCCCGCCCACTGTGTGGTCCCATCCCAGGCTGGAATCCTGGGCTGTGTAAACTGGTGACCATGTGTGGTCATTGCTTCTCTGTTTCCTGACCCTGGGTCTCGTTTGACCAGTTGCTTCAAACTCCTGCCACAGTAACTCCCCATTAACTGTGCCTTTCAACCATCTTTTAAACTGCTCTTGTGGGTGTAGGGGAATTCTTCTTAAAAACTGAGATTTTTATTTAACTCATTGGGTCATATTCACCCTTACACTTCCCACTAACTCCTAAAATCTACTCCCCCCCGTCAACTTTATAATAGCCTTTTGAATTTATTATTATTTTTATAACCTAGCAAGTGTAATGTGTCACCTATAGATTCCTGGATAAGGAGCCATCCACCCGAGCACCGCCACCCACCAGGCTCCACCCCCTCGCAGGAACCGGACTCTTCTGCCTCCAGTCTCAAGCTGTCTAATAGCTCCTCAACTAGAAGTGTATGTAGAACTCATGAAGCTTTTTCTTCTCCAGGATACACCGTATAGCTCATGGGCATTCACATGTGCGAATTTCATGAGTCCAGCACGCCAGTCATACCCAGAAAATAATGCTTCGTTCTGGTCCTTCCCAGCTTCTGGATTCTACAGTCTTTCTGTCTCCTCTTCCAAGATGGTTCCTGAGCCCTAGAAGGATTTGTTATCACAGCAGCCAAAGCGAGGGAGACAGGAAGAAATGGAGAGTGGCTCTGTAGTGAGCGGGGAAGTTCTACGTGTGAAATGAACGTGTTATGGGTTTCTATTCCATAGCACCATAAACGTGATTATCAACTCTGAGAGTAAGATTAAGATGAGAATTTTATGTGTTTGTGAGGGCTTTCAAGCTGAACGTTAAAAACAACAACAACAAATTTTAATAATGAAAGGCAGAAGAGAGGGGACAAAGGAAACCATGAAAGAGATGAGATTCATTCACAAAGTCTTTCCAGATAAGCATGTTTGAGTCCACAGCTTTGGGGAGCCTCATTTTTCCTTTATATTCTGCTTACATCTTAGGGTTACAAAATAATGTCTGAAATTTAGAGCTGAGACTGCGTCGGTGACTAAGACGCATGGCAGCCGGGGGACTGGGGATGAGCAATTTCCTGAAGCATGGTCGTTTGCATTTTTTTTTCTCTTCTTTCCGGCAGCAATTGTTCTCTCACAAGATGATGAGCAGTCTCAGGGGTGGGGGGGGGGGAGCATATTTTATGTTTACAGAGTTTACAGCTCTAAGCACATAACCTGGAAAGAATCCATGGTCAGGAAAATGAAGGTATCCAACTAGTCAGACATGAAGGATGCTGATTTTATGGAACCCTTAACTGATGTGTTTATAAAAAGATAAAGAGAGGGGGGATATGTTCTATGGAGGAGTAGTCAGGTATGGGGGAAGGGGTGCCTCGGAGGGCCCTTCTCCCTGAGGGACCAGCCAGGGTTATTCAGGACATGGGAAGGGGAGTCAAGAGGGTAGTAGAGTCAGAGAAAGGCAAAGAGAAGGGGAGAGGGGAGAGAGAGAGGGGAGGGGGAGGGGGGAGGGAGGGAAGGAGGGGAGGGAAGGGGAAGGGAGGAGAGAGGAGAGGAGTAGAGGCCTGTCCTGAGCTTGTTGTAGAAAGAGGAGAAGGGAATTGGGGGGGGGGGGTTGGGGGAGGGGGGAAGCAAGATCAAGAGAAAGCGAGAGAGCAGGAAGGGGGCAAGAAATGCCTATCTGGCTATTGCCAGGTAACTGTGAGGCGGAGCATACCTAGCTGTTGCCAGGTTACTGTGGGGCGGAGCTTAGACAGAATGCTAAGACACGAAATGGAAGATAGATAGAGCAGGCTTGCCTCCTGACACTGTTTGACTCTACTAAGGATCCGTCTTAGTTTTGCTTGCTTTATTTCTACTTTTTGTTTATATTTATTTGCCAGGGTTAGTTTCTTTTATGGAGGACAAACTCAGCATCCCTTGGATTTCCTGGTTCAGATTTTCCGCAATACAAACCTTCCAGTCATTCTAAATTTCAGCACATTCTTTACTCATGCACTACAAGTTCCATGGTTTGTAATAACAAGGTCCATGAACTAGATTTGGAATTGAGGCATCTCCCCCATGGAGACGCTGGGCCTTCTCCAAGAAGAAGAAGGCAGAGAGAATTAAGGTTAATTTTCTCTCCCGCTCCCAATTCCTCTTCACCCCATCTTGCCACAGATGCGTGTTCATCATGCGGCCCCTGTCTGCAGTTGCTGACGGATATACTAAAGCATTCTTGGCGTGGTGAAAATCGCTTGTTATAAGCAAGAAGATGATTTTGTGCCAGAAAAGGCAGCCATAGATAAGAATGGGGATTTGCAATGAGCGTGCTTAGCTTTACATTCTGACTCGACCATCTAGTTGTGTGCCGTACTGGACATACTGTCTGTACTTCCTCACGCCATCTGTAACATGGGCATGATTAGCATTACGTCTTTCAGAGCTGACAGGGGATAGAGAACCAGTGGGAGACATAGATATTACGTTACCTGGAGATAGCGTACACAGTTGTCCCATTCGGTCAAGCAAGTCCCATACCCACGGCTGTTGTCCACACGGGAGCTTCTTGTTGTTCGTCTAGTCAGTCTCTTTGAACCCTTAGCCAGGCACATAAGGGCCACCAAGGTAATCTGGTTTGGCATCACGTAGCTTTTCCCTCTGTAAGCCTGGCTTATTCTACTTGACATAATGTTCTCCAGGTTCACACTCCCCCACACCCTTACTACCGATGAGAGCTCCTTTTATTGGTTAGAGCCTCGATAGTATACTATCATGTGTGTATTCACAGTCACGTAGATTTTACAGCTCAGCCACCGTGAAGAAAGCTGCCAGGTAACGGAGAATGTGGATGCCTCTTTGGGGGTGGGGTGGTAATGGCAGTACTTAATTAACTTGTTTAATAAAACATGTAGTGTGTAATTCTGGGACCATCTTCATTGAAAAGATAATGTTACTATTTATCATCTCTCATCTACCTGTCATCATCTATCTCCTATCTATCTATCTATCTATCTATCTATCTATCTATCTATCTATCTATCTATCTACCTATCTACCCTATCTATCATCTATCTATCTATCTATCTATCTATCTATCTATCTATCTATCTATCTATCTATCTATCTATCTAATCTATCACCTGTCTATCATCTATTAACTATCTGTCATCTATCTTCTATTTATTATATATATCAATTTACCTATCTATTTATCTAATCTATCTATCTATCTAATCTTCTACCTCTTATAGAAGTATCTTGCAATTTAAAAGTCTAAATGTAGCTAAATTAATTTTTAAAATTTAATTTCTTCATGTTCCTTCCCCTAACTCCTAACAGAATATCCTCCCTATCCAACTTAATGTGTGTTCTCTCTCTCTCTCTCTCTCTCTCTCTCTCTCTCTCTCTCTCTCTCTCTCTCTCTCTCTCTCTCCCTCTCTCTCTCTCCCTCTCTCTCTCTCTCTCTCTCTCTCTGTCTCTCTCTCCTCCCAAACCACAAATAAACTAATAAGCAAAAGATCAACAAGACACTTAGAAAGCCAAAATGAAACAAAAAGTCCACAAACAAAGCATGGGGCTGGTTTAAGTTGCCCAACTACTCCCAGGCATGGGGCCTGCCCTCAAGGGTGCTTGACACACCCAGGGACGCTCTATCGGAAAAAACTGGTTTTCCCTTTGCCAGTGAGAATCAATTACAATCAGCTTCTTAGTTAGCAGTGGGACCCCAAGTCTATTTCCCCCGCTCAGTGCTGGGACCTCGCCTGATCTAAACCTGGGCAAGTCTAGTGCCCGCTGTCACAATCTCTGATTTCTGTTGTGCCTGGAAGTCGGTTTCCTTGGAATCATCCATCCCCTGTGACTCTCACAATCTTTTCTCCTCCTCTTCTGCATAGCTCTCTGAACCTTGGGGGAAGGGGGTTGATGAAGCCACCCTATTGAGCACTCCAAAATCTCTCACTTTTGTATGCTGCCCTGTTGTGAGCCTCTGCGTTAACTCCTATATATTATAGAAGAAATTCCTTTGACAAAGAATGAGAGGGGCATCTATGGGCATTGCTGTATGTCCTTAGGAGTCATTCTATTGCCAGTGTCCTCCAGCAGAATGAGTAGTAGCTTTCCCCTAGGCCCATGACCTATCCAGTCTCAGGTTTTTGTCCATTTCAGCAGCATCAGGTGTGGGATTCCTCTCACAGACTGGGCCATATGTTCAACAGTAGTGGTTGGTTACTCCAACAACATGTGTGACTATTGCACCCGCACGTCTCGCAGGCAGGTCACCGTCGTCGGTCACAGGGTTTGTAGCTGGTTTATAATGAGGATTGCCTTTCTCCTCTGTTGGTATGCAGGGCACCTTTCAGCACCACGAATGCCGGTCAGCAGTGGCGAAACTTCCGGTTAGACTTGATGTAAGTACTAAATTCAGCCCCAGAGCCAGTGACCATGGCAACAGCCATGTTTTCTGGGGGTTCCCATGGGGCGCCTTTGACCAACAACTCAGTAAGATGTTCAGTTCCTGCAACTGGAGGTTTTACTTGGTGCTGTGAGATGTCTAGTTGGGGCTCCATCTCCCTTATTAAGTGTGGACTCCATTTATAATTCCTTCACGTATGTATACATTTTACATTATACATTTTTAGGAAGCAGCTTCTACAGTAGTAGGTCTCCCTATGGTTTTTCCCTCCCTATGTCCCCTCCTTTACCAACCTCTCTGTCCCCTCTCTCTTTAATCCCCCTATTCTGGTTCCCCTTTGTCTCCCCAGAACTCAAAATCCTAGTTTCCCTTCCTTGGTGGACCCGACCTCCCATACCTTATTGGATCATGAAAATGCGGTACATTTACACAATGAAATATTACTCTGCTATTAAGTAAATGGAAATCAAAACATTTCCAGGTAAATAGATGGATCTCAGAAAAAACCCGCCATCCTGGGTGAGGTAAAGCCGAGCACAGAAAGGCAAGTATGGTTTCTCTCATATGCAGATGTTAACTTCAGAGCTGCTGTGTGTGAGACAATCTGGGTAACCACAGATGCTGGTGGATGTGTTGGTTTTGTTTCTGTTACATAGACATATTTAGTACTGGGATTGCTCGTTTATAAAGTATGTTTTTAAATACTGTTGAAGAGGGTCCATGCTCTTGTCTACAGCGGCCGTAGGAGCTAGAGTTCTAGAGTGTACAAGCATTCACTTTTCTCCTCGCTGTCTATCCTGTTCTTGACTGGAGCTGTTTTAACACCCTTGAAATGGGCTCATCGGGGTATTAATTTCCATTTCTCTATTGATGAGTGCATCACTTCATACGTTGACTGACAAATTCTGAGCTCTGAGAGAAATTCCTCTCTATCCTTCCCCTAATTTTGAAACTCAAGAGCTCTTGGCCAGGACGACGTTCCACTGGGAAAGGTGCTCGCTCACTGCATGAGCTTGAGGACCTGAGTTTGGATCCCCGGCACCCGTGTTAAAAAGTTGGGTGTGGCAGCATGTATTTGTGAGCCCAGCACTGGTGGTATAAAGACAGGAGGGTCCCTGTCTCCCTTCTTGCTGGCAGTACAGCCTAGTCAACACGGTGGCTTCAGACTCAGTAAGAAGACCTTGCTCTAACAATATGGTGGGGAACAATCAGAGGACACCTGACAGCTACCTCTGGCTTGCACATGCACAAGCAAGTGTCCTCACATACTGACGTACATACTGCATGCACACACATGCACACATAAGCAAATCAACATATTTATACTTTCACATTGGCTTGAGTCCCTTTATACTGTGGACATGTCCACTTTCCAGACATTTGTAACTCTCTTCTGTAGTTGGTAGTTTCTCTCCATCTTTGTTTCCTTAACTGGGCAGTTTGTTGTTGCTGATGTTGTTGTTGTTGTTTTACGTCACTGTGATCCCTTCCATCTCCTTCTGCTTCTGGCTTTTGGGGTCATAGAAGACGCACGCATGACTCAAGGCATGGCTTCGAAGAACCGCCCCTCTGCTTTCTTGCGGATTTTGGGGCTTCAGGCCTGTGGCTAAGACTATAGCTAGTGTTGAATTCTGAGCATAGCATGAGATGGGATCTGATTCCAGCCTCTGCTCATGCCCAACCACCTTCCCTGTAGCTTGGACTCTCCTCTCCTGTTGTGTAGTCTTGGCATTGCTGTTGAAACTCATTGACTGTAAATGGAGGGGTTTATTCTGTGGTCTGTATTCTGTTTCTTTGTCCTGTGTGCTTATTTTTATACCAGTATCATGCTGTCTAGGTTGCCACAGGTTTTTAGAGAATTTTGAAGTCAGGTAATGTGGTAGGTACTGCCAGCTCTGTGCTTTTTGTTCAAGATTTATTTGGCTATTTGAGTCTTTTCTAGTTCCGTATGAATTTTAAGATAGTCTTTTTATATTACCCTGAGATGCATTTCTGTAATTCTGGTAGACATTGCATTTACTCTATAGATCATAACATAAAATGTCTACATACATTTTAGCAAAATTAATTCTCCTAACCTATAAACACTAGGTGTTTTAGTCTCTTCATATTGTTATTACAACATTCCTGAGGATAGCTACTTGATTCTTAAAAAGCTGCTTACCTATTTTAAAATTTTAAAAGCTGAAAAGCCAAGATGGGCACCAGCATCTTTTCAGCCTTGGACAAGGACTCTCTTGACTGTGCCTCAACCTGACAGGAAAAAGAAAGGGAACTGGGCATTTGCAGAAGAAGCCAAGTGCGAGGGACAGTCTTGCTTTATACAAATTTAGCATTTCAAGGACCAACCAATATCCCTCAGGAATTGTATGAATCCCTCTGAGGAAAGTAGCTCTAAAAGTAGCTCTAATAATCAATCATACACAGCACCCCTACACACACACACACACAAGGGGCCACCCATTCAAGGTCTCTCCACCTTTAACATTGTCATTGCTGGGGACCAAATTTCCAACATATGAACCCTTAGAAAATACACTCAAAGCACCTGTAAGCTGTCCCAAGGATATATTCCCAGATTCTTGTATCTTTTTAAATATTCTTCATTAATAGCTTAGTTTTCAGTGTAGCACCTTGATTTGAAATAAGTTGCTCAAACCTACCCCTTAGTGTTTTATGTATTTATTTACTTACTTATTTATTTAGTATATATTGTCAGTAGATTATTTTCTTGATTTCATTTTTCAGGTACTTTATTGTTACCAGATAGAAAAGCTATTGATTTTTGTATGTTGACTTTGTATCCTAAAATTTTACTGATTTTTTTTCTAGAAGGTTTTTTTCATTGTATCTTCAAGATTTCTATAAGACTATGTAATCTACAAATGGACAGTTTTAATGTTTTTCTTTTTTCAATTTTAATGACTTTTTTTCTCTTGTGTAGTTCTCTGGCTATGACTTCCAGTATTATGTTGAAAATAAGTGACAAGGCCTTGTCTTATCACTAATCTTCTAGTAGAAGCTCTTGTCACTAATTTTCAAATAGAAGCTCCCAACCTTTTCACTGTGGAGTAATGTCAGCTGTGGGTTGGTCATACGTGTCTGTTACCATATTGACATCACTTCCTTTAATACCTAATTTTCTGAGTTTTTGTTTAAGTATGAAAAGTTTGACATTTGCCAAATGTACTTTCTGTGTTGTTGCTATTTCTATATTGTATCTTCTTTGTTCTTCCTTCTGATAACAGAGTGTACCACATTTGATGATTGCCTATGTCAAACTGATCCTTGTATTCCCAATTACATCCTACCTGACACTCATGAGTGATTTTTATTTTGAAACAAGGTAGACCAGTTGGCCTTGTACTCACAGAGCTCCTTCTTCCCAAATACTGGGACTAAATGTGAGCACTGCCAACCTAGACTTTTTCTTTTTTCTTTCTTTCTTTCTTTTTTTTTTTTGAATGTTCTGTTGATTTTGGTTTGCTTCTATTTTGCTAAGGAATTTGCTTGCCTGCTGATTGAGCCTATGAGCCCAAGTTTGTGTTTGTTTGTTTGCTTGCTTGTTTTGTTGTAAAACCCTTATCTGGTTTTGCTGTCAGGTTGATGGTATCTAAATAAAGTAAGTTTTAAAATATTTCCTATTCTTGAATTTTAGCATTTGAGAATTATTGGTATTAATATTGATATTAGAATTGAAAATATTGGTATTTTACATGTTTGGAAGGACTTCACCATGAAGCCACTAATTAACTGTGTTCTTTTCTTTCACATCAGACTTCTTTCATCACTGGCTTAATCTTGCTCATTTCTGGTCTCTTCAGATTTTCTATTTATTCAGGATTCCATTTGGAAGGTTTTAATGTGTGGGGATTTTCCATTTATCCTAGGTTACCCAATTCTTAGGTCTATCATTTTTCATAGCAGTCTCTTACATTAATATTTATATTGTATCTGCTACAATATTTTCTCTTTTATTTCTGATTTTAGTTGATTCCCTTCTTTTTCTTTAGTCTAAAGATTTGCTATTTTTATCTCTTGGAAAAACCCCCAACTTTTATAACAGCTAAATATTGCAAAACTAATCAACATCCCTAGAAAACTAGTAGTTATGTTGATTTTCTGCTATAGCATTTTTGTTCTTGATTTCTTTTAAAAGTAACTTTGAACTTCATTCTCTTTCAAGTTACTTAAGGAATAATGTTAGCCTTTTTATTTGATGCACTTTTCTTTTTAAATATTTTTACGTGTACGAACATGGGTAGACATGCATGTGCAGGTGCCCATGTTGGGTCTCAAAGATTGAACTAGTGTTCAGTCTTGGCGGCAAGCTCCTTTCCACACTGAGCCATCTCGCCAACCCGCCTTGTCTCTTTCCATGTAGATGTTTATACATGACGTGAACTCCTTCGAGAACTTCTTCTTTTTTTTTTTTTTTTCAATCCTGCATTTGATTATTTCCTGCCATCTACTCCTCTTGGGTGTATTTGCTTCCTTTTTTTAAATTTATTTTTTATTTATTTTTATATTTTTATTTACATTCAAAATCATTTCCCCTTTCCCCGTTTCCTCCCTCCCCGAAAGTCCTCTTCCCTCCCCCTGTTTCCTATTCAACCCCCTCTCACTTCTCTGTCCTGGCATTCCCCTATATCCAGTCTTTCCAGGACCAGGGGTCTCTCCTTCCATCTTCTTGGAAATCTATTGATATGTGAATTGTGTCATGGGTATTCCGAGATTCTGGGTTAATATCCCCTTATCAGTGACTGCATACCATATGTGTTCTTTTGTGATTGGGTTACCTCACTAAGGATGATATTTTCTTCTTTTTATTTTATTTTATATTATTTTTTTTAATTTACATTCCAAATCATTTCCCCTTTCCCGTTTCCTCCCTCCCCAAAAGTCCCATAAGCCCCCTTCCCTCCCTATTTTCTCCATTCAACCCCCTCTCGTTTCTCTGTCCTGGCGTTCCCCTACATCCAGTCTTTCCAGGACCAGGGGTCTCTCCTTCCATCTTCTTAGAAATCTATTGATATGTGAATTGTGTCTAGGGTATTCCGAGATTCTGAGTTAATATCCCCTTATCAGTGACTGCATACCATGTGTGTTCTTTTGTGATTGGGTTACCTCACTAAGGATGATATTTTCAAGTTCTGACCATTTGCCTAGGAATTTCGTGAATTCATTGTTTTTAATTGCAGAGTAGTATTCCATTGTGTAGATAAACCACATCTTCTGAATCCATTCCTCCATTGAGGGACATCTGGGTTCTTTCCAGCTTCTGGCTATTATAAATAAGGCTGCTATGAACATAGTGGAGCATGTGTCCTTATTGCATGCAGGTAAAGCCTCTGGGTATATGTCCAGGAGTGGTATAGCCAGATCCGGGAGTGTCATGCACAGTTTTCGGAGGAACCGCCAGACTGCTTTCCAGAGTGGTTGTACCAGCTTGCAATTCCACCAGCAGTGGAGGAGTGTTCCTCTTTCTCCACATCCTCGCCAACAACTGCTGTCTCCTGTGTTTTTGATCTTAGCCATCCTGACTGGTGTGAGATGGAATCTCAGGGTTGTTTTGATTTGCATTTCCCTAATGACTAAGGATGATGAACATCTCTTTAGGTGCTTCTCAGCCATTAGATATTCTTCAGGTGAGAACTCTTTGTTTAGCTCTGTACCCCATTTTTTAATAGGGGATATTAGCCCTCTGTCAGATGTAAGGTTGGTAAAGATCATTTCCCAGTTAGTTGGTTGCTGCTTTGTCTTTTTGACAGTGTCTTTTGCCTTGCAAAAACTTTGTAATTTAATGAGGTCCCATTTGTCTATTCTTGATCTTAGAGCATAAGCTATTGGAGTTCTGTTCAGGAAATTCTCCCCTGTGCCCATATGTTCAAGGTTCTTCCCTAGTTTCCCTTCTATTAGTTTCAGTGTGTCTGGTTTTATGTGGAGATCCTTGATCCACTTGGAATTGAGCTTAGTGCAAGGAGATAAGAATGGGTCAATTTGCATTCTTCTGCATGTTGACCTCCAGCTGAGCCAGCACCATTTGTTGAAAAGGCTATCTTTTTTCCACTGGATGGTTTTAGCTCCTTTGTCAAAGATCAAGTGACCATAGGAGTGTGGATTCATTTCTGGGTCTTCAATTCTGTTCCATTGATCTACATGCCTGTCACTGTACCAATACCATGCAGTTTTTAACACTATTGCTCTGTAGTGCAGCTTGAGGTCCGGGATACTGATTCCCCCAGAAGTTCTTTTACTCTTGATGATAGTTTTAGCTATCCTGGGTTTTCTGTTATTCCAGATGAATTTTTGAATTGCTCTTTCTAACTCTATGAAGAATTGAGTTGGGATTTTGATGGGGATTGCATTGAATCTGTATATTGCTTTTGGCAAGATGGTCATTTTTACTATATTAATCCTGCCAATCCATGAGCATGGCAGATTTTTCCATCTTCTGAGGTCTTCTTCAATTTCTTTCTTCAGAGACTTGAAGTTCTTGTCATACAGATTTTTCACTTGTTTGGTTAGAGTCACGCCAAGATACTTTATATGGTTTGTGGTTATCGTGAAGGGTATCATTTCTCTTACTTCTTTCTCAGCCTGCTTATCCTTTGAGTATAGGAAGGCTACTGACTTGCTTGAGTTGATTTTATATCCGGCCACTTTGCTGAAGTTGTTTATCAGCTGTAGGAGTTCTCTGGTGGAGTTCTTTGGGTCGCTTAAGTATACTATCATATCGTCTGCAAATAGTGATAGTTTGACTTCTTCCTTTCCAATTTGTATCCCTTTGACCTCTTTTTGTTGTCTAATTGCTCTAGCTAGAACTTCAAGTACTATATTGAAAAGATATGGAGAGAGAGGGCAGCCTTGTCTAGTCCCTGATTTTAGTGGGATTGCTTCAAGTTTCTCTCCATTTAGATTGATGCTGGCTACCGGTTTGCTGTAAATTGCTTTTACTATGTTTAGATATGGGCCTTGAATTCCTGATTTTTCCAAGACCTTTATCATGAAAGGATGCTGAATTTTGTCAAATGCTTTCTCAGCATCTAATGAGATGACCATGTGGTTTTTTTCTTTGAGATTGTTTATATAGTGGATTACATTCGAGAACTTCTTGCGTGGCATTCCATACACTTTGGTATGCCGCGTTTCATGTGCACTTGAGATATTGATAATGAGTTTGATATTGCATGTGTACTTGAGAGGGATGTATATCCCACAAGATTTGGTGGAATGTTCTGTGTGCCCCTGGGGTTTATTCAGTTCGAAGCATGGTTGAAGTCTGAGATTCCTTCACTAATTTTTCTGTTGGGACGATATGTTTATTGTTGCTTCTAAGATATTAAAGTCCCCACTTTGGAGCAATTGAAGACAATTGTTCAGTTACAGATCTCTTCCTTCATTCCTATTGCCTGATCTGCTTAGGTATTCTGAGGTTGGATACATTTATACTAACAATTGCTATATCCACTTGGTAAATTGACCTTTTATCATTGTACAGTGGCTGCATTGTCTTTATGGATTTTTACTTAAAATCTACTTGTAAACATAAGTATGATCCTTCCTGTTCTCTTTTGGTTTACATTTCCATGAATGATTATTCCTTTTCTGTGCATGTCTTTATGTGAAAAGAATACCTCTTAGACAGCATGCATAATTGGGCTATGTGTGTGTGTGTGTGTGTGCGCGCACGCGTGTGTGCGTTTTAATCCACTCAGCTACTCTGTTCTTGATACAGAAATTTATGCTTAAGAAAGCCATTGACAGTAAGAACTTATAGATGTTATTTTGCTAATTATTTGGGGGGTTATTTTATAGATCATTTATTTCTTGATTATTCTCCTTTCTCTTTTTATACTTAGATGATTTTATCGACAGTATGACTCAATTCCTTACTTTTTATTTACGTGTGTGTGTGTGTGTGTGTGTGTGTGTGTGTGTGTGTGTGTGTAGGGGGGTCTATTTTAGGCTGTTGCTTTGTTACCACAAGGCTACATAAATAGTTCCAATATTGAATGGGCTATTTTACAGTAACAACTTAACTTTGATTATACACAACTCTAAATACCCTGTCTATTCTCTCACACAATCTATGCTTTAGTACCATAGGTATCTTTTGTGCTGTACAATTCATGAAAACTTGCTAATTTTTAAGATTCTGAAAATTATCTTGTGTGTGTGTGTTGACCGCATGCATGCAGCACCCAAGGCAGTCAGAGGAGAGCGTTGGATCTCCTGAAACTGGAGTTGCAGGCAGTTGTGAGTCACCATGCTGGCGCCGCTGGCTGAACCAGGTTCTCTATAGGAGCAGCAAGTCCCCCTAACCACTGAACCATTTCTCCAGCCTCCATAACAAGTTGTTGAAGAAATCATCTTGAATGGCTTTGGACTAAAGATGTGAGGTCTGCACCAAATTGGTGCTGTATTAGGGAATTCCAGCTTTGACTCTGTGCCTAATCCAGAGAAGGATAGAGATTCACTGGGAAAGAATTTCACGTTACTAATTAGTGTAACCTGTCCTTTAGCTTCTAGAATCCCCACAGCATTTCCTGAAAACACAGCTTTTGTTTTTCTGTGAATCTTCAGCTGCCTGCCGTTTGTTTCTGAAGGCCAGGTTCGTTGTGAGTTTTCTTCCGTCAGCCCCGTGGTGTTATTTCTTTCGTTGCTATGACAAACTTCAGGGAAGAAAAGTTTACTTTAGATTACTCTTCCGAGCTGTTTCAGCCTGTCATCCTGGGAACCTGAGGTGGACTGTCCTGTTCAGTCCACTCAGGGAGTTGGCAACAACAGCTTTTCATGTCAAGATGAACCAGTAAGTACAGACTGACTGGAGACAGATGCAGGCTCTGACCTTCACGGGGACTTATCCTGCCCCCAGTGATGGAATCCTGCCAGTGGGGCTCTGTCCATTCCCTGCCTTGGGAGAAAACCTTTCAGAACACAAGCCTTGTCGGGAAACATTTCAGATTTAAATCACAGTAGGTCCTTGAACTACCCATAGGATTCTCCCCTCTAAAGATTCCTCCTGTGCCTGTGACTTTTTATTTTATTTTATTTCATTTTTTTTTTACTGTTGTTTCCTTCAGGGTTTTTTTTTTTCTTTGATTTTTAATAGTTTGATTGCAGTAAATCCTGATGGAGTCGTTTTTTTTTGGATTGAATATATTTGAGGACCTTTAATCTTCTTGCACATGGTTATTCATAGCTTGCTCAAAATTTGGACTACTCCTGTTCTTAAAATGAGCTTCCTCCTGCCTCCCATAATTTGGATATTTGCTCTTTTGATTGGCTCCCATATATACTATACATGCTTCCTTATTTTTGTGTTTTATTCCATCTATATGTATGGCCAAATAACCCATTTTGAGAGGGACAAATTCTACTGTTCAGTGGTTAAGATTTATTATCAACTTAATGCGATTTAGAGTCAGCATAGAAATGAATTTCTGAACACGTCTAGGAGGACTTGTTGTCCAGATCAGGTTAATGGAGATGGAAACGCCTGCTCCGAGGGTGGGTAGCACCATTCCTTGCCTCAGTCCTGGACTGAATATAAAGAAAGCTAGCTGAGCACAAACACGCATGGCTCCCTGCTTCCTGACTGTGGATGCAGCGCGGACCGCCACCTCCGGCTGCACTGCTCCAGTCAGGGTTTCTACTGCAGCAAGAAACACCGTGACCAAAAAGCAGGTTGAGGAGGAAAGGGTTTATTTGGATTAATTACACTTCACAGTCCATTGCTGACAGAAGTCAACAGGGCAGGAACCTGGATGCAGAGCTGATGCAGAGGCCATGGAGGGGTGCTGCTTACTGACTTGCTCCCTTTAGCTTGCCCAGCCTGCTTTGTTGTAGAAGCCCAGGGACTTCACACCTATCATGGGCTGAGCCCCTTCCACATATGTTGCAGGAAATATTAAAAAAAAAAACACCTGCCATCTCTCCTGCCCTGCCGGACCATGTTCCCGCTCTAGTACACGGCCACAACGCCATGTTCCCACGGGGTCCTGTTTGGTGTGTTCTCGCAGCAGAGCTATTCTCTCCCAGCTAGCTCCCACAGTACCCCATCTCTGTTCCCTCTCCTCCATAAACCCCTGTAATCGGCGGACCCACATTCTAGCAACCTAGTAAAACAAAACTCTTAAAGCTTAATTAACCAATCAGGTTATGTATAAATAACATCACAATTTACAAGATGTCAATACAATAATTTTAGAGACAATTGATAATGATAAAAGCTTTAACCCCCCCCCCCCCACACACACACACATTTCTAACCTTGTGAAAACCTAGCTACTTGCGGCTGGCATTTGCCACGTGGGTTCACGTCTGTGGCCATGGCTCTTCTTTCCTTCTGGCAAGCCCCCTCTCAGTCTCCAGCTCCCCAACTCCTAGCTCCGCCTCCTTTTCCCTGTCCAATCACAGACCTTCTCTGCACAAATGTAATTGGACAGGGGAAATCCTGCAACACGCCAGCCACAATTTAAGAAAATGCTCTCCAGGCTCGCCTATAGCACTATCTTACGGAGGCATTTTCTCAATTGAGGGTCCCTTCTCTCCGGTGATTATAACTTGTGATAAAAGTGACCAGCATACTCTCCAAAGAGCAAAGCCACACAAGTGCCTCTTTGTTTTATGGACAGGTATGGCCACAGAGATTGGTTTAATTAGACAGATCTGCCACTTGGAGCTTAGCACGCTGACTCTGTTCTGGGATAGACCGGAAGAGGAAACACGTGGGCTAGGCTGACTGCTGGTTGACTTAGAGCCCGGGATCCCCGGACTGGTCTGCCGTGGAATAGGTCTGTAGTCTACGGCCACTGAAGCGGCCTGGAGCCAGGGCTGGCAAGTACAGGCAAAATAAGGGCTCCAGCACTTGACCACACATTAGGGTGTGCCTGAAACCGTAGTGCTGGGGAGAACTCGGGATGTAAGCCCCTGGATCTTGGTCCGGGGCAGAGCCTGGATGACTGGGATTGGTGTGGCTATGAAACAGACTCAGTCATTCTTCCTGCGATGGTGGGATCTACCCAAGTACCATAGCAAGCACTGGGGTTCACTCCAAAGCTAAGGACCTGGAACCGAGGTTGTTGGAATTAGTCTGAGGTCATGGGAACGAGCCTGAAATCTGGGTTCCTGGTGGATGGCATAGAGCCTGGGACAGACTTGAAGTTGAAGGCTTGAAGTTGAAAGCTAGTTCACTAGGGGTGAGCACAAGGGTGGAGGAAACCTGAAAACCAAACGGCACAGATAAGACTGGAGTGTGGCGAATAGTCCAGGAGCACCAACTTGGAAGCTGGTGTCATGGCGTCCTGCCTAGAGCAGCATTTTCCTGAGACCTGGGGAAAAGGAGTACTGACCCCTGCATCAGTTTCCGCGGTACTGACCCCTGCATCAGCTTCCGCGGTACTGGCCCCTGCATCAGCTTCGGCCTTCAGGCTCCCACAGATGTTCATTTCCCTCTCCTCCGTCCACCCAGGAGGTCTCCCTTACTGTGTGCTGCGTGGACCTGGATAAGGGGGACAGGAAACTGTCCCTCTTCCTCTATGCCGCGCGTCGTTTCTTGTGTCTGTGTAACATCTGCTCGTGTCGTTTTTTGTCAAGTTCTCATTGATGTATTCTTATGAACAGATAGTTGTGCAGTTTGATATTTTTGTGGAGGGATGTGCATAGCAGAGTCCTATTCCACCATCTTTTTGGTTCCTTTATCCCCAAAAAAGGAGATTTGATCGAATAATTACAGTCAACGCTAGCAAGGTTGGTGCATTAAAAAAAAAAAATCAAAGTTCCTATATCATCAGTCATTGTAAAGATTGATTGACAGGCCACTTTAGCAGTATCTGGAACACAACAGATGATACATATTAACGTTTACTAGTATTACTTACCGATTACGTGTCCTGGACCCAATTATGTAACTCGATTGATCCTCTTTAATCTTTAAAATGAGGGCATTGGAGTGGAAAGCTCCTAATTCCTCTTCATTCTTTCAAAGCCTGTGGCTTCGGCCTCTGTGAGTGACTAAGCCAGCAAGCTAAATTTCAGCTAAAAATAACCTGAAGTAGAGAAAATGAGAGGGGCCATAAAAGAAGAACATGTCAACCAGAAAGTCTCCAGCTCCCACCAAACACCTTCTAACTCACCGATGGCTGAGTAGATGAGCCCATGTCCTTGGCCATCTCCAACTCCTGATTTGGCTCTGGAGAAGTCTGGCTGGATTGTAGTAAGAACTTATATCATCTGCAGGTGAGATTGACTTGTGAAACACAGCTCTGTGCCAGATCTTGGCCAATGGCGTACCCAGAAGCTGATCCTCATTAGGAAATGCTTCTCTGTGACGAGGTATTATACTCTGAGTCCTCTTCACATGCCTGCCTGGGAGCTGTGGGCAGCTAAGGACCTACGTTCCCATTAAAGGTAGAAAGGATCATCAGTCTTGAGAGATGATGTCATTTGGTACTTCAAAACAAAACGGTATTTGGTGAGAACCGACAAGAAGAAAGGAGGCGAAATACTCTGCCTTCAGAAAGGACTAACTAAGAAAACAATCAAAAGGGTTAGCACTTGCCAACGTGTTTCCCCAAACAAAGCCAAGCTACTGAGCTGCAGAGATCTAAGACCCAGCAAGTCCTTGGCACAGGCCAAGATGGAGATTATGGGCAGCTCGGAGAGGGAAGGAAAAGGCACAATCATATTTCAGACTGAAAGTTGGTGCTCAAAAAATGGAATAAGAAGCATCTTTTTAAGAACAAAGATGCTAGCTGGGCAGTGGTGGCGCACGCCTTTAATCCCAGCACTTGGGAGGCAGAGGCAGGTGGATTTCTGAGTTTGAGGCCAACCTGGTCTACAGAGTGAGTTCCAGGACAACCAGGGCTACACAGAGAAACCCTGTCTTAAAACCCAAAAAAAAAAAAAAAAAGAATGAAGATGCTGTACTCGTGTGTGTGTGTGTGTGTGTGTGTTTGTGTGTGTGTGTGTGTGTGTGTAGGAAAAGCTTTGAGCAATAGAAGACAAACCACTCTGGGTTGACTGCTCGTTCGTTCTGGCAAATGTTCTACATATGTTCTAGTGCTCATGACCTTGGGGCTTTCAAAGGCTGGAGCTGTAGCTCCCTCACAAGACTAAACCATTCTTCATTCAGTGAGGCCCTGTCAGGAACTCAGCCACCATCCTCCTGCTGGTAAATTCCAGCTCCTACAAGTCTCCTTTCCTATCCTTTTATAATACAAGGTATTTACTTGTATTTCTTCCGAGGAACTAAACCATCTTTCTGGTGTATCGAATAAACAACTCACTCATTTGTCAATAATCCCTGTCACTCTCTTTCCAAAGTAGCCCAAGAACATGCCAGCCATTTCTAATGGGTCCCTGCTAGGTACATCACTTGTATCTAAATGTGAGATTAAGCCTCTAGCAAGGCATTACCCCTGGAAGGCTTACTGAATTGTTTGGTGAAGGTAATTGACAAGACTGAAAGATGAAGCTTAAATATCTGTACAGTTGATAACAGAGGAGTGTGTTATCCTCATGACATCTGAAGACTCCGGCAGCAGAGTGTAACTGACTATGGCTAATTCTGAGAAGCCAGGCTTCTCTGTGTCTGGGGGGAGACACAGCAGCCCTTCTAAAGCTCTAGGGTCACCAGCCAGCCTTTGCACACAGTTGACTGTGGCTGAGCCAACAGGAAAGAGGACTTCTGGGTAAATCCATCACAGGGCTGTTACCATCTGCTACAGCTTAATTGATGCTGATTCAAGGACAATAGATTGTACCTCCTACCTTGAATCACTTCATCAAGTATCTGAAAACTGCCACAATGCCCGCACTGAGGTTGTGGCCTTGTTCCAAGAGTGTGTGTGTGTGTGTGTGTGTGTGTGTGTGTGTATGTCGGGAAGGGGGTATGTCTTAAAATCCACTAGCCATGGATTGTCAGAGTCAGTTTCTCTTGTAAAATTTAATTTTGACATCTCAAGATAGTTTTCTATTGTTCTCTGCCCCGTGTCTTCTGATAAGACTCCAGCCGTAATTGGGTTGTTCTTCCTCTAGACGCCCTCGACACTTTCCTCTTGATTATGCCAAGGTTTGCTCTTATCTTTGCCTTTCGACACCTGGAAGATTTGCCTCAAGGAAGTAGCCTGACAATATAATCCCCAATGTCGTGCTTCTTCCAACTATGACGGACAAAAGGCCTGCCAGGCAAAGAGGTTTACAGAACACAACTATAAATACTGGACACGTGTATGTGCAGACAGCCAGGGAGCAGAAGCCTTGGAACTCTGCACAGGACAGAGGAGGCACATACACCAGAAACATGCTGAAGAAACTCAACTGCAGGAAAACACATAGCCTGGTGTTTAAAAATGGATGAAAGGTCTGAGGGGGACCCAAACTGAAGAGAATGCTGAGACAGATAGGTACGTGAAGACGGTCCTCTCTCTAGTCAAAAGCAGTGACCTCACTGGCAGTAAAATGACGTTTAAACCACACTGGCACTGTGATGCAATACCTAGTTTAAATGACTCTCAAGCAGTGTTTCTCAACTTGTGGGTCATGACCCCCTTGGGGGTCACATATCAGATTCTATATGTAAGATATTTACATTATGATCCACAACAGTAGCAACGTTACAGTATTAAAGAAGCAACAAGAATAATTCTATGGTTGGGAGGTGTCACCACAACATCAGGAACTGTACTAAAGGGTCACGACATTACGAAGGGTAAGAGCCTCCGCAAGACATGCAATAATATGATTTGTACTTTTTGGAATAAGTGTAAGAGACAGTAAAGAGGCCAGCGGGACTAAAAGACTGGCCGGACCTACAACTAGTGTCTCAGAGCCGCTGGCAAGTGTATCATGACGACAGGGTAGCAGTATTTCATGATGGTGCGCAAGCTCTCACCTCATGACTAGTAAGTCTGTTCCAATTCTCAATCAGGAGAAACGATATGAGCCCTTTGAAGCCGTGTAAAACTCTTTTATCTTTAAAAGTATTGCAGCACGCAGAGAAAATTAGATAAAATCTATGTACTGCCAACCTGTAAACAGAAAACCACCTGTGGCATATCCATGTTACAAAATGCTACCAAGTCATAAGAGATTAAAATATGAATTCATACAATACCTTTAATGTGCAGCGTTTGCTACATGGAGGAAGGCAAATATAACCACTTACAAATGCGGGACTCGTTGTATATGAAATCCAAGGTAAGGGCAAAAGTGTAATATCAGGATTAGACCAGTGTGCCAGGGATAAGGAGGAAGCCCGTTGTCACTTGTCACATGCACACACACGCACAATGTGTGGAAACCCAAAGGTGGCATCTGGAATCTTCCTAGTTTCTCTTTTTATCGAGGTGGGGGAGGGGTCTCTTGAGCCTATCCAGAACTTGCCGCTAAGAATAGTCTGATTAGCCCGTTTGTTTGAGGCATCCCTGTCTTCCTTATGGGACTGGGATCCCAGGGAACCATCCCAGCCTTTGGGTGCTTCTGTTTGCACAGCCAACCCTCTAATCCCTGAGCCATCTCCACAACGCCCAGTGACCTTACTGGATTTACGTGGGCATCCACAGAATGTCTGCTTGACTAGGTGTGGCCAAGTGTGGGCATTGGCCTGCCGTATAACCTTTTTGACCCTGTGTTTCCATCTGTAAGTGTAGAGGACTTTATTACCAACTCACTGGGTTGCTGAAAAGATTGAATAGGGTGATAAGCAGGCGTGCTCTCTGCTCACATTATCTACAAGTCTTCTTCCCCACTAGGAGAAATGGATTCTGCTGCTCCCTCTAGGACCCTTGGGTGGTGCCCAGTGCAGTTGGATAGCTGTATCCCAGAGTGCACTTGACTCTCTCTTGGGAAATTACAAGCCCTGCGGATACCACTGAGCACCTGAGCTCTGGGTATCTGAAATACAGCCAGATAGGTATAGATCTGACTGTTTGAGGGTCTTGTATTTCTGTCCCTGTTCTGAGAAGCCTCAGGCACTGCCATCAACATTTAGGGTAATTTTCTTTTTCAGAGCAGTTCTACTAATTTAGAAAAGTAAAACCTGAAAGTCTCCTGCCTTATTCTTTTTTTTATATTTCTTTTCGATCTACTATTTTATTATGTAATACATTCACAGGAAGAAAATAGCCACCTAATTTTTTTTTTTGATAGATAACCCTTAAGGGTATGTTCATGTTACTTTGACTTTTAGATGGGAAACCTAGGATGTTTTACCTGAATCCAACTTTAATATCACCATATTAACACAATGATACTATTATTAAAGAAATGTAATAAAAATATTAAACAAAATAATAAAAAACAATTTTAAATAAAGCCACAAAGCATCGATTACTCCATGATAAGTCAAAGGTTGGTTCTCTGTACTTGGTGTTTTTTGAGAGCATATTATTTTGGGGTTTGGCCTCTTTGGTACAACCCTGATGACTTTTGTGAAGTAACGGCAGGAATTATGACAGTCTTCCCTCAGCATGACTTTTGAGGCATCCGGCAGTGAGTACCCTATTTCTTATTTGCACACGGTATTCCTGGTTGCAAACCCCATGCAGCTACACAGAATCTAAATTGGCAGCACATCCTCATAGTCTTGTATATACATGTCAGGAAACGTCCGGCGTCTTTTTAAGCTTTACTTAGAATTTCAGAACTGTGAGTGAATTAAATTGCATTTTCTCTTCTCGTGAGGTTGAGGTGAGAAGTAATGATTTGGATAAGAGATTTCCTCCCCTTTGGTAATTAGAAAGACTTTCAGCTTCGCTGTTTAACCTCCAGGGCAGGGTAAGGGATTGCTCTGTATGAGTGAATTGCAGGCTACAGGTCGACTTTAATTAAAAATTTTTCACAGTGTGAATGATTTGTTAAACAACTATTAACAATATAAATGCTTGACGACATGGGAACTGTTTTTCACATTCTGCAAGATTAGCACCATGTCGCACGGAAATTCACCTTCTACCAAATCCCACAAGAGGACATTGATTTCTCTCCCCGTTTAGTTATATTTGGGTGGCATTTACACTGTTACCTGTTTCTTTTTACAACTGATAAGATCCTTAAGTTTGTAAGCAAAACACCCCTCTGAGAGGCATCCCACCTCCAGTTTTGTCTCAAGGGTATGAGACCCGGCAATTAGTTGCTAGTGGGGCAGGTTTACACCATTGTCCTCCAAGAATTAGAGGTATAGGGGGTAATCTATCACAGAGGCCTCCAAGCCTGGAGATTAGGTGTGCCCCTGAACTGCCCCATTGCTGAACGTTGTCCCTAATGATTCTCTCAAGCATGGGCCCGCTTGTCACTTCTGAGGACTCTGGAAAGAGAAAGGAAACTTCATCTGGCGTTGGTTTCAGCCAAGCATTTTAATCAAACCCAGGCAGATTAAATCCGTTCTGTGAGAGAGGAGGGTGCCAATTTAGCTGTTACCGGATCGATGAAACAAGTCAGATTTTGAAAGGTTGTGAGGCTCCGATGAGAGAGCAGGTAATTGGGTAACTGTCTATGAGCGGGACAAGCCAGATATGTATTGATCAAGAAAGGAAAAAGTCCGACTTGATTAACCTTCTAGGTGTCAATAAACCAAGGGCTGGTTTTAAATGTAATTTCACTTCTGTTCTTCAGGAAGAGGCCAGAAATAGCCCAGGGAGGGCTGTGGATAAAGTACGTTTTTCTAAAACAGGGTCTTTCTTACCCTGCTGCTCAGAAAAAGTATTTGGGAAAGGAGCAGAATTTTCATCTCGGGCAAAAAAGATTTTCTCCTAGAAGCAAATGTGTGCAGACAGCGACCAGGATCTCTTGTCAAGAATCCCTTACACAGTTCTGTCTCGCTTTGCAAGGGCTGCAGAACAGCTCCAGGTCACCAGTCCCAGGCCTGTTCCCTTTCAGATACAGCTGGGGATTTTACTCTGTTGTCCAGAGACAAAGTACACAGGGCACAGCCCTAATCTAGAGAAGAGTGCCTGTCACAAAGGCCCCGGCTGGGTGCCTCTGGGTTAGAAGTCACAAGTGTGTATTTTTATTTATCCAATTTTTCCACTATGATACAGTATCTCTTCACATAGCCCTGGCTGTCCTGGAACTGACTCTGTAAACCAGGCTGGCCGCAAACTCAGAGATCAGCCTGCCTCTGCCTCCTGAGTGCTGGGATTAAAGGTGTGCACCTTCATGCTTGTCTCAATCTGTGTATTTCAATTAATTTACAAAATAAATGTTCACCATGGGCGTTTCATACATCTTTCATGCGGTCGCTTTTACCTGGGCACCCCTCCCAGTCCTCTCTGCTCTTCCTTGCTGTACCCTTGGCACCCGGCCCTGTAGCCCCCTTAAGCCTTGCGCTATTGTCTTCCCCACCACCTCCCGTAAAGGCTCTATTCTGGTCTCTTACTGGGAAGCTGAGTATTCTAGCAGTCCTATTTGCTCTAATAAAATAACTTGGAAATGGACTCAGAAGGAAGCATGAGCACAATTTTATTAGCGCCCGAGAGAAAACTCAGCACAGGTTAGATGAAAATCCCAGCAGCTGCCAAAAGCAACGGAGAGCAAGGCCACGCCTTCTAAGTTAGGAGTACAAACAGACATCTTAAGAAGGGGGGGGGGGAAGCAGGCTCCTCCAACCCACAGCCGTTTGCAAACCCACAAAAAGACCTCCTTCCAGACCGGAGGCCGGTGAAACCATTTTTGTGAGCAAAGCACATTTCCTAGGTAAGTGTAGCTACCACCCCTCATCAAAGAAGCCTCTCTTTACAGCAAATGGAGTCAGCCACAGCAAACCCCAACCAGATACAACACCGAGATCAGATCATGGGAAACCCAGCCCCAGCGACTACATCTATAGCACAGCTCCGCGTCTAGGCCTCAGGGAACATTGAGGGAGAGGGAATGGGAAAATCAGAGCCGGGATGCCAAGAAGTCTGCATGAAATAATTCTTCATAGAAACGGCCGCACGGGCAAGCCTGGAACAACAGCGATATCACCGGGCAAGCGAACATGGACGGAGAAGACAAGCCAGGTCTCACCCTGAGAGGAGGCACATAGGAAATATAGAAAAGAATTAGATTCTCCCAGGGACAGGGACTAGTTGTCTAGTGCAGAGCGATCAACCTTGAAACCATCTACACACAAACAACAAAAATGGGCCCAGCAGGTTGTGTGTGTATGCATATATACATATATTTGTACAAATATGTATATACATATTTGTTCATATTCAAATAAATATCTACATATATATGCATGTAACAATAATCAATGAAAAAGAGGCTGTTGAGAATGGGTGGGGCATGGGAGAGGCTGTAGGGAAGAGAGAGGGAAGTGATGTAATTCTATTTCCATTAGAGACAATTTGTTTTTTTTTTTTTAAGAGAAAGGTGGAAGTACTTCCAGGAATAGAGTGGGGTGTGGAGCTGAGGAGAGCCTGGAGTACCAGCTACAGAGAATATGGCCTTCTGCATCCCCCAGGCCCTCTTTCTGTTGGTATTTAAAGGGCTTTGTGAGGGCATGTTCTATTTGTTAGAAGATGCCAGGGTAAGAAAGGGCTTGCAGCTTCTTTTGCAGACTGGCATTGTTTGGGTTAACCTTGATTTGCTTTTCTCAGAGTCCCTACTCTGCTGTCATGATCTTGTGGGTCCTGTGAACTTTCCTGGTCTGTGTCCACAGTTAACTCCCTCAGAGACACAAGTATTTATCAGCTAGTGGCCAAAGATTGCACATGAGAGAGAATGTGTGCACAGGCCTTTCCAAGACTGGCTTACCTTGCTCTCTGAAATCTTTTTCAGTTCAAAATTTTTCTACAAATTTTATAATTCATATTTCTTGGTGGCTGAATGAGATTCATATATGTATATGTATATATATACACATATATATGGCCATATATATTATATATATATACCATATTTTTATTATCTGCTGATTTGATGATGGGTATCCAAGCCGATTTTTTTTTCTTTTTTGTTATTGTGAGAAGAGAAGCAATAAACACCGGCGTGTCGGCATTGTAGACAGGCACGTACTCTGAGGTTTCTGTTAAATAGCAGGGAAAGTGTGTCCTTGACTGTAAAATGTAGGTGAGAGCGCTGACCCTGGACATCAGCATGGGCTATAGTCTAAGACCTACTGCATTGGAAGGGAGCCCATGAGGTTTGCAGTGGAAGAATTGGGAAAAACTCTCCCTCACTTCTGCTCCTTCTGCAGCAAAGTCTGGCCCTGACTTGGCAAAGAATCCAACTCTTGGCAGGGAGGGGCTGTTACAGATGCTCCGTGGATACCATAGGGCATCCGAGGTGGACACAGACCTCCCAAGCACTGTGGGTACCAAGCCCACACTGAGCTGCTCTTATCTGGGAATGCAGAACACCAAAAGCCATCGTGATGGTCCCTAGGTGTCTGTGATTCTCATTACAGTTTAACAGGAGCAGAGGCAGTCGAGTCTGAGAGAACCAGAAGCCGTGCCCTTGTAATGGAGTTTCAGATAGAGGAAATGGGAAGTGAATGAAGAGGATGAGGAAGGGCTTAAGGAGGTTGGGGTTTGTGAGTTTAATGTCGCCTAAGAAAACATATTGCATGTCTGATATTTGCTTCTGTAAACAGCCCCTTTGTTTCAATGGAGAAAACCTATAAAATGGTCGGGTCCATAGGTTCGTAAGCCTTGAGTCCGCTGTTGCGCTGCATTGTGTGAATAAAGGAGAGGATCTGGTTGCTTTTTACACAATTTCCACACACACACACACACTTAAAATGGCTCTCTTAAAATGTATGTCCCGTGCTTCTAGAATAAGTAATATGTCAAAAGGATATTTTATTATGGGCACACCACTAATGGAGAATCTGATATTTTTATGAAGAAAACAGGGTTCTTTTATCACAGTCCTGCGCTCAAGGCCCTGTGTTGGACAGTGGCTTTTTTCCCAACCGAGGCCTCAATGGCAGAGGGGGTAGAACTCGTGCATCTTCTTATTCTCTGTCATGAAGTCTTGCCTTGATAACTCTTCTGGTCCTAAATTCTTCCTAGAGGCCTTGCCTCTCAGCACAGCCCAGCCAAGTGTCCACTCTCTTAATACCTCACAGTGGGGATTAGCTTTTCACCGTCAGAACCCTTGGAGACCTGCTGCAGCCGGATGCAAGCAGTAGCAGCAGTTAAGTGCTTTCTGCCTGGAACCTTCATTCACATTTTATTTTAACCCGAGACATAGAAACTTGGCCAGCACTTAGAGATACCCTCTCAGGTGTCTGCCTTTGCCAGGGTGCAAAATTGCACGGCTGTGTTACAGAGACAAACCCTCTGGGACAGCAGCACGTCCTTACCTCTGCTTACCAAGGCCATCCCCAAATTCACCTCAGCCCCAGTGGAAAATGCAGAAATAGAGCTAAATTGTGACAGCCCACACAACACAGTCTGAAGCCCTGCGCCTCTTGGAATGAGTCAGCTGCTCCCTGTGGATCTCCTGCGCACTGTGAGGAGCTAAGCTGTAGCTCCTGACACAGGCATTAAGTCGTCCTCGGGGTTTTCTGTCTGTGGATCTAGCCTGCAAATGCAGAACAAGGACACTGAGTGCCCACACTAACACATCCTTTTGACATATTATTTATTCTAGAAGCACGGGGCATACCTTTTAAGAGAACCATTTTAAGTTTCTGTGTGTATGGAAATTGTGTAAAAAGCAACCAGATTAAAGCTAGCACGCACATGAGTGTGCATTCTAAGTGCCAGTTCTGATCTCTATACCTCTCCTGGATGAAGCATTTAAGCTTCCAGCTACATAGCCCACCCCACACAGAAGAGACTCGGGGATTTCTGGTATCCATTATCGTTGGGCAATGGGCTATGTTAGTGCCTTTGAGACTGGTGACCTCTGGCTGTCAGGAAGTCGGGCATTAAATAGAAGCCACGGGCAGAGGACAGCTCCACTGGCCATCTGTGTAGACCAGGAACATTCAGCCTTCCCATCTCTGGCCAATCCTTAGGTCAGGGCTCAGACCCAACAGCTTTGTCTAAGCGCCATCAGGAAGCTGGGCCTGGCCACTGGGATATAAACTAATGGGCAACTGACTACAGGGGAGGGCGGTAGCCATGCGTGTCTGCGGAGTTCACTGGGGCAAAGTCAGAGCCTATCCAGACAGCGGTGAACTCTGGAAGCCATGATGTGGGAGCAAGTCACCCTCTGCAAGAGGAAGACACTAGAGCCAGATCTCTACGCTCTTGACTCAGTAGCTGCCAATTTGCTGCCTAGCCAGCCCACCCCAGCAAGTCAGAGAACAGAATCCAGACCACTGTGTCCCTTCTCAGGAAATGGTGCGATGAACTTTGTCACCACACAGAGTGCCAGTACCAATGGGACTCGTAGGACGAGCAGGGCCAACAGACATTGTATGTCTCAAGTGACCAGGCAGCTGCAATTTGCTCTGAGCCAGACTCTCTCCCAGGTGGCACTTGCCTACAGGTGACTCAGGACACAAGTCTCTCTGTGTCCTTTCCACTCTCCTAGCGAACGGCATCAGCAGCCTCTAAGAGCAGTGTCCTTGAACGTGCTCCCAAGCAGTGTTCCCTAGTTTGGGGGATGGCATTTCCTGTCCACGAAGAGGAGATGACTCGCAGAAGAAGCATTTCAAAGTGTTTGGGAGGTAGAAAATTCCAAATGCTTTCTTCTAGTTTCAGTAATACAATTAAAGACCCTTCTCAAGGCCAAGGGCCTTTGGAACTGATATAGAAAGGCTTTAGCTTTGGAGACAGCATATCCCTGCTCAGGTCTGGCTATGTCTACTGCTGATTGATGATATAACTCAAAAGACTTAACATACTTAAATGTTTGAGCCTCAGTTTTTCCTTCAGCAAAATGGACAGAGTGAGTCCATCTACCACAGGTTTTACCAATTACAGTTAAAGATGGTGTCACATGTCACATGATGCCAGGTGGGCAGGCACTGTTTCTAAGAGTCCTATATCTCACTCTTCCCATTAGTCCTTCATTTACAAGACTGAAAGGCAAGGTTAAGTGACTGACTTACCCAGGAATGCAGAAAGCAGTTGTTCCCACGTGTGTACCTGAAGCATGAGGCAATATGATAACCATACAAAGGAAACACTCTCTTTCTTATGGTTAGAAATTGGCCAGTCTGATACCAATGTGAATGCCAATCGCCAGGTTTTGTTGGGCAGAAGTCCTTGGCCCTGAGGAAAGACAGAGCAAGACCAGGTCTGGGTGTTGGTTGGGGTGGGAAAACCAGGCAGCCTTGGGGTAGGGGCAGGGGGTGTTTGAGGAGCTGCCTCATAGCAAATAGGGTGCACTCAGGCCTGCCGTCCTTTCCTTCGGCTGGCTGGGAAGGGAATCTTTCATTCTAACAGGCCATTGGCTCTGATTGATGAAGAGAGTAGCCTCCGTTAGGAGAAGCTGACAAAGGCAATTTACCAAAGGGTGCGCACAGGAGGAATTGAGCCGTGGGCTGACAAGGCAGATGGCGGCTGGTGCAGTCCCCGGGCCACTGCCGCGCGCCAGACACTTGTCAGCTCACGGTGTAAATGTAGCAGCCACGGTTGTTATACTTTGCAGCTAGGGCGGAGATCGATGGTGAGCTGTGTGGAGGCCATCGATCACACAGGGAGCACGATGGAACTCCCCCGCTGATCCTGCCAACAGGAGTCAGGAGGTGGGGTGCGCCACTCAGAGCTCAGACCCTGAGATGTCCTTGATTGTACCCAATGGGTCGGTACCCAGGATCCCCTGCTGCTTTTCTGAGGACTAGGAAATGCTAAAGAGACCGACTCACTCCTGCTAATAGGCCTCCTGGGAGCTTTAACTGGCCTTCCTTCCCAACATGGGTATAAACCTGTATATAACCCAACAAATACTAAAAGCCCATTGTCTTTCCCAGATCCTCATATAGCAGTGGTTTCCAACCATATTCCCAGTGCTGCAGAAACCACCAATCAGGCAGCCTGAGGTCTGGAGACCACCAGGCCAGATGATCCTCCCTCAGTCCTCAGAGCTTCTCAGCCAACCGACTCCAGCCTCAAGACTCTCCAGAAATATCTGGTTTTTTTTTTTTTTTTTTTTTTTTGTGCAAGCAGCAAGTTTACAAGTTTATTTATTTTTGATAAGGAAATAACAACAGAATAACAACCAAGTGAGGTACAATTGAAACATTTGCATATGGAAACTGTCCTCGAAACATCAGATTGTTGTCACCGTTACTGATTGTCGGCTTAAAAAAAAACATGAAATCCTAAGTTTGTCAAAAATAAAAAAATTTATCTCTTGGGAAATTTCCAAATGGTAATTTTAATTCAAAGCCATAATGCAGAGGGTAGAAGTGTCCCCTTGACTAAGACCTGGGTAGTATTGTGATGCTGCATATATATATATATATATATATATATATATATATATATTTCAACTTTAGATTCCTACTTTGCAAAAGTGCCTGTACATTTTGTAAAGAAAATACAAGCATTCCCACTGAATCGTTTTTGGAAATGTGTCTTCCAGTACTAATGTGAGTCACTGGTCATTGCAGCCCAACAACACACAGTTATATGTTTCTAATGCTGTATTGGAAACATTTGGGTCTATTTAGATAGAAAATTTGAAATACATAGGGACGGACACCGAGTCTTCAGCCTGCTGCTCTTTCATTAATGTTGAAGTGGTAAAAATTACTTAGAAAGATTTCATTTTCTTAAGGACACATGGCTGAACACATGGCTGTTTCCTTGCTTTCTAAAGCAACACGTATAATTGACAAATACAGAATAAATGGATACCAGAAGACAAAAATAAAAGCATTAAAGCCCATTACGATCTTGAACAACGCCAAAAACCTCCAGCATATAGGAAAAGTATCACAATCATGTATTTATCTTGGCTTTTTCTAATATATACCACAATTTAGAACTATATAAAGTCACTCACGTAAAAGTAACTTATCAAGTGTTACACCTGAAGGCGTGGCTTGGTGTTCGGCGTACTCGTTATTTTTTTTAACCAGTTTTATTTATAAAGCTCGTAATCTTGCCAGCAGGGCTTCAACTTCAGGAACTGATTCACTTCTAGAAACAGAGACAAGAAGTTCCATTTCCCTTTTTCTGTTGCTTTCTGCATTACAGCCTTTCTTCTCAACAGTCCTGTAGACATATGAGTGTCTAGATTATAATTAAGCTCCTTGGGGCCTGGCATCCTGGTGGAGCTGCAGTTGACAGTGCGGTGTGGACCCTTCTGTCAATGGCATTTTCTGATTTTCCTGGTTACAAACTTTGAGAACAGGCCCCTGAGACATTGGACTGAGACTGTGCTAGCTTTGGTGTCCCTTCTCTTCTGTCGTGGAAGGCAGGCCGAGACTGAAAGGCCTCCAGCAGACTATCCATCACTCCTGTCTCATCACCTTCAGTTTTCTTTCCTAGTAAGCGCTTTTTCTCTTGCTGGTGTTCAAGTCTTCCTTTCTCTGCTCGCTCTTCCGCTATCCTGGCTTGTTTGTCCTTTTCCACACCTTCTCATTTTTTGATGTTGTCCTTTAAATGAAGTTCTGAAGTTGTTCAGGTCATTGAAAAACTCTTCCACAGAAACCTTCTTCATGTCGACACAGTAGCCCATTACACTCTGGTACAATCGTGTCATGTTGTCCAGTAGCGTGGAGAGCTTTTCATACTGCTCTTGCGCACTGATCAGGAAGCTGAACATCTTCATCATAAACTTGCCAGGCAAGTCCTCAGGTCGAGGGAAAGGTTTCCAAAGTCTTCTCAAGCTGTTGAAGTTGCCTTCCCATCTGCTTCAAGTTCTTTTCCAGCATTTCCACAGAGATTCTACTAGCTTTGTCTAAATGCACCAAATCGTCCACAAAGTGAAGGATGTCTGGATGCTTTTCTTCGCATACATCTATCTACCAGGAAACGGAGGAGTGTTGTTTTCTGATCTGCAGATTTTGTATCTTTTAGCTTACGGAGAAAGCTAAGGTCAAATCCGAAGGTCTGAGCATTCCGGGAGCCAGCATTCATATAGTTTCCTATTGGCAACACAAGTTCCAGCAACTTGCTGATGCTTTTATTCTTCTTGATCTCTTCATAGGTGGTGCGGACAGCCGTGAGGCCAGGTTTGATGCTGTTCACCTGCTCTTTTTAGAGAGTAGCGCTGAGCCGTGGGTGGAGTCTCTTCACGTTGCTCATCACAGCGGCGAACTGCTCAGGCTCTGGTAAACTGTCATAGTCACTTCTAAACTGGGACAACAACTTCAATTGCTCTACATCAAGAAGGTGCTTTGTTGAGTTCTGAATCATGGAGTCTGACAACTGTGTTCCGTCCACTTCCGGTATCATCATCCTGATTTTCTCATATGGCGTCCAGACGGAGCTCAGGAAGAGTGAAAGGTGCTGAGCAACGTCAGGATCTAGACATCTAAGTTCCCTCTTTCCCTTCTTAATAACCTCCTTCTCGCCAAACTCATTTGTATTCCCTTTCTCTTTTTTCCCCGGCAACAAAATGTGTTCTCAAGTTCACAGAGCAAATCCCTATTTTCACACTTATTTTCCACTTACTTTTATCCAGAAATGGTTCTTGGACGTTTCATTTAGTCCGACCTTTAACTGATTCAATCTTCTCCTGCTGATTTCAGGTTTGAATTCTTTCTTTGGTTTCAACCCAAATGGCAGGTTTAATGGAATAGAGTTTTGCCCACCGAGAAATCCCAGGGGAGGTGGTGGTGGTACGGGGCCACCAAATGGCACTGCCGTTCCTGGAAGTGGTGGAGGTGGTGGAGGAGGGGCGGGCGGGGAGGCGGCGCTGCTGCACCAAGTGCTGGTGGGGCAGGAGGAAGGGCTGAAGGACCCGCTGCTCCTTCTGTGGAAGGTTGCAAAGGAATTTTTATACCAGGTGGCACGGCACCAAACTGGGATTTAAAAGCTTGTAACTCTGCTTGAAGTTCATTAATCTTTGCCTCTTTTTTTCTGCAACTGAGCCTGGGTTTCTTGGTGGTCAGTACACTCCTTTTCAAATTTCTTGCCAATGTTCTGATGGTATCTCTTCCCACTCTTCTAGTTTTACCTGATCTATGCGAACATCTACAAACTGACTTAAGTCCAAATCTAGTCTTTTTCTATATGTGAAGTCCGGGTTTGTTCCATCTCTATGTAATACAATCTGTGACACACACACAACTCGTCAATTAATTTGAAGTACTGCTGTCTTATAAAACGATCATTTCGAATGAGCAGGAAACGCCGAAGAATATTAATAAAATGTCCCTCTGCTCAAGTGTCTTTAACTGTGTTTAACATGCTGTAAACATCAGAGGCTTGTTGTAGGATATCTCCTGTCCAATCACATTGAGACAGTGAAGGCCTGTGATTGGACAGGAAAGAGGAGGCGGAGCTAGGAGTTGTTGAGAAAGAACCACAAGCAAGGGAGAGGAGTGTGGGAGGTCAGAGATACTAGACGGCTTTAGATGTTTTTTTTTTTCTGTTTTTTTGAGAGGTTAGAAACGTTGGGATAAGACTTTTAACATTGTAAATTGGCATCTTGTAATTGTGAGTTTAATATACATAAATGCAATTGGCTAATTAAGCATTAAGAATTTTGATTTACTTGGGTACTATAATGTGGGTCCGCGGAAGCCAGTGGTTACTGGGACGTGGGTCCCGGATTACAGTGTCTGTGGCGGGAGAGGAAGCTCTGCTGGGATGCTGTGGAACTAACTGGGAGAGATTAGCTCAGCAGTGAGAGCTGTGCTGAGCAGGACTGGCGGGACTTGGTGCTGAGGTCTGGTGGGGCAGGAGAGATGGCAGGGCGGTCGATTTTAATATTTCTCACTATAGGTGCTTCATCGAGTTCAGCTCTAACGTCTTCAAGGCGATAGGAGAACTCGCTCAAATCTTCCTCCTTGTGCCCATCCAGGCCATCCTTCTTAATACCCTTTAAGTTTGGCAATACCTCTTTCAATCCACAATGAATAAATTCATTTCTGAGGTGAAGCCTGAAGTCCAAATCATCAGGAGATGTAACAAGGGCATTTATAAGCTACAGACAAGCTACTTGCAGTTGCACTGAATTATGCCAGGAGGTCTTCCACAATGGAAAACATCTGTCGATTTTTCTTTCTTCTCCAGTTGAAGTCAAGGCTTCTAACACTTCTTCACTTCTCCCCGACGATGTGCACTGCAGAAAGAAGACTCACCACATCCGCCACCATGCTGGGCTGCTTGGGATCTATGGCTTTTGCCAACAAGGGACGACTCCTCTCATCACTCATAATCCTTTCTAAGCCATACTGTGTTCATCAGGGCTCTCAGACACTGGATGACTTTGTGCTGAGTCTTCTCTTAACTTTTTCTTGGATTTGTCCATCCATTAGTTTTTCCAAAATGTCCAGCAATAATCCAAGTCCCTCATGTTCAAAGCTTTGCACCCCACTCACAGGACTACTGGTCAATGAGACTTGGAGTGGCTCCAGATTCGTGAAAAGTCTGTGTATCCCATTTTCAGCTCACGGATAAATTCCTGAGGTGAGATCTGTTGGCTACTTCTAAGACTTCTGTCTTAGAAGCAGTATTAATGTACTACAGCACCATTTCTTTTTTGATACTGAAGTATTTTTTGCCCCTGCAATGGTGCCTTTTTATATCCATTTAAATTCATATCTTCCATCATCTTCTCAAAAAGTTTCAAGTCTTCACTCTCTGACAGGGACTTTGGATCGTTTTCCATTGTCTCTGAAGACACTGACAAGCAGTCACTGCTTCCAGACACAGTCTTCAGGTGGGGAAGGGGAGGTCTCTCTTTCTTGCTCCCTGGAATTCTTTTTTTTTTTTTTAAAGATTTATTTATTTATTATATGTAAGTACACTGTAGCTGACTTCAGACACCAGAAGAGGGTGTCAGATCTCTTTACGAATGGTTGTGAGCCACCATGTGGGTGCTTAGGACCTTCGGAAGAGCAGTCAGTGCTCTTGCCTGCTGAACCATCCCTCCAGCCCGCTCCCTGGAATTCTTATGCTAGCAAATTTGTCCAGTAAATTGGGGCACTTCTCCCCAGGCTTGCAGGAGCCACAGGGCAGCGCGGACGGCAGGCCCTTCCTCCGAGGCACATTGCTGTCCTGTCTCTCCATCTTCCCAGGTCTCGATCGCTACCTGATCTCAGAAGTATCTTTCTACAGGGAGTCAGTGCTATGTTTTGTAATGCGGTGGCAAGATGCGGCAGAGAGGGTGCCTTAGCAGACGCAGGCTGAGACACCTCCCTCCCCCAGAGGTACCAGCCATATGATGGGTCCATTATAAAATGAAGTTTATTTTGCATCATGATAGGAGGGATGTGAAGGGAGTAGAGGAAGAGAAAGAGAGGAGAGAGAGAGAGAGAGAAAGAGAAGAGAGAGAGAGAGAAGAGAGAAGGGAAGAGGCCTGCCTGGAGCACAGGGGAGAGAGAATAAAAGGGACCAAAAGACCTTTTATAGTAGCCAGCATCCTACCTGTCTGTTGCTAGGTAACTGTTGGGCAGAGCCTAGAAGAAATGTCAGCATACCCTAAAATACAGACCTGAAGCCAAGGTCGCGGGAAGCCCCGCCCCTCCCAGGTGCCACGCCTCCGGGCTAGTTCTGTTTAGTTCTGTTTCATTAGAGAAGTTCTAGCCCTGACTCAAAAAATAAAGGTTATTGTTTCTAAAGGATCACGATTCATAGTTTGAAAAACATTTTCTTAACAATCTTTTGGATCTAGTCTCCAGTGCCACCTCCCTGACCCAGGAGTTGCTCATCTCCTGTTTCCTGTCTGAAGCCACTCCCCCTTTCATTCCTGTCCATCTCATGAAATGTTCACAGTGAGGAAACATGAGGCGTCAGAAAATCTTGATGCAATGCAAAAAACAAACAAACCAAAAACCAAAAACAAAAAACAAAAACGACTCCAAAGATTTAGTATGTAGGAAGGAGTATTGGCGTGACTAGGTCACGTGGTACTGGCTCACGTGCCCCCTGAGCCCTAAGAGTTCAGAGCACACTCCTGTATGTAGATCTATTATCAAGTCCGGGACTTAATGAGACCAGGAACACCAAGCCCCTGGCCTCAGCAGCTCTTGTAGAGCAGCCCTTCACCAAGGCTTACCCAAAAGACAGCCAGCACGTGACCTCTCTCGTCGTCATCATCGGCCAGGACGGACTGACTGGTAGGACTTTGGAGCCTGGCATCCTTGCCTCGGAGTGGCTGACCCTGCAATACAGTCTGTACCTTAGTACTCCCGGACACTCAGTTCAGGGCCCAGCCTGTAACACTGCCTTCTTCTTGACTTTTCCCTGCTCGATTCATAGCCATCTTTTACTGCCCTTCTCTTGCAAGCACTCTCCAATTAGCTAATTCCTCAAGTAAACCTTTCCCTTGGGCTCTGCCTCCAGGTCTCTTGAATCCTGGCAGTTACAGCTCTGGGAAAGCACAGAGGTGTTTGTCCTCAGAGGGCAGGCACACAGATAGGGGTCCCTGCCACTGAAGCAGCCTTCTTGCCATCAATGTGGATATTTACATTCCTGACTGATAGAGACCAAGGAGCTGCATTTACCCCAGAGGTGAAGCTGGCATGGTCTTTGTCGTGGCAGATAACAGATGGTACATCTTTAATGTTGGACCTCTGGGGATTTTTGTTGGTGGCCAAGTGATCCTAGTGTCTCTGGTACTGAGATGGATAGTCTACCCACAACAGTACTGTTTGAGCTAATTAGCTGAAAACACTCTGAATCCCTCAAACAGATGGCTGATTTATATTATCAGAAAGAGGGTCAAGGCCCCTCACTGATTCCTGTGTCTAAGATGGTTCCACCAAACCATCCAGGGCATTCTAAATGAGTGGCTGTGGCATCTACTGGGGCAAGGACCTGATAATAAAATTATAAGAATATTTTAGACATTTCCCTCCTATCCATCTCCTAAGAGCCCTGCAGCTATTCACAAGATTAACTACACTGGGAGAGGGTCATGTCCAGCCACTTAGTGAATTACTGGTCTTTGGCTCCCAGAATGGTACTGTAGTCTGTGGCCATCAGCTGAAAATGATGATTTTGCATAATTTCCTGTTTTGGTCCATATCCATCTCACAAAGTATATGATAGCTCCATCCTGTTTGCCAGGGTTGAATTGTGTGGTTAGAATAGATGAAATTAGTCAGAATGATTGCATTGACTCTGTCTGGTCAAGCAAGCTTGATTTTGCAGATGGGACTAGAAAAAAGGCCCCCAGAGTAGTCCCCATTTCACCAAGAATAAAACCACAACAAGCCAAGCATGGAGGTACATGCCTGTAAAAAGCAGGCGAAGCAGAAGGCTGTGAGTTTGTGACTATGGTCTTAAAACATCAAAATTAAATAAACAAATAATGAAAGCATTGATTCGTAAACACTGGCCATTTACAGCTTCACCTTGCTCTATGTGATCACAGTTGTTAGCTCTAGGCTGATCTCCCAGAAGAAAACTCCAAGCTGCCGAGAGGGTAGAAAGTGTGTGTGTGTGTGTATGTGTGTGCGTGTGTGCAAGCTTATTTGTATGTGTGTGCATGTGTGGTGTGTGTGCATGTGTGTCTGTGCAAGTATGCATGTGTGGTATGTGTGCATGTGTGGTGTGTGTGCATGTGTGTCTGTGCATGTGTGCATGTGTGGTGTGTGTGCATGTGTACATGTATGTGTGTGTGCATGTGTGTCTGTGCAAGTGTGCATGTGTGTATGTGTGGTGTGTGTGCATGTGTGCCTGTGCAAGTATGCATGTGTGTGCATGTGTGCCTGTGCAAGTGTGCATGTGTGGTGTGTGTGCATCTGTGCATGTGTGCATGTATGGTGTGTGTGCATGTGTCTGTGCAAGTGTGCATGTGTGTGCATGTGTGTATGTGTGGTATGTGTGTCTGTGCAAGTGTGCATGTGTGTCTGTGCATGTGTGCATGTGTGGTATGTGTGCATGTGCAAGTGTTCATGTGTGTGCATATGTGCATGTGTGGTATGTGTGCATGTGTGTCTGTGCAAGTGTGCATGTGTGGTGTGTGCATGTGTGTCTGCAAGTATGCATGTGTGGTGTGTGTGCATGTGTGTCTGTGCATGTGTGGTGTGTGTGCATGTATGGTATGTGTGTATGTGTGTCTGTGGATGTGTGCATGTACGGTATATGTGTGCATGTATGTGTGCACAAGCATGTGTGTTTGCAAGCTTGTGTGTATGTGTGTGCATGTGCATGCATGTGCATCTGTGTGTGCGTGTATGTGTGCATGTGTGTGCATGTGTACATGTGTGCATGTGTGTGACCGTGTGTGTGTGTGTGTGTGTGTGTGTGTGTTGCTATGGTATAGCTGTCTGTCAGTCCTCAGCAGACAGTTTGTCAAGTATTTTACCCCGATTAGATTTCTAACAAGAGCGGTGCTGAGGACTCCTTTTCTTAATCGACATCGTTATCGTGGGGCACTCTATTCCATACTTGCCTTCTGCTTGAAGACTGATTATGAGCCTGCAATGAATTGTGGCATAATCTTCACTAATGCATAATTAATACATACTGATTCAATTAGTCAGAACGCCCCACATACAGTTTTTCTTGCTAAAAAATTTACATTTATATTAGAAAATTTATAAGGCTGCGAGAAGGGAATAAAAATCCCCCAGAGATGGCGCAACCCTCCTCACATCCTTTCCTGATTTCCTCGTGTGCTATCTCTAGGTTCCTGGTGTCTTTCAGTGCTAAAGTGCAGCAGGAATGGAGGCAGGGGAGCACCTGCCTTCAGTGGCTTGCCAGGGGGGATATCCTCCCTCAAGTCAGGAATCAGCCTGTCCACCTGGACACCCCTTACCCGTTCTTGTTCTTCTTTCTTGTCTTGTCTTGTTCTTCTTTCACACACGGGCTACTCACATCATATCTGGAGGTGGAAGGCTTTCCAATCCATCTTTTAAAATCTAAATTAGGCTCTGTCTCTGTGTCTCTGCATGTGTGTGCATTTTTGTTGATAATTTCATGCATGTATATAATGCATTCTGTTCCTCTCCCCAAACCCCATCTTCTTCTTCCCCTCCCACTACCAATTTCTCCTCCTGCCCACCTGCACCTCTTCCTGATTCATAACATTTGTTTCTATTTTGTGACTCATTTAGTTCAGCCGGGCCCATCAGTGTAACCATTCGATTGGAAGTATACATCTGAAGGCAGCCCTGCCTCTCTTGAAGAGATGCTCCTACGCCTGCGAACACTTGAGGAGACGCTCCCCAGCCCAAGCCTGGCATTGGGGACCATCACTATAGTCATCTGCATTTGTCTTGCCCAGAAGATGGGGTTTCAAAGCCCTACTCCGTCTTCTAGCTCTTATATACTTCCTGTCCCCCCAGCTTTAGCGAGGATGGTATACGGTTCCTGTTTAATGGCTGAGTATTCAACTGTCACTCTCAGCACCTTGTACCACTGCAAGCCTCTGCATTTACCTCAGTGTATAGTTTGGTGCTACTCCAATTTAGTTAAATGGCAGAATTAAGTTCCCTCTTAGGGACTGTGACTTTCTGCACAATGGACTTTTTAGTGAGTTTGGAGGACTAGGTATGGGTTTCCTTTTCCAGAATCAGCCTTAAACCCAATAAGACAGTGTCCACCCCATCTCTCCTGTGTCTTTTTCCTTCTTATTTGTTTTCCCCACTGTCACCAGAACCCGTTGTCTGGTCACCAATAGAGCTCCGAACAGAATTTTGTGTGTACCCTACCACCATAGTAATGGCCTCTAGCCCTTTAAATCAGCCACAAGTTAACTTTTTCTTCTCTAAGTTTCTACGGCCATGCTGTCTTATCTCATCAATAGAAAAGAAAGACAAAAACAAACCAAAGACAGAATTTGGAATCAAGAGTGGGGTGTTGCTGTGACTGACCTGACTCTGCTTGTTTGGGAGGGTAACTTGGAAGACTTCGGAACTACGTGCTAGAAAAGTGGTTGAATCCTTTAAATGGGCTTAAGGGGCCATCTTGGTAATAACTGCAGGCAACACTGAGGGCAACGTAGGAGACAAAGAACAAGCTTAAGGGGTTTTAGAGGAAGACGACTTTAGCAACTGGGCTAGAGACCATTTGTCTTAGGGTTTGACTGCTGTGAACAGATACCATGACCAAGGCAACTCTTATAAGGACAACACTTAATTTGGGTTGGCTTACAGGTGGTTCAGCCCATTATCATCAAGGAGGGAGCATGGCAGCATCCAGGCAGGCGTGGTGCAGGAGGAACTGAAATTTTACATCTTCATCTGAAGGCTGCTAGCAGAATACTGGCTTAAAGCCCACATCCACAGTGACACACCTACTCCAACAGGGCCACACACCTTCTAATAGTACCACTCCCTGGGCCGAGCATATACAAATCATCAGACTGTTCTTTTGGTATTTTGGCAAATAGTGTGGCAGATTTTTGCCCTTGTCCTAAAAATCTGCCTAAGAAAAAATTGAGTAATAGCAGATTAATGGCTGGAAGAGATTTCAAGATGATTGAATATTGCCTTTGTTGCATGGTTACTGGTGATTACATTTATGCAGGTCTCAAAGTTGGGCCCAAGAAATGCCAAATGTATATTTTGGAACAAAAAAGAGAGCCTTGGGAAATTGTAGCCAAATGCTTGTGCTGAAAGAGATGGAGAGGCTGATGAGAACAGAGTAAAGGGAGCTGTGCCCTCAGGGTAAGACCCAGGCAGTTGAACTTCCAACTGTGGGAAGGAATAGTCTGGCTCCTCCTCTCTGTCTGGGAAACTGCAGTAAATGTGATTCAGAAGAGGGCAGCAGGACGCAGCAGCGGCTTCTGGTTTTAGAGTCATGAATGATACATAAGGAAAGTGTCTCTGGAATCTTCCTCCGTGGCTAAAGAGAGCTGCTGGGGCCAGGCATTTGGCAGCTGAGTCCTTGTACGGAGGTCCTGAGAGGACATCGCATGAAGCTGTCAACATGAAACCTGGATTGTGTTGGAGACACCAGGATAATGGAGGTGCCAGAGCCATGAGCCATCTGCCAACAAGAGCTGGGACAGGGAGTGGAACCCAACCCCAAAGGCAGAAGTGTCAGGGAGTCAACATCAGAGCCATCAGACATGTTTGACATCAGACATGGAGCTACAAGAGTTGGGAGTTCCCTGGCTGGGCTTTGGTCCAGGATTTCATGTCTAATTTCTCCCTTTTGGAATGTATATGTATATGTACATACACATACACACACATATGTGTACACATACATTGTGTACACACACACACACACACACATATATATGTATATATATGCTTTTGATTTTTTACAAGGGGTTTTGGTTAAGAGAGTGCCTTAAGTCTCAATCAAACAGGGCAAGAACCTGGAGGCAGGAGCTGATACAGAGGCCATGGAGAGGTGCTGCTTACTGGCTTGCTTCCTCTATCTTGCTCAGCCTGCTTTCTTATAGACCTCAGAACCACCAGCTCAGGTAGTAAGTATCCCCACCCACAATGAGCTGGACCCTTCCCCATCAATCACTAATCAATCACTAATTAAGAAAATACCTTATAGCTGGACCTGATGGTGACATTTTCTCAAGTGAGTTTCCCTCTCCTGATGACTCGACCTTGAGTCAAGCTGCCATAAGACTAGTCAACATAGTCATACTTGAGCCATAAGTTACCTATGTCATAAATTCAATAGCATTTGGTAAGCCTTTGGGTAGGGCATACAGCTAGTTAGTCAGCATACAGAATGGGATTGAGAATTCCTAAGAGGTACCTGGAACATTCAATGGCCAAGTTTCTCTTCTCCAGAGATAACCACTTTCTATCCTCTGTCACCATAAATGATACTACATGCTAAAGAATAGTACTCCATCTTTAAAGCATTATGTCTTCTAACCAGGCTTTTGTAGACAACCTGGTTAGATACAACTTGGGGACTCCTTGGGTCATGGACCCTATATTGATGTCCTACTAGAGTTATAATTTGACATAAGTACAAAGGTATGAGATAGGAAATGAGAAGTGATGTGAGACATGGGTCTCTCTTCCTCCCAACAATAATCTTTACCCTTTCCAGCTTCTGGGTGTGCTGTGTTACTTGACTCTGTCTCCGAGGCTTCCTGGTCTGTGTTCCTGTCATCATAATCACTTCTATGTTTTCAGAACTCTGGTAATTTTTATATTGGTTCTACTAGATAATCCAAAATAATCTCCCCATCATTATGACCCTAATTACAAAGCCTTTTCTTTGTCTGTATATAACAGATTCACAGGCTCCAAGAATTAAGTTGAGGACATGGTTGGGAGGCTGTTATTTAGGTGAACTTAGCCTCTCCCATTCCCTTTTTGTTATAAGGCGGTCCTCAACTGAGAAATTTTTTTTTTCCTGCAGGGGATATTTGACAATGTCTAGAGACATTTTTGATTGTCACAATTGAAAAGGGTGTTCCTGGTGTTTGATGGATTGAGGACAGGAATGCTGGTAAACATTCTTCAGTGTACAAGACAGCACCACACAGAGAAGAATTATTGATCCCTAAATGTAAGTAAGGCAGAGACCAAGAAACTCTGTTAGCGTGAGGGGGTTTTTCACCAGCTGGTGTGGAACACAGCTTTTGCCTCCGGCTGTGTGTCTTCAGAAGACTCTTTAGAGTCCTGAGGAGAAATGAATTTGATCCTAGAGTTAATGCCAGTTAAACCAGAGAGGGGGGGAGGGAGGGAGAGAGGGAGAGGTGGTACAGGAACACATTTTGAACCCCAAAATACCTGTCAAGTCTGCCTCTCCTCCAGTACTCTTACTTGAAAACACTATTTAGAATAGAGTTCCAACAGACCATCAGGGCATTCCAAAGAAGAGGTAGATGCATGTGACTCAGGGCATGTGAAAATCGCTAAGGAAAGGCAATAAAATAAAGCCATAGACCTTGGTGCACACAGATCCTCCCTCCACAGTGTAGGCTCAAGAATCATTAGCTAGAGATGTAAATATGTGTCTTAGTTAGGGTTTACTGCTATGAACAGACACCGTGACCAAGGCAACTCTTATAAGGGCAACATTTAATTGGGGCTGGATTACAGGTTCAGAGGTTGAGTCCATTCTTATCAAGGCAGGAGCATGGCAGCATCCAGGCAGGCATGGTGAGAAATCTACATCTTGCTCTGAAGGCAAACAGGAGAAGACTGGCTTCCTCAGGCAGCTAGGAGGAAGGTCTTAAAGGCCACGCCCACAGTGACACACTTCCTCCAACAAGGTTGCACCTACTCTAATAGGGCCACACCTCCTAATAGTGCCACTTCCTGGGCCAAGCATATTCAAACCATCACAATATGTAAAGCCACATAAATATTATTTAAAGTTGTATTGAAAGGTCGCAAAAGCAATAAGAACAGAAACAGAAGACAGAAGAGAAAGCATTTCGTGCCTTGGTGTGAGTCTGGTAGATTCTTTTTATTTTGGATTTGTGAATGTATTGCTTATATAATAAAAAGTGTCTTAAAACTTATTTTAAATAATTTAAAATATTTAAAAGACTGTATTGGAAAGATTCTGAATCCCTGCGATTGTTACTAGCCAGCACATTTTATAAATGAGTTTCCTTCGCTTATACTTCTAGGAAGAGCTAGATGCAGCCCACTTGTCAACAGCAGAGGACTTTAAATGCATTATCTGATATATCCGAACCACTGTGTAGTTATTGAAATAATGGCTTTATTGAAAACTAATGTAGAAATATGAAAAATGTTAGGAAATAATGTCAAATAAAAGGGTTTGCATGCATTGCAAAATAACTGCTATTAAACAGTGGCTCAGGGGTTGTCCCCGTGGGAGCCTGAGCAGCGAGGGAAACATAGTTAACTGTTTCTACTCCCTTAGCTGTCTTCTCTACATTACAGATGTGAAGGTTCTCTTGTGATCGGAAGGCAGTTTCTCTCTAAAAAGAATAGAAATATGTTGACTTTAGAAGACTCAGGAACATTGAGGCTCACAGCCCTGACAGCAAGGGGTGGGAATTTACATGCAGCTTCTCCAGGCTTGTCTTTTGTAATGGCTTGGGGTGAGGGGGAGGGGAGGGAGAGGGGGGAGGGGAAGGAGGAGGAGGAGGAGCAAGGAAAGAAGGAAAGAAGGAAGGAAGAAATGATACATAAATGTTCCTCAGAGGTGCAATCTAGTGGTTGTCTGCCTGTCTGTGTTTTATGTGAGTTCAGGTATTCTAAGTTAGAATGTTATAGCCTTAAGGAGGGTCAACGTGATACCAGCTAGGAGAGAAACCTAAGACAATTCGATCCGAACCAAGTTTGGAGGGTAGGCAGCCCCTGGAGTAGATCTGAGCAGCAGGAAGTTCAAAGATAATTTAAGAATGCAAACTACGCGTGCCGACAAGAATGGAGTGAAGGTGGGATAGCAGACACTGCACACTGCTCTAGAACATATCCATGCCTCCTGATTCCTCCATCTGGAGACAATGAGATTGGGTGTCTGCCACTCTCAGGCCTTGAGCTCCTGGTGATGTTACTGGTTAGCAAACCAATCTAGGTGCAGAAGCCAAGCTGGAATATTTGCCAAACACAGAGGAGCCCTGAGGAGGCCTTCAAACGAATTAAATCTTCCATATTTGAATCTGTGCCTGAATTGTGGAGATTTCCAAAGAGGAAAGAGTGAACAGGCAAGTCTTCAAGTCTGAGTGGGTCCTCCAGTGGGACTTGACTGGGACCTTCTACTCTGAAAGGAGCCAGGCGGCATCGACAAGCTATTGTACACAGCAGAGGCCATTGCGTGTAAGCTGCCTTTAAAATAGTTCCCCTGTCCCTTTGGGTTTTGTTCTGGTTTATTCATGGGAACTACAAAAGATGAGGACCACAGAGTCTAGTGGTAATTGTACAGGATACAAGGTCAAGGTCAAAAGAAGATTTAAAAAAAAAATAAAAGATTGTGGTAGCTGCATCTGGTGGAGAGAAGCATGTCCCAGCTAAGAGTCCTGTGCAGAGCTCACGGGGAGGTGGGGGGCGGGGGAGGGCGGGGCATAGTTAGGACCCAGGAGGGAGGGCATGAGAGGGCCCTGCAGGAGGGTCCTAGGAGATCAGGACGGTTTGGAAACAAGGAATAATAGAGCCAGAGAGAAATTCAGATGGAAAGAGCTAGAGGAAAGTAGTGATCAAGTTTGGACCAAGGCTAGATGCCAGGCACCGCCTGTGTGGGCCGGATGTTGCAGAGCAAATATCACCGAATGCCATCCCATCCATCCCTCCTGTATCACTTGTCATGTCTGCCCTTTCCTCCACTCACACAGTGACCGGACCACTTGGGAGTGTTTGTCTTGGACAAGGGTTATTGCGGCAGAAAAAAAAATATGGAAGAAGTATAGTTTTAAAATGACGCTTCAAATACTGCGGCCCCAGAGGCAATCAGGAAATAAAAACTCAAACTAAAACCAAATACTTGGGGTTGTGAGGGCAATATCTCTGCCACCAAGCCTGAACTGTGTATGGGGACAGGATACAAGTGGGTAGCGGAGGATGTTGGGAGCTTTGTGCTGCTCCCCGACTTTTCTCCAAGATTCAACATGAAAGAAGGCAGTGTATCCTCGAGCGTCTGAGAACTCAGGGCCCTGTAGACCTAGCTCGGCAATCGTGATTTGGTGTGACTCAGGGGATAAGCCAGGGTATGGAGGAAGAGCAAATCAGGAGGTATCAGTGCCTGTCATCCGCTCTAGTGATGTTACAAGGCTTGGGTGCGTGCGCACAGGGGTGGGGTTGGGGGGGCGTGTCACTGGGACCAGAAAAATGGTTCTGGGCTTTATAGAGCTTGTCAGAAAGATTTACGGGGAGAAAGGTGGAAAGGTGTCTATAAGGGTCTGAGGGCCAGCCAGCCAGTGAGTCTGGACAGCTTTGTCATCAGAACTGGTCCCAGATTCAAGCCTCCATGTTTACTGTGCTCGTCTAAACCAGGTGCGCCTGCCGTGTTCTGACTCGCTCCTTGCTTCCTTTCCGTGTAATACCCAGTGATACATCTCCTGGCAGCCCCTATGCGCTTTGTATGCGGCCCCTTTTCCTTCGCCTTTAGTTCAGAGTACTAAAGCAGTATTCCGCTGCACAACCATATCACAGTCCGTGCGTTCGCCTGTAGATGGACATCACAGCTGCCCATCTCGTTTTTATTTTTAAGAATACAAGTGCATGAAGTATGACTTTTCAGGAGTATATGCTTCCTCTTGTGTGGGCATCATGACTGAATATCATGATATGTGTAATTTTAACGTAACTTCTTATGTGGTTTACTAACGTCCGTTGTTACTAGCAATGTTTATGATTGTCAGTCATTACAAGTTCCTGTTCTTGCTTTTAAATTGCTTAGTGGAGTCTCAAAATTTTTCGTGATGGGGACATGCCACAGGGCACACGTGGAGGTCAGAGAGCAGCCTTCAGGAGTCGTTGATTTCCCGCTACCTTTATGTGGGTTTTAGGACTCAAATTCAGGTTGTGTGGCATGGGCTTGTACCCACTGAGCCTACTCACTGGCCCTGGAAGATTTAAAACCTTGTTCTGTAGGTACCGTGCTGGCTAGTTTTATGTTACCTTGACACAAGCTAAAGTCATCTGAGAGGAGGGAACGTCAGTTGAGAAAATGCCTCTGTATTGGTCTGTAAGCAGACAATTTTTAGTGTCATACAGGTATTTTCTTTTTTTTTTTTAATTTAATTTAATTTTATTTTTTTAATTTACATTCCAAATCACTTCCCCTTTCCCGTTTCCTCCCTCCCCGAAGGTCCCATAAGCCCCCTTCCCTCCCTCTTTTCTCCGTTCAACCCCCTCTCATTACTCTGTCCTGGCGTTCCCCTACATCCAGTCTTTCCAGGACCAGGGGTCTCTCCTTCCATCTTTTTAGAAATCTATTGATATGCTGATTGTGTCTAGGGTATTCTGAGATTCTGGGTCAATATCCCCTTATCAGTGACTTCATACCATGTGTGATCTTTTGTGATTGGGTTACCTCACTAAGGATGATATTTTCCAGTTCTGACCATTTGCCTAGGAATTTCGTGAATTCATTGTTTTTAATTGCAGAGTAGTATTCCATTGTGTAAATATACCACATCTTCTGAATCCATTCCTCCGTTGAGGGACATCTGGGTTCTTTCCAGCTTCTGGCTATTATAAATAAGGCTGCTATGAATATAGTGGAGCATGTGTCCTTATTGCATGCAGGTAAAGTCTCTGGGTATATGCCCAGGAGTGGTATAGCCGGATCCTCCGGAAGTGTCATGCCCAGTTTTCTGAGGAGCCGCCAGACTGCTTTCCAGAGTGGTTGTACCAGCCTGCAATTCCACCAGCAGTGGAGGAGTGTTCCTCTTTCTCCACATCCTCGCCAACAACTGCTGTCTCCTGTGTTTTTGATCTTAGCCATCCTGACTGGTGTGAGATGGAATCTCAGGGTTGTTTTGATTTGCATTTCCCTAATGACTAAGGATGATGAACATCTCTTTAGGTGCTTCTCAGCCATTAGATATTCTTCAGGTGAGAACTCTTTGTGTAGCTCTGTACCCCATTTTTTAATAGGGTTACTTGCCTCTCTGGAGTTTAACTTCTTGAGTTCTTTGTATATCTTGGATATTAGCCCTCTGTCGGATGTAAGGTTGGTAAAGATCATTTCCCAGTTAGTTGGTTGCCGCTTTGTCTTTTTGACGGTGTCTTTTGCCTTGCAAAAACTTTGTAATTTAATGAGGTCCCATTTGTCTATTCTTGATCTTAGAGTATAAGCTATTGGAGTTCTGTTCAGGAAATTCTCCCCTGTGCCCATATGTTCAAGGTTCTTCCCTAGTTTCCCTTCTATTAGTTTCAGTGTGTCTGGTTTTATGTGGAGATCTTTGATCCACTTAGAATTGAGCTTAGTGCAAGGAGATAAGGATGGGTCAATTTGCATTCTTCTGCATGTTGACCTCCAGCTGAGCCAGCACCATTTGTTGAAAAGGCTATCTTTTTTCCACTGGATGGTTTTAGCTCCTTTGTCAAAGATCAAGTGACCATAGGAGTGTGGCTTCATTTCTGGGTCTTCAATTCTGTTCCATTGATCTACATGTCTGTTACTGTACCAATACCATGCAGTTTTTAACACTATTGCTCTGTAGTACAGCTTGAGGTCCGGGATACTGATTCCCCCAGAGGTTCTTTTACTCTTGAGAATTGTTTTAGCTATTCTGGGTTTTCTGTTATTCCAGATGAATTTTTGAATTGCTCTTTCTAACTCTATGAAGAATTGAGTTGGGATTTTGATGGGGATTGCATTGAATCTGTGTATTACTTTTGGTAAGATGCTCATTTTTACTATATTAATCCTGCCAATCCATGAGCATGGCAGATTTTTCCATCTTCCGAGGTCTTCTTCAATTTCTTTCTTCAGAGACTTGAAGTTCTTGTCATACAGATCTTTCACTTGTTTGGTTAGCGTCACGCCAAGATACTTAATATGGTTTGTGGCTATCGTAAAGGGTATTATTTCTCTTACTTCTTTCTCAGCCTGCTTATCCTTTGAGTATAGGAAGGCTTCTGACTTGCTTGAGTTGATTTTATATCCGGCCACTTTGCTGAAGTCGTTTATCAGCTGTAGGAGTTCTCTGGTGGAGTTCTTTGGGTCGCTTATGTATACTATCATATCGTCTGCAAATAGTGATAGTTTGACTTCTTCCTTTCCAATTTGTATCCCTTTGACCTCTTTTTCTTGTCTAATTGCTCTAGCTAGAACTTCAAGTACTATATTGAAAAGATATGGAGAGAGAGGGCAGCCTTGTCTAGTCCCTGATTTTAGTGGGATTGCTTCAAGTTTCTCTCCGTTTAGATTGATGCTGGCTACTGGTTTGCTGTAAATTGCTTTTACTATGTTTAGATATGGGCCTTGAATTCCTGATCTTTCCAAGACCTTTAGCATGAAAGGATGCTGAATTTTGTCAAATGCTTTCTCAGCATCTAATGAGATGACCATGTGGTTTTTTTCTTTGAGATTGTTTATGTAGTGGATTACATTGATGGATTTCCTTATATTGAACCATCCCTGCATCCCTGGGATGAAGCCTACTTGATCGTGGTGAATGATCGTTTTGATGTGTTCTTGGATTCGGTTGGCAAGAATTTTATTGAGTATTTTTGCATCGATATTCATAAGAGAGATTGGCCTGAGATTCTCTTTCTTTGTCGGATCTTTGTGTGCTTTTGGTATTAGTGTAATTGTGGCTTCATAGAACGAGTTGGGTAGTGTTCCTTCTGTTTCTATTTTGTGGAACAGTTTGAAGAGTATTGGTGTTAGGTCTTCTTTGAAGGTCTGATAGAATTCTGCACTAAAACCATCTGGACCTGTGCTTTTTTTGGTTGGAAGACTTCCAATGACAACTTCTATTTCTTCAGGGGTTATAGGACGGTTTAGATGGTCTATTTGATCCTGATTTAATTTTGGTACTTGGTATCTGTCAAGAAAATTGTCCATTTCCTCAAGATTTTCTAGTTGTGTTGAATACAGGTTTTTGTAGTAGGATCTGATGATTTTTTGAATTTCCTCAGTTTCTGTTGTTATCTCTCCCTTTTCGTTTCTGATTTTATTAATTTGGATACTATCTCTGTGCCCTCTGGTTAGTCTGGCTAAGGGCTTATCTATCTTGTTGATTTTCTCAAAGAACCAACTCCTCGTTTTGTTGATTCTTTGTATGGTTTTATTTGTTTCTACTTGATTGATTTCAGCCCTGAGTTTGATGATTTCCTGCCTTCTACTCCTCTTTGGTGTATTTGCTTCTTTTTGTTCCAGGGCTTTCAGGTGTGCCATTAAGCTGTTAGTGTATGCTGTCTCCCGTTTCTTTTTGGCGGCACTCAGGGCTATGAATTTTCCTCTTAGCACTGCTTTCATTGTGTCCCATAAGTTAGGGTATGTTGTGCCTTCATTTTCATTAACTTTCAAAAAGTCTTTGATTTCTTTCTTTATTTCCACCTTGACCAAGTTATCATTGAGTAGAGCATTGTTCAGCCTCCATGTGTACGTGGGTTTTCTTTTGTTTTTGTTGCCATTGAAGACCACCCTTATTCCATAGTGATCTGATAGGAGGCATGGGATTATTTCTATCTTCTTGTATCTGTTGAGGTCTGATTTGTGACCAATTATATGGTCAATTTTGGAGAAGGTACCATGAGGAGCTGAGAAGAAGGTGTATTCTTTAGCTCTAGGATGAAATGTTCTATATATATCAGTTAGTTCCATTTGGTCCAAGGCTTCAATTAGATTCACTGTGTCCCTGTTTAGTTTCTGCTTTCCTGAACGATCCATTTCAGAGAGCGGGGTGTTGAAGTCACCCACTATTATTGTGTGCGGTGCGATGTGTGCTTTGAGTTTTAGTAAAGTTTCTTTTACGAATGAGGGTGCCCTTGCATTTGGAGCATAGATATTCAGGATTGAGAGTTCTTGATGGTGGATTTTTCCCTTGATCAGTATGTAGTGTCCTTCTGTGTCTTTTTTGATGACTTTGGGTTGAAAATCAATTTTATCCGATATTAGGATGGCTACTCCACCTCGTTTCTTGGGGCCATTTGCTTGTAAAATTGTTTTCCAGCCTTTTACTCTGAGGTAGTGTTTGTCTTTGACACTGAGGTGCGTTTCCTGCATGCAGCAAAAAGCTGGGTCCTGTTTACGTATCCAGTCTGCTAGTCTATGTCTTTTAATTGGGGAATTGAGACCATTGATATTAAGAGAGATTAAGGCATAGTGATTATTGCCATCTGCCATTCTTGACGCTATCTTTATGTTTGAGTGGTTATCTACTTTTGGGTTTGATTCAAGAAGGTTATTATCTCATTTTTTCCAGGGTGTTGTTTCTCTCCCTGTATTGGAGGTTTCCACCTATTATCCGTTGCAGGGCTGGATTTGTGGAAAGATATTGTGAAAATTTGGTTTTATCATGGAATATCTTGGTCTCTCCATCTATGGTGATTGAGAGTTTTGCTGGGTATAGTAGTCTAGGCTGGCATTTGTGCTGTCTTAGTGTCTGCATGAGATCTGCCCAGGATCTTCTGGCTTTCATAGTCTCTGGTGAGAAGTCTGATGTGATTCGGATAGGTCTTCCTTTGTATGTTACTTGGCCCTTTTCTCTTACTGCATTTAGTATTCTTTCTTTGTTTAGAACATTCGGTGTTTTGATTATTATGTGACGGGAGGTATTTCTGTTCTGGTCCAGTCTGTTTGGAGTTCTGTAGGCTTCTTGTATGTTCATCGGCATCTCTCTCTTTAAGTTAGGGAAGTTTTCCTCCATAATTTTGTTGAAGATGTTTACTGGCCCTTTAAGTTGCAAATCTTCACTCTCATCTATACCTATAATCCTTAGGTTTGGTCTTCTCATTGTGTCCTGGATTTCCTGGATGTTTTGGGTTACGCGTTTTTTGCATTTTGCATTTTCTTTGACTGTTGAGTCGATGCTTTCTATGGAATCTTCAGCACCTGAGATTCTTTCTTCCATCTCTTGTATTCTATTGTTGATGTTTGCATCTATGACTCCTGATTTCTTCCCAAGGTTTTCTATCTCCAAAGTTGTCTCCCTTTGTGATTTCTTAGTTGTTTCTACTTCCTTTTTTAGTTCCTGGATGGATTTGCTGAGATCCTTCACTTGTTTGTTTGTATTTTCCTGTATTTCTTTAAGGTATTTTTGCATTACCTCTTTCAGGATTTCTTCCTGATGACCCACGTTCTCCTGCATTTCTCTGAGCGATTTTTGTGTTTCCTCCTCATGGGATTCCATCTGTTGATCCATCGTCTCCTGCATTTCTTTAAGCAGTTCTCGTGTTTCCTTTGTAAGGGCATCTAACCGTTGATTCATTTCTTTAAGCAATTTTTGTGTTGCCTCCTTATGGGCATCCGTCTGTTGACCCATATTCTTCTGCATTTCTTTATGCAAATTTTGTGATTCCTTTGTGAGTGCATCTACCCGTTGATTCATCTCGTTAAGCGATTTTTGTGTTGTCTCCTTGTGCGCCTCCATCTTTTGATCCATGTTCTCCCGCATTTCTCTAAGCGATTTTTGTGTTTCCTTTGTAAGGGCTTCTAACCGTTGATTCATGGTCTCCTGTAACTCTTTATGAGATTTATTTGTGTCCTTCTTGTGATCCTCTAATAGCATCATGAGAAGTGATTTTAAATCCAGATCTTGTCTTTCGGGTGTGGTGGGGTATCCAGGACTTGCTGCTGTTGGAGAGTTGGGTTCGGATGGTCCCACATTACTTTGATTACTGTTAGTAACATTCCTACGTTTGCCTTTTGCCATCTGGATACCTCTGGTGTTAGTTGGTCCTGCTGCCACTGGCTGTTGGTTGGACCTCCTGTGAGCCTGCAAAGCTATTTCTGCCCCCCCTGGATTACCAGGATTCCCCTGGCACCGATTTCTGGGGCCTGCCTGCTCCTGAGTGACTTTGGAGCCCTAATGTGCTTTGCCCCAAGTGATCTTATATTGGGGAGGCCTTGCACATCTAAAGGCTCAGCCTAGTGGATTCCTGGAGCAGAGGTCGCCAAAGGGAGGCTGGCAGGCTCCTGCCCTGTGCAGGGGTGTGTGATCTCTCCTGGGGGGGGAGGGGGCGTCCCTCTGCCAGGCAGAAGTCCCACAGCAGATCTGGCACCCAGACGACCACAGCGCCAACCCGCCCTCGGGCACAGACGGAAGCCCCAACAGGCCGTGTCCCAAGTGATGTTATATCGGGGGGAGAGCCTGGGTACCGGTCTCTCCAGCGCAGTCCGCGGGAACAGAGGTCGCGGAAGGGAAGCTGGCAGGCTCCCTCCCTGCGCGGGGTCCCTCCACCAGGCAGAAGGTCCCACCGCGGAACTGGCGCGCTGGTTACTGCAGATCAGCCCAGCACCTGGGAGCAGGTTACACACAAGCTGCCTGAAACCGAAGCGATATTATGCCTGTCTGTCTCTGAGCCTGGCGGTCCCAACTACCTGGTCACTGGAGCAAAGATGGCGGAGGGCCGGTATTTTCTTAATTAGTGATTTATGGGGGAGGGTCCAGCCTATTGTAGATGGGAACACCCCAGGGCTGGTGGTCCTAGGTTCTATCCAAAAAGCAACCTAAGCAAGTCATGAGGAGCAAACCAGTCAGCAGAACTCCTCCATGGCCTCAGATCTTGCCTCCAGGTTCCTGCCCTAGCTTGGGCTCCTAGCGTGACTTCCCTTGGTATTGGACTGCTACCTGGAAGTATAAGTCAAACAAGCCCAGTTGATTTTGGTCCTAGTGTTTTGTAAGAGCAATAAAAACCCTTCTATTCTATTCTATTTCTATTCTAAATGAAGTTTATTTTACTTCATTCCTTAAAGACTGTTGGATGCCACCCGTTTTGCAGGTCATTAGTAAGTATCTTTTCAAATATTTTACTCACATTTTGTGAGTATTAAATTATAGGGGCTCTTTGTGTATTCTGGAATATGTCGTTTACTAGGTTTCTTCCTGTCTCTTAATGCTATCTGCTAGAAATCTTATGGTTAAATTCTTTTTACATTTATATCTAGAATCCGTTGCGAGTTGATTTGCGTGGATGAGGTAAGAATCTCAGTTTGTGGGATTTTCATTTGTTTGCAAATGGATGTTCCATCGCTGGCATCATTTACTGGTAGGCTGTTGTTCCTGTAATGAGTTCATGACATCATCACTGAAACTCAATTGAGCTCGTGTATGTGGGGACCTATTTCTGGACTCTAGTCAATTGATCCCTCCCGGCACACAGCCGTGATTAACATTATTGTGAAGCAGGCCTTTGAATACACAGGGAGATTGGTACCATATGTTCTTCTGCAGAATTCTTCTTACTGTTGCCGGTCCTTTGTCTTCTGCATACCAATTTTATTCTAAATTTGTAGATCTTTACCAGAAACATCCTGTTGAGATTGTGATTGAAGTTGTATGAAGTCTGTTAGGAAATGGAATCTGTAGTTAAAATCCTCCTACGAAGAAAGACTTCAGGTCTAAATGGCTTCAACGGTGAAATTTAACAAGCATTAGAAAGTTATAACAGCAATTGAAAGCAAGCTTTCCCAGAATATAAAAGAGGATGGAACAGGTTCACACTTACTAAAGGAGGCCAAACATGATCCCAAGAATGTAAAAACCACAATGTTATAGGAGAGGGGAAACTGATAACTGGTATTCCTCAATAGAGACACAGACATTCTTAACCAAATACTAAGTTTAATATGGCCTTAAACCCTATTTTCTCCCCAAAGCATTCTGAATGGCTACAAATAATAGTGGGGCTCAGCCCCAGACAGTGAGGCAGCAGGAAGCCCTTATCAGCCCCCCACGACTACGGAAGTCTCCATTTTCACTTCCCACCTGTCTGCCAGTCACTGGGTGCAGAGTTAGAAAAGGCAGCTCAGAGGGTCACTTCATGCCTTCTAGTGCTTGTTGCATTCCTCCCTACCACACCCCTACTCCACCTGTACCCCACCCCACTCCTGCTCTGTACTTGTCAACTGCCCACAAGACCCCCATCCCTTACTCATCTTCCGACAGATCCTGTCTATAGCTCCATGCAGCCTGCCGCTTCCCATTAGCGTGTCTGCAGGGTGCAGATAAGGCAAGTGCAGCCTGTCCCTTCTCAGTCTGAGGGGGCTTCCTGATCCGGTCCCACCTCACTTCATAAGGCTCAGCCCCCTAGGCCTTTTGTTCTAAAAACCTACCCTCCTTTCTTCCACCCACCCCCACCCCTATTCCTAGCAACACGGTAAAATCTCTCCTCCTTAAAGCTGACCATTTCCCCTTCCGGCTTCTATTCTGCCCCTTTCCTACCCTCACGAGCTTCCAGAAAGACAAGTCTGTATTCCCCGTCCCTCATTTCCGGACCTCCTCCTTGGCTTTCTGGACCCCGTTCTTACTGGCTTTACAACACTGATTTTTCTCCCTCAGTGCTTCACATTCTTCAGAATTGGGTCATATTCTGGGTAGTTTTAGGCCACTAACCAGAGCTGATCATGGCATGCCAAGATCCTTGGTTGTATGTCATTTCTGGGTGGGTAGAAGATGGAGTCTTACTATTAGGAGTGCATGCTGAGCAAGTTGTTAATGTCTGAATAAGTAGTCTAAGAGAGGAGGACGTATTGCTGGGCTCAGACTCACTAGAGCACACATTCCAGCTCTTCTGGGTTTCAGGGTTTGGACACAAAGAAGAACTATGCCCAAGGCTCTCCAGCTGGCTGGCTGCAGACCTGGCAGTGAGCTTTCCCATGTGAGCCAGTTCTCTCTGGCAAACCTCTTACTTGCTGCCTCTCTTGAGTCAAGAGGGCAAGTCTCCTGCATTTCCTCTGGTGTATACACACACACACACACACACACACACACACACACACACACACGCACACAGATACAAATGAACAGACAGATACAAGCACACACACGCACAAAACACACATGCAGGTGCACATACAGACATACACATATACAGATAGACCACACACATACCCAGACATACAAGCATACACATAGACAGACAGGACACAAACACATTCACACACATGCACACAAAACTTACATGCAGATAGACACAGGCAGATAGACACACAGATATGCACACATAGACACAAAACCACACACACAGATAGACAAGTACATACAAACACTATACAGACACAAGCATTCACATACAAACATGCATGCAGATAGACACACAAACACATGCGCAGACACACATACACGCACACAGTCACACATAGATGTGCATACAGAATCTCTGATTTGTTCTGCTTCTCGAGAATATCTAAACAAACGTGGACAGGCTCCGTATTCACTAGAGTCCTCTAGGTTTCTCCAGATCTTGCGGCCTCTCTGCCTCCCTTGCCAGGTTCCTCATTTAGAGATGAGGAGAACTTGAAGCTGCCTCTGCACTACATTTTCTGTGTCACTGGGCATGGTGCTCTGCCCAGGAAGCTATTTTCCTATCCTTCCCTGACTCTCGCCTTCCAAATTATCTGCCGCTCAGCTAGGTTCCAAAGTTCCACACCCAGCTTTAATGATCGTCCTCAGGGTTGATGAACACTGTTAACTCTTATTGTCAGTTTCGACACTGAAATTTTTTTAATGATGAGAATTTTTGCCTCAAGTTTTTCCATCCTTAGCATCTTAGGGTAGACCTTGTCTCAAGTAGCTGCCATTCTTGCATTAATGAAGGAAGAGTTGGGGATGCTTCAGCTTTTGAAAGAATGTGGAGATAATCTGGTTCCCACAAAGAGAGGTGGAAGGCTTCCCAGGCGGGCAGGCCCTCATCGTCGAATCTCCTTCTTCCAACTCACTTTCAGACTGCAATGTGTTTGGGATTCTTTTTGTTAATTAATTAATTAATTTACTTTACATTCTGACTACAGTTTTCCCTCCCTCCTCTCCTTTGAGTTCTTCCCTGCCCCTGACCCCCATCCACTCCTCCTCCCTTTCTCTTCAGAAAAGAAGAGGTCTCCCACAGGTGTCAGCCAGCTTTGGCATATCAAGATGCAGTAAGAAGTGCATCTCTTCTGCTGAGACTAGATGAGGAAGCCCAGTAGGAGGAGAGGGTCCCAGAGGCCGGCAACAGAGTCGGGGGCAGTCCCTGCTCCCTTTGGTAGGAGGCCCATATCGAGCTGCACAACTGTAACATATGTGCAGAGGGCTGAGGTCAGTCCCACACATGCTCCCTGGCTGGAAGTTCTGTCTCTATGAGCCTCTATGAGCCAAGGTTAGTTGTTTCTGTAGGTTTTTCCTGTGTCTCTGTGTTTCCTTTTCAGGTGTCCCTGACTTCTGGGGCTCCTACAATCGTCCCTCCCCCTCCTCTACAGAACTCACCAAGTTCTGCCTAATGTCTGACTGTGGGTCTCTGCATGTTTCCATCAGGTGATGGGTGAAGCCTCTCTGATGATAATTGTGCTAGGATCCTGTCTGCAAGTACAGCAGAGTATTGTTAGCATAGTGTCAGGGATAGTTGGCCCTTCCCTCAATTTCTGCCCCATCTTTACCCCCGCCCATCTTGAAGGCAGGACAAATTGTAGGTCAAAAGTTGAGTGGCTGGGTTGGTGTCCCAGTCCCTTCCTTGGAAGTCTTGCTTGGTAACAGGAGATGGTTGGTTCTTGCTAGGAGTCCTAGCTAAGGTCACCCTCACAGAGTCCTGGAAGTTTGCATTGCTCTAGGTTTCTAGCTCATCCCAGAGATGTCCCCACTAGTTGTCTCTCCCTCTGTCCTCCTGCCTGATCCCTCCTGTTTCCATATCCGCACCCCCATCCACCTATATGTTTTTTATATTTCCCCTTTCAGTGAGATTCATGCATCCCCACCCCCCAAGTCCTTCTTGTTATTTAACTTCTTTGGGTTTGTGGATTGTAGCGTGGCTATTCTTTATTGAAAGGCTAATATCCACTAAGAAGTGAGTGTATACCATGTGTGTCTTTCTGGGTCTGGGTTACCTCACCCAGGGTGATTTTTTCCAGTTCCAACCATTTGCCTGCAAATTTCATAATGTCATTGTTTTTAATAGCTGAGTAATCCTCATTCTGTAAGTGTTGTACAATTTTTTTTAATCCATTCTTCAGTGGAGGGGCATCTAGGTTGTTTCCAGTTTCTGACTATTATGAATAAGGCTGCTATGAACATAGTTGATCAAGTGTCTTTGTGGCATGGTGGGGCATCCTTTAGGTATATGTCCAGAAGTAGTATAGCTCTGCCTTGAGGTGGATCTATTGCCAATTTTCTGAGAAATTGCCAAAATGATTTCCAAAGTAGCTTTACAAGTTTGCACTCCTGCCATCAATGGAGGAGTGTCCCCCCTTGCTCCACATCTTGGCCAGCATGTGCTGTCCCTTGAGATTTTGATCTTAGTCATTCTGATGGGTGTACGGTGAAATCTCAGAGTTATTTTGATTTGCATTTTCCCGATGACTAAGGGCATTGAACATTTCTTTTAAGTGCTTCTTGGTCATTCGAGATTCCTCTACTGAGAATTCTGTTTAGCCCTGTACCCCATTTTTTAATTGGATTATTTGGATTGTTTGTGTCTGACTTCTTGAGTTCTTTTTGTATTTTGGATATTAGCTCTCTGTCAGATGTACGGTTGGTGAAGAGCTTTCTGAAATCTGTAGGCTGTTGTTTTGTTCTATTGACAGTGTCCTTTGACTTATAAAAGCTCTTCAGTTTCATGAGAACCCATTTATTAATTGTTAACCTTAGTGCCTGAGCTCTTGGTGTTCTGCTCAGGAAGTTGCCTTCTGTGCCAATGAGTTCCAGGCTACCTCCACTTTATTTTCTATCATTTTAGTGTATCTGTTTTTTTGTTGAGGCTTTTGGTCCACTTGGACTTGAGTTTTGTGCAGGGTGATAGATATGGATCTGTTTGCATTCTTCTACAACCCGACATCCAGTTAGACCAGGACCATTTGTTGAAGATGTTTTCTTTTTTCTGCTGTATAAGTTTGTCTTCATTGTAAACAATCAAGTGTTCATAGGTGTATGGACTTACTTCTGGGTCTTTGATTTGATTCCATTGATCCACCTATCATTTGAGCCTATCCAGCTATCATATCCACCTATCCAGCTTGCATGCCAATTCTGCAGGTTTTTTTTTAATTACTATTGCTCTGTAGTACAACTTGAAATCAGGGATGGTGAGGTTTTATATTTTTGAAGAGAGAAGTTGTCATCTAAATTGTCTCCCTTGGTTGGAAAATTTGGAATGTGAAACCTCTCTACCCTCCCATACTGACTCAAGACTCCCTAGTCATCTAGGCTGCAGATATAGCTATACTCAGATATAGCTGAATTTTCCAGAAATACAGTTCAAACTAGAACAGATGCCTTAACCCTGCTGGAGAAATAGTTCAGATCCCAGCCACAGGCAGATGGGATACTGGAGTTATGCTTGCTCTTATTTTTTTTTTTGGGGGGGGCAGGGTTTGAGACAGGGTTTCTCTGTGTAGGCCTGGCTGTCCTGGAACTCACTCTGTAGACCAGGCTGGCCTTGAACTCAGAGATCTGCCTGCCTCTGCCTCCCCAGTGCTGGGATTAAAGGCGTGTGCCACCACTGCGCAGCTAAGCCTCCTCTTAACTCCCTCTGGGTCACGTCCTTTGCTGTATTCTACAGTCTTCAAATGCTTTGCTAACCTGATAAACCACAAAGATCCACTGAATCCTGTGAGCCACCTACTCTCTTTGTAACCAAGAATGGACAAAGTACCCAAGACATTGTCTGTCCTTGACATAGTTCTGCATTTCAGCGGCATTACATTTTTGGGTCTGAATTACATAGCTTAGACTAATGAGCAATAATATTTTTGTTCCCTTTCATGTGGAATTTCTGGAGCCTCCCCTTTGACTCCCCAGTTCATTGCATGTGACCTATACAAATCCCCATTGTTACAAGCTCAACACCACACACTGAGATAGATAGACAGAGAGGTAGTGTTGGTGGCCGGGGGTGTCTAGCATCCAGCAAGGCTGGGCGTGGAATAGGTGACCACACCTACAGTCCTACTGCCTCAACTTAGTCACACACAGTACCCCTCTTCACTGCCCCATAAGCTTTCATGACATTCTTCACTGCACTCCCTGCTTTGGGACCCACGGGGCTGTGATCTGAAGGCCTGGGCTCATGTGGTGGACACAGAGATAGGGTGACTCTTGGAGTTGCTGTTGTCCCCCACCACCTCGAAGACTCAAGAACAAGGTATGTCCTTGGGAGTGCTCTGTGCTGCAATTGCTTCATAAAAATGAGCTAGGGCATCGAGATTTGACTCAAGCTATCTTACTATAAAACTATCTAAGTAACTTGTTATTAGAGCATAAAAAAGCTCAAACTCTATTCATTAGATGCATATCTTTTTTAAAAAATTGAAGTGTTAGAAATTAATGTACAGGCTCCCAAGAAAAAGGTGAGGCACCCCCTTTCCCTCAGGACTCCTTTGTACTCCTCTCTCCTGGGACTTACAGAATGTACCAGCTGGGAGCTGTGGTAGGCAGTTTTCCTCTATGTATTTCCTAGGTTTCTGAGTACCCCAGAAGAGAACAGGGAAACCAGGACGTTCTATGTAAGACATCCACCACCAGAGGAGATAAAGCTCAGAGCGCTAGACTGCCTTTCCTACCACACGCTCGGATCTTTTCCTCTCACACTTGGAGCATGCTTTGTTTTGGTGCCCAGGCTGGCGTTCATTAGCAAGGCTCTACTAGCCCGTGGCAGCCCGTTTGCTTTTGCTCCATATAAATCTCTTTCATCTCCTGATTCTGTGCCCTGACTCCAGATTTACAACAGCTGGAAACATCCCTTTCTCTCACCCTATTTACTTCATGCAGACGTATGTATGATGGTGGTGTCATGCAACCCTTCTGGCTGTGGGGAGCTAACTACTAGGTCTCCCAGACTTGCTGAGGGGTACTCCTTCCGAGAAATGCCGAGGTCAAAGACAAGTCTCATTTTTTTTTAATCTCATAATCTGAATTGCTAAAGTATTATCAAGTTGGGAGAAAGTGAAGTACAAATTTTATCCCTTAAAATGTGGAAATAAATCAGGAGAGTGATTCATGGTTCTGTTCAGAAGCCTGAGAACAGTGTTGAATTGGCAAGAGAGACCCATGTCAAACAGAAAGATCTGGTCTATTGCTAATAATGTCCAGCATCAAGGCTGATTTGTGTCCTTCCTACTGGTGTGTGTGTGTGTGTGTGTGTGTGTGTGTGTGTGTGTGTGTGTGTATGTATGTGAGAGTGTGTGTGATTGTATGTGTGTGTGAGAGTGTGTAAGTGTGATTGTGTGTGTATGAGTATGTGTGTGTGAGAGTGTGTGTAATTGTATGTGTGTGTGAGTATATGTGTGTGATTGTGTGAGTCAGAGTGTATGTGTGAGAGTGTGAGTATGTGTGTTTGTGTCTGTGTGTGTTACACAAAGCATATGGATGTGTGCATATGTGTAGAGGTCAGATCAGAATTTCAGGCGTCTTCCTCTTTCTGACTTGTTGAGAGATGAGGTCCCTTACTGAACTGGAAGTGAGTTTGGTTAGACTGGCTGGCTGGCAAATCCTTGGGATCCACCTGTCTCCACTTCCCGATGCTATGGTTACAGGCGTGCTCAGACATGTCTAGCTTTCTAAATGGATGTTGGGGATTTAAACCAAGATCATCTGAACTGTCTTATACATGGAGCCATTTCTGAAGTCCCAAGGCTTTTAAGGTAAACACAGTAGTGTGTCATTGAATGATGAGGAGTTGTATCAAGGCAACATACTGTGAATTCTTAATGTACCTTTGAGTGAAACAGCCTTGTGCTTGATTTTTAGTGAGAAGGACACTATAAAATCCCAGCAAAGTTGTTCTTGATCTTCATATTTTCTTCTGTAGCAGAGTTCTTGACTCGGAATGAGCAAGCTAGAGCTTTTATGAAACATCTGACCAGCAGTCAAGCGGACAGAGCAAGGACCTGGTTAACGAGTTTGGTGGTCCCAAGACCTTTCTCCAAGTGTGTACACTCCTCATTGTAGAAGCCAAGATGATCTGAGGTCTGACATGTGACCCAAAAGAAAGACTAAGTTCAGATAACATACCAGAAAGTGAGGATGAAGGGTAAAGGTATGTCAGAGATGCTCAAAGGACAGTCATGTGCATGTGGTCCTGATGGTGCTACCATAGCCATAGCCACTGGATCAGAGCTTATTTACTGTAAAATCAAAATTATTTTGTTGGTTTTATAAGCTAGTACATGTTACAGTAAATGCATACTATAAGGATGATCTGTATCTGTATCTCTGTATCTATAAAGTCACCAGGAAGCTCATACAGCACTGGGGGTGGGGTGGGGTGGGGTGGAGAGATGTGGAGTTTTCCCAAAAGGCAGAGTGAGAACACTGGGTAGCTGAATTTTATATATATATGTGTGTGTGTGTGTGTGTGTGTGTGTGTGTGTAATGCTTGGAATGCTATCAGCTCAGGTGCAACATTACTGCCTTCATGGTAAGGACCAACTAATGTTTTTTTTTTTTTACACATGCAGCTCAACAGGATAGATACAGTCTTTCAAACTATATGTGTTCTGGACTAATAGAAAAGTTGGATTTGTGTGCTGGAAAGTTTAACACAGTCACCTGTAAAAAGTAAAAGCAATCTCAGCTGTAGGGAGTTGGCTCATGATCTCTGCGGCACCCTTTCCCATGTCTGAGGACCCGACCAGTTCCCAGGCTATTTCTCCAGGGCAAGAACACTCCCAGGGACCAGCACCTCTGTGGGCTGGATGGAGCTACAGGCTACTGAATGGGTCGAGTAGCCACAGCTGAATTTAAACGATGACATTTGCATCCACGGTGGGTGGGTAGGTAGGTGGGAACTGGAGTGTATGGACCATAAGGAAGGATATTCCTCACTCCTTGTCTGTATTCAGGGTCAGTCAAGTACCTACATGACAGAATTTGTCAAAATCATCTAATAAATAAAAGAATGTATATGTGTATGTGTATATGATGTATATGTATATGATGTGTATGTATATGATGTATATGTATATGATGTATATGTGTATGTGTATGTATATGTAATGCCACTCCCTAAAATTAGCTTCCTATGGAAAATGCCATTCTTATGATTACAGCTCATCACATAACTCTGTCCTCACAGATTTGAAAGAGACTGCCCTGTTGGCCAGCAGGAAGTTGCTCTGTCTGGAAACCATGGGTAGCCCTGGGTCCATAGGCAGTCGTAGAGTAGGACCTCTATCAAGACTCCAAGATGATAAATTTTGCCCTGGAGCTGCATCTACTCCATCGGTCTCTGACCACCACCCCCCCCCCCAGCCCTGGCTGACCAGGGTGGACTGCACCCAGAGTCTCCTGACAGAACTACAGAGGATCAGTATGTGCTGTGTAAGGTTTTTTAGTTTATATCAACTTGTTACGCAGCAGTAGAAATAAATACAAAGGCCTCTATGCCAGGGATGATGGTTGTCTTAGTCAGGGTTTCTATTCCTACACAAAACATCATAACCAAGAAGCAAATTGGGGAGGAAGGGGTTTATTCAGCTTACACTTCCACATTGCTGTTCATCACTAAAGGAAGTCAGGACTGGAACTCAAGCAGGTCAGGAAGCAGGAGCTGATGCAGAGGCCATGGAGGGATGTTCCTTACTGGCTTGCTTCCCCTGGCTTGCTCAGCTTGCTTTCTTATGGAACCCAAGACCACCAGCCCAGGGATGGCACCACCCACCAGGGGTCCTCCCTCCTTGATCACCAATTGAGAAAATGCCTTACAGCTGGATCTCATGGAAGCATTTCCTCAAGGGATAACTCCAGTTTGTGTCAAGTTGTCACAAAAACCAGCCAGTACAATGGTAGACGGTTAAAATCTTGTTTAGTTTTCTTGGGCTCCATTTGATAATTGTCCCAGTTTTACAGATGTGGAAACCCATGGGAGACCAGAACCCAGATACACGGCAAATCTCTACTGAGGATCCGGCCACAGGCTCTGAACTGTGTCCTATGGACCCCGTGTGCCACAAGCTTATGTAAGGCCTTCTTAATTTTTGACAATTTTTTTTAATGTCTTAATTTTGGCTTGATTCATAATTTCATGTGTGCTCCTGCCGTCTGCTCTGGGACGCATCTTTGGGAAGCTGGATTTTCGGAGGTCGTTGCCTTGAAGGTGAATACTGAGTGAGAATCACCACAAACTAAGAAATCAGAGTGGCCAGCTCTAATCTCTTTCCAAAGTTTAAGGGAATGTGCCCTGCCCCTCCCACTGGTCAGTAATTGCAGCAATTCAAGAACAAAAGCCGAAGATTAGTTCCCTTTTCATTAATGTGCATTCTGTTGTAAGGGCATACACGCTTCTCCGTCGGTGGAGAGTAAGAATTCAACACACGGAACTCCCGCTGCACACTTAGTCCTAATGTATGTGTGGTGAACACTTTGCCCACCGAGCCATCTCCTCACTTATTTTCAGCAAATGCCTTCCACCTCTGTCACAGGATGCAATTCTTTTTTTTTTTATTGAATATATTCCTCATTTACACTTCAAATGTTATACTCTTTCCCGGTTTCCCCCCTCCCTGAAAACCCCCAACCCATCCTCCTACCCCCTGCCTCCAAGAAGATGCCCCTCCATCCAACCCACTCCCACCAAGAAGATGCCCCTTCACCAACCCACTCCCACCTATTCCCCCTTGATTTCCACACACTGGGGCATCTATTAAGCCTTCATAGGACCAAGGACCTCTCCTTCCACTGATGCCTGACAAGGCATTCCTCTGCCACACTTTTGGCTGGAACCATGTGTACCCCTTGGTTGATGGCTTAGACCCTGGGAGCCCTTGGGTGTCTGGTTGACCAACATCGTCATTCTTCCCATAGGGCTGCAAAGCCCTTCAGCTCCTCCAGTCTGCCCTCCAACTCCTCCATTGGGGACCCTGCACTCAGTCTAATGGTTGGTTGCTAGCATCTGCTTCCATATCTATAAGGTTCTGGCAGGGCCTCTCTGGTGACAACCATAACAGGCTCCTTTTGGTACACACTTCTTGTCATCCATAATAGTGTTGGGTTTTGGTGACTGTTTATAGGATGAATCCTTAGATAAGACAGTCTCTGGGTGGCCGTTCCTTCAGTTTCTGCTCTACATTTTTCTCCATAGTCGTTCCTGTGATTATTTTGTTCCCTTTCTCAGAGGAACCAAAGCACCCCCACTTTGGTCTTCCTCCTTCTTGAGCTTCCTGTGGTCTGTGAATTGTAATTTGTTTATTTTGAGCATTTGGGCTAATATCCACTTACCAGTGAGTGCATATCATGTGTGTTCTTTAGTAATTGGGTTACCTCACTCAGGATGATACTTTCTAGTTCCATCCATTTGCCCAAGAATTTCATGAAGTCATTGTTTTTAATAGCTGAATAATATTCCATTATGTATATATACCGCAATTTCTATATCCATTCCTCTGTTGAGGGACATCTGGGTTTTTTCCAGCTTCTGGCTATTATAAATAAGGCTGCTATGAACATAGTAGAGCATGTGTCCTTATTACATGTTGGAGCATCTTCTGGGTATATGCCCAGGAGTGGTATAGCTTGGTCCTCAGGTAGTACTATGTCTAATTTTCTGAGGAACCCGTCAAACTGATTTCCAGAGTGGTTTTACCAGCTTGCAATCCCACCAGCAATGGAGAAGTGTTCCTCTTTCCCCACATCCTCTCCAGTATCTGCTGTCCCCTGAGTTTTTCATCTTAGCCATTCTGACCGGTGTGAGATGAAATCTCAGGATTGTTTTGATTTGCATTTCCCTGAAAACTAAGGATGCTGAACATTTCTTTAGGTGCTTCAGAGCCATTCAAGTTTCCTCAGTTGAGAATTCCCTGTTTAGCTCTGTACCCCATTTTTTAATATGGGTATTTGACTCTCTGGAGTCTAACTTCTTGAGTTCTTTGTATACATTGGATACTAGCCCTCTATCAGATGTAGGATTGGTAAAGATCTTTTCCCAATCTGTTGGTTGCTATTTTGTCCTACTGACAGTGTCCTTTGCAGTTTTATGAGGTCCTATTTGTTGATTCTTGTTCTTAGAGCATAAGCCATTGGTGTTCTATTTAGGAAATTTCCCCTGTGCCCATGTGTTCAAGGTTCTTCCCCACTTTCTCCTCTACAAGCTTCAGTGTGTCTGGTTTTATGTAAAGGTCCTTGATCCACTTGGACTTGAGCTTTGTGCAAGGAGTTAAGAATGGGTCGATTTGCATTTTTCTGTATGCTGACCTCCAGTTTATCCAGCACCATTTGTTAAAAATGCTGTCCTTTTTCCATTGGATATTTTTAGCCTCTTTGTCAAATATCAAGTGGCCGTAGGTATGCGGGTTCTTTCCTGGGTCTTCAATTCTATTCCATTGATCTTCCTGCCTGTCTCTGTATCAATACCATACAGTTTTTATCACTATTGCTCTGTAGTAGAGCTTGAGGTCAGGGATAGTGATTCCCCCAGGAGATCTTTTGTTGTGGAGAATAGTTTTTGCTATCCTGAGTTTTTTATTATTCCAAATGAATTTGCAGATTGCTCTTTCTAGGTCTATGAAGAATTGATTTGGAATTTTGATGGGGATTGCAATGAATCTGTAGATTGCTTTTGGCAAGATACCCATTTTTACTATAGTAATCCTTCCAATCCATGAGCATGGGAGATCCTTCCATCTTGTGAGATTGTCTATGATTTCTTTCTTCAGAGTCTTGAAGTTCTTGTCATGCAGATCTTTCACTTGCTTGGTTAGAGTCACACCAAAGTATGTAATATTATTTGTGACTATTGTGAAGGGTGTCATTTCCCTAATTTCTTTCTCAGCTTGTTTATCCTTTGAGTATAGGAAGGCTACTGATTTGTTTGAGTTAATTTTATTTCCAGCCACTTTGCTGAAGTTGTTTATCAGCTTTAGGAGTTCTCTGGTGGAATTTTTGGGGTCTCTTAAGTATACGATCATATCATCTACCAATAATGGTATTTTGACTCCTTCCTTTCCAATTTGTATGCCTTTGACCCCAAGGATGCAGTTCTGAGGGTAGCCATCCCCCAGCTGTGGATATGGAATCGTTCCGGTAGTGTCTCCATAAGGAGGCTTACAGCAACCTCATCCTCACTGCTCTGCAGGTTTGAAGTTGGGGGCCGAAGTGTGAGCGGGTTGGTTTCTTGTGAGGCTTCTCCTTCCTGGCAGCGCTCCATCCACAACTCATCAAGACGCCAGTCATCCGGTTCAAGCTCGCTTGCCATCTCTTTTCAACCTAATTGTTCCTTTAAAGCCACTGTCTCCAAAACCATGCACGTTTTGAGGTAATGATTTCAGATGCAGTTGATACACTCCACTGTCTCTTTCTACATCCCTCTCTCCCAAGGGTGGCGGGGCACAAGTCAGCCAGCACGTGGCAGATATTGAAGGACACTTCTCTGCCTGGAGCCTCATGTAATCCTAGGCTGTAGTGTCCTAGAGGAAAACTGAGGCGAGGCAAGACGGTGAAACATCTAAGGTACTTCTGCCAGATACTTCCAATCCTAAAACCCCCCAGGGAGAAGCACCTAAAGAAGCCAGTGCTTTAGACCCAGAGGAGGAGGGACCCTCCCTATGCTGCTAACCCAGAATGTTAAGAATGAGGTGGAACACAACACAACCCGGAGTGGATGCTTTCCAGAGAAGCGCAGAGCGCTGAGTCTCTGGTTGCTGGTCTGCCACTCCCCACCCCCACCCCTCTCGACTCTAAACAGTGGCGACTTCGAAGGCTGAGAACTCATGTCTCCAGAGGCTCCTGTTTATTGACCAGAGTTAATCATGTGGCACTGACTATATTATAAAGTGGAAATCTTGGGGAACTTGAGGAAGGAGAAAGGGTATGTTTCTGGAGTCTTGCGGGTGCTAAATGCCGTCTCGTGCGTTTTTACTGCATCTGGTGGATTTTGCAGATGGGCGCGCCAAGGCTGCAATGGTGATTATGTGTTCAGAGCCTCAGAGTGTGGTCGAGTCATTATTTGAACTCAGATCTACTCACTGTGAATGAATAGGGACGGCTGCTGACAGCTTCTGTTGCTTTTGTTTTTACCCAGAGCTGGCACTGCCCACTAAGCCTTGGTGGTACTTTGTTAAGAACAGAAGCCTTCTCAAGAGGCCAGGATGGGATCATCTATGGCAACCCGCGGGCCATAGGGGAGGGCACAAAACAGATGCTGCAGGATGTTGGTCCTCCGCTGGGGACATTCTAAGTATGGCAGTGGCTTCTGTCCCCGGGGACTGGGAACAACTCCTAATATGGTAAAATGATAGCTCATGGCACACCTTATTATTCACATTTACATATTTTTTCCTCCCAGTGGTTTTTCTTCCCAAGGGAGCCGACCCAGGATCCCGGTGTCGAGGCTCACGGATTAATTTTAAACATCTTGTTCTCCCAGGCTGCTGGTTGCCAGTGCAGCCCCGTCTCAACACCCTTTCTATCTCTATATTCCTCTTCCCTTTCCACCGAGATTCAGATTTCATTAGTGATGTGAGCTGATAAAGACAGACAGCGCATCCGTGATCTCAAACTTGCTGCTGCTCTCATTTAATCTCCCCTTTGATGCCTCTTGGTGCCAGGCAGGGGAATCAGCTGGGTTTTCTGGGCGGCTGTTCACAGCTCTAATTTTTAGCTCTGGGGTCAACGTCTTTGCCCTTTCCCAGCCTTTCCCTGGAGAAATACATCTTAACAACCATATGTCTACCTGAGAAAAATGCTTGCCCTAAAAATGCTTCTCCAGATACTCTGCCTTTGGGAAAAATCGTCGGCTTTCTAGATACCTGCTCTGCAACAGGCCAGGTGAAGGGCATGTGTGCAGGCTGTGCCCTTCTAGGTGTGTACCCTGCCCACCTCAAAATCCCTGTGTCTGGGCTAGCTGCAGGGTAGAGTGGCCCTTGAGGTTCTGTGTAGGTATTGGGGGAAGTTACCTTCTTTGCTGGAGAAGTTAGTGTTCCTACTTGGCTTCCTCACATCCTGTCACTGCCTCGGTTAGAAGAAAGGCTTCGCAGCACCTCCTATCAGGGATGCTCCTGGGCAGGTGAGGGTAGGGAGCTCTTTCTCGAAGGTGTGTGCACATCACCAAGGCTGTCTTGCCCTGGGTGCCCTGGGTGCCCTGGGTGGGATAGGGATCCTCTACAGTGCGGCTGGGAGCAGGCTCACCGAAGGTCTGCTTTACCAGGTTACATAGGGGAAGTTTTGTAAGTTTGTTGTCAGACTTCGGAGTTTTCAGGCTTGTTTATAAGGAAAGCCTCTGCTTCCTGTCCTAGGATTTAGTGAACGTGTCCCCAACTTGGAACTCAGGAGGAATGGAAAGCAAAATTAGCAAGACTCTGTAAGCTTTCATTTCTCTATTGAGAAAAGGGCCGTCTTCTCTAAACTTTCTTTTTAAATATGGTGTGTAAGTTGGGCCAGTTCTTCCCCACAGCCCCGTGCTCCCAGAAATAAGACTTAGACCTAAAATATGTTTACAAATACCTTGACCATATTGCTAGACTCTTCTCTGACTAGATATAACTTAAAATATCCCATTTATTCCAGCCTACATTCTGCCATGTGGCTGGTTACCTGTGCTCAGGTAGCGTGCATTGGTCTCCTCACATCTTCCGGGGGCTGAGCCGCCTGCCCCTCCCCTGCCCCCCCCCCATCCCAGAATTCTTTCTGCCTTTCGGATGTCCCACCTTCTATCTCCTGCCTAAGCCATAGGCCATCGGTTTTTTGATTGACAGGCGATACATCCATACAGCACACAAGATATCCTCTGTACAATGGTGGTTATTTCTAGGCATTGACACGAGACTCTTTGCTCCTACCCTTATAAATATTTCCAGTATTTCACCTACACAATGTGGACAACAATGAATACATAGCCTTAAATAGAAGAGGTACACTTGTGACACTAACTCTCGGGAGTCGGAAGTCTGAGGAGAAAGGGTTTGAAGTCACTCTGGACTAGATGGTAAGACACTGTCTAATAAACAAGAGACAGGAAGTGGGGGGTGGGGAATACGATGCAGGCCAAGCTCTGCGGAGAGAACATAGACAAAGTGCAGCAAACAATTTAGAAAATGGCATTTATTATGAAAAATTCAGATGCAAAATATGGAAGCTGTTAGTGTCTGTCAGCCATGCTCCCCTTTGTCTTCTTTCTCTAGCATTTTTCTTACTGGGCTCATTCGATGCCTGCTGGCTTCCAGTCCCACTCTCCTTCTATCCGGGTATTTAGGAAGGAAGTGTTTCAAACTGAGTTACGGATGTCGTCGGCTTTACCCCTCTGCAGTACCACAGGCATACCAGTAAATTGCAGCTCAGTATTTGTGTTTTTCTTTTGATACCGAGTTTACAAATAAGGAAGTATAGGAATCTAAAGTGTACACTCACCAATGTGAGGGATGGATGCTGCTACGTCCCCCCGGAACACACAGAGCACGCCTAGGACCCTCTTACGTGGGGACTCCGCACCCCTCCCACTAGTTCATTCCCTCCCCTCTTGGTAGGCACCCAGCACCCAGCTCCCAGCACCCAACACCCAGCACCCAGCACCCAGCACCCAGCATTTGTTCAGTTGGTTGCACCATTTTACACACCCACTTTCAAGGCCTGAGAGTTCCAGTCACATCCCATCCTTGCCCACATTTGATACCATCAGACATACTTTTAGCATTGTGGTGCTTTATAGAATTTAATGATGACTTTAATTCATGTGGCCTAATGAATAATTCTTTTCAGTGTTTTTACCACTCTACATTTGTCTTCCTTCATGAGTTGTCTGTTTGGATCTTCTGACCATTTGAAAAACTGGATTGTCTCTCATTATCGGGCTTTAGGACTTTGGTTTTCACGCGTCAGATTTTAGATAAGTCTTCAGCTATTCTGTGGCTCTTCTTTCCACTTTAATGAGTGGGTTTTTTTTTTAACTTTGATGAAATCAAATATTCAATTCGTTAATGTTGTGTTTTCTGCCTTAGAATGTTTTGACTGCTTTCTGAATCACAAACTCATGTTTTCTTTTGAGATGTCTCTGGTCTCAGCTATCTCGAGTATGACTCGTCTCAAGTTTCTGAGTACAGCTGTCAGGTTTCTCTTTATCGTTTGTTTCCATGTTTCTAGTTCAGTGATTCCTTTCCCCCATTTGATTATTTTGGTTTCTTGTTTAAAAATCAACTATGTATGTACATGTCCACTTCTTGGCTCAGCTCCTGGCTGTCCAGTCTTCAGCCTCTATGCAAGGCCACTCTACTTCAGTCTGTCCTCCTATCTTATTTCCCAGAGGATGGATTTAGATATTCCAAGGACTTTGACTTCTCATACATCTCCATTTAAATTTGAATTTTATGATCTCCATTTAAAAATTAAAAAATGCACAAAGCAGGTCTTGCCTTCATCTTTCCTCTGAGGTGTGGTTTGTACACTGAGCATGCTTCCTAGCAGTGTTGTGATAATACCTCAGGAAAGTGCAGCGAGTGTAAGGAGCCAATCCACAGGCTCATGAGAGGTCCAGCCACAGCCCAGCCACTGTCTAACCACTGCTCAGTCACTGCCCAACCACTGTCTAGTCACTGTCCAGCCACAGCCCAACCACTGCCCAGCCACTGCCCAGCCACAGCCCAGCCACTGCCCAGCCACTGTCTAACCACTGCTCAGCCTCTGCCCAGCCACTGCCTAACCACTGCCCAGTCACTACCCAAGCATTCCCCAGCTACTGCCCAGGCACTGCTCATCCACTGCCCAGCCACTGTCCAGATACTGATTGAAATCACTCCAACCTTTTAAAACTTATCCCCAGGCAGATTCTTAGAACAGGGGAAAAATAGTCACCTTCTCTGCCAAAATACCACAAGAACCATCTCAGGCTCAGTTCCCATCTAAAACCTCCTGAGCTGGGCCGCCTAAGTCCACCTTGCTCTCAGCACTGGCCTTCCAAGCTCCCCTCACTGTTAGAAAAAATGTGAACAAGGGTCTGTTTCCTTTACAGTTCCACATGATCGTCTACCCCAGAGGGAAGTCAGGGCGGGAGCTGATGCAGAGGCCATGGGGGAGTGCTGCTGACTGGTTAGCTCCTCATGGCTTGCCCAGCCTGCTTTCTTACAGCTGCTGGGACCACCACCCAGTTTTGTTGTCCCCCTCCCATATCAATCTTCAATCAAGAAATCGTGTCACAGACTTGCCCCCTGGTCAGTCTAATGGGGGACATTGTTTTGGTTGTGGGTCCTTCTTCCCAAATGGCTCAAGCTCGTGTAGAGCTAACAAAAAATTAGTCAACACTGCCCTGCTTAGAAAGTTCTCATATATAGGCATGCCATGAGTGTACTCTACCCTTTCTTCTTGCAGTTTCAGACTTGGAAGGTTTAGGTGAGGTTTTTGATTCAAATGGAGTTTAATTTTGTGCAAGGCGAGAGACAGAGGCCTGTTTTAATTCTTTTATCTGTAGATAGTGATATTCCCATCTATGAAGATGTTTGTTTTTCCCAGTGTATAATAAAAATCCAGGAGGCTGCTACATGGACTTCTGTCTCTCTATGTCCCCAGTTCCATATACTATCTACGTGGGTGTTTTTGTGTTCAGACCATGTTGATTTATTAACTGTGGCTCTATGGAGACCTTGAATTCAGGTATGACTCTATCTCCAGGATTAGTCTTTTGATTGCCTTGGTTATGTGGGCTTTGAATTTCTATATGCACCTGAAGATGCTATATAATGAATGCTATCGCAGCTTATCAACATGCTACGCTTTTATCCGCTTATCTGTTGGTGGAGTCTCAGGTTGATTTTAATTTTAGTTATTGCGATTGGTGCTGTAACAAACAGGAGAATTGTTTCTTTTGCTTGCTGATTTAATTTCCTTTGCATATATACCCGAGAGTGTGATGGCTGGATCGTACCACAGAGGTGATTTCAGTTTTCGAGGGCTGCCCACACTACTCTCCTTAATTGCGGTACTTACTCACGTCCTGTGAGTAAGACAAGCGTCATTTCCCTCTGCGTTTCCATAAGCATGGGTTTACAGTGCTGTTCTAACTAGGGCAAGAGCCCATTGTACATTTGATTTGCATTTCCCTGATGACTAATTATGTTTTTCAGATATTGGCCAATTGCGTTTCTTCTTTTCAAAAGCTCCTAGTCTCAAATTATTTGCCCATTTTGAGTTGATTTTTGTTGTTGTTGTTGCTTGAGTGTGTCTCTTTTGGGGATTAATTATTCGTCAGGTGGACACCTAGCGACACCCCTGCCTTTCTCTCTTCACAGCCTTGTCAGTCCACTGTTGCCTCTTTGTCTATTTTTGCTTTTATTCCCCATGTTTTGGGGGTTACGTAAAAACCATTGATTCTGCCGATGTCTTGGGAGTGCTGTCCCTATCTTTTCCCCAGCAGTTTTATTGCTTTAGGTCTCGGTTAGGTCTTCAGTCCATCCTGAGTTGATTTTTGTGAAGCATGAGGGTTAAGTGTGGCTCTGTCTTGTGTATTAATGCCCCAGCACTCACTGACAAGACCCACCATTCTTGAATGCATGCTTTGGACTACCTTAGTCAAAAAATTTGTTTCCGGAATCTCAGTTTTGTTCTATCAGTCAATACATATGGTTTAATACAAGTACCATACTGTTTTGGTTACTGTGGCCCTGTTGTATGTTTTAAATCAGGTGTTATGATAACTAAGGCTTTATTCATTTTTTGCTCTAGACTTATTCAACCATCTTTGGTGGCTTGTAGATCTGTTTCAGAAATTGTTTTGCTAGATTTGGAAATAATTTCTTGGCACTTTTCTGAGTATGCATTGACTCTCAAAATAATTAATAGTGTGGGTATTTATTTGACAAAATTATTTAAAAGTAATTCCTCCAATTCATTTTCCATTTGTGTATGTGTTAAGCTATTTTACCATGCTCTCTTTGTAATTTTGTGGGGTTTTTTTGTAATTTTATAATTTTCATTATAGATGCCTTTCATTCATTTTTTGGTTAGATATATTCCCAGATATTATTTTTTGAAGCTACTATAAATGGGATTTCTTTCACGATTTCTTCCTTAGAGAGTGTTTTATTAGTGTAACATGCCATTCAGTTTTGTATATTGATTTGAGCCTTGACCAGGTTTGTTTGCACATATTTTTGGAGAGTCGTTTGACTTTTCTCTCTTTATAGAACCATGGCATTTGCAAACAGGAGTAATTTTACTTCCCCCCTTCCTATTTGGGTTCCGTTCATTTCTCTCTCATGCCTAACTGCTCCGAATAAGACTCAATAGAACATGTAATGAAAGCAGTGAAGACAATCCACATCTCTGTCTTGTACTTGATCTCGTTTTCAACTTTTCTCCATTCAGTATGATGCTGACTGAAGAATTGTCACCAATATCCTTTATTATCATGAGGATAAACTCCAGATGCCAAATACCTTCAGGTTTTTTCCTTTTAAAATCAAAGGATATTGAGTATTATCAAACATTTTTCTGCATCTTTTGAGATAATTATATAATTTTTATCCTTCATTTTATTGATGTCACATATTAATCTATTCATAAGAAGCATCTGTGTATCCCTGGGAAAGATAAGAGTTTTTCACTGTGAGTATTCTGCTAGAATTTTGTTGGGTACTTTATATCTACATCCATCAAGGATCTTTTATTTTCAGCTCTGTTCCTTTCAGTTGTCTGTTTGATAACTCATAACATTGGGCATCTTTCTGATTTACAGGTAATTTGTAAATTTTTGATAAACTCTGAATTCAGATTCTTTTGTTGTTTTTAAATATTGGCATGTTGGTCTGACTAAAGAGGTCTAGAAGTTCTAAAGATATTCAAATATTTGATTCTACACTGAAGATCTCAGATTTTTATTGGAATTGCAACAAACCTATAGATCATTTGAGTCAAGGTGGCATCTATCTAAGTATGAGTATTTCAGCCCATGGGCATCCATTTCCTCCAACAATTTCTCTTAGCAGCAGATATATATAAAATATCTACCATTTGCATAGTTTTGGTTAACCCTGACTAGATATTTCAGTTTTTGATAGTAGTAAAATTTAAGAATTCTCTCTCCAATTGTTGCTAGTATACAGAATCCAGTTGGTTTGCATGTTGTCTTTTGAGTCTGTAACCTTGTCTCTAATTTAGTACCTTTTGGGGAAGTGTAATTCCTCAGTCCATGGATGATCAGCTGGTAAGGTGGTTCTGCTCTATCCCCTCCTTTATTACATCACTGTATTGGCTATGATCACTCTGCAACGATAAACTAAGACAGTGAGGTCGGATGCCTCGCTCTTGACCTTGGTTTGGAAAAACCTGCACTCTAAGCATTAAAGACCTTAACAGCTGTCCACAGCTGTGCTTTTTCAGTGGACAGGACTGTTTTCTATTACTCTTTGATAATTTTCTCATTAAGGGGTGGTAAACTTTGCCAAATATACTTTCTGCATCAAATCAGAATATCGTATGGATTGTGTTTTTTAGTCTCTTTTCCAGTGTGGTATGGAATAGTTCTAGCCTTTTAAAGAATACACCTACCTATATGTTTAATGGTCTTTGCTGTTTCTGAAAAGCCACTCAGTGGAGAACTTGTACATGTGTCATGGCTTGTTTCTGAGCATCCTAGGTCTTGTTGCCATGGTGACATTTTTGATATTACCACTTCCTCATGCTTTGTAATAGAGTTGTGGTAGTTTTATTTCATGCTGGTTTCACATCTATAAAAATTAGCTGAGCCCTCTTATGTACTCTAGTAATTTCTTACTAAGTTCTTATGGATCAAAATGTGAAAATTTGTCTGTGAATAGTAACCTTTACAATTTGTATCAGATTAATTTGTCTGCCCTTCTGTGTTAGCCAGGGCCTTCAGCACAGAGGAGAACAGAGATGGCCTTTCTTGTTCCTGGGGTGGTATGGAATGTGTCTAAAGTTTCACTATTAAGTCTGAGGGTTCCTGTGGTTCCAGGAGATTCCTTTATGGCTTTACATATATTACACTTGCTTCCTTTTGGTTTATAAAGTACAGGGCTGTCTGGCATAATTTTGCTGATTTTTTTTTCTCTGCTAGTTTGATAGTTTACCTGAAAATATTTAAATATTCTTTCATTTTTAGACTAAGTCTAATTTAGAATGATGGTATATGTGCGTGTGTGTGTGTGTGTGTGTGTGTGTGTGTGTGTGTGTGTCTGTCTGTCTGTCTCAAACACATCTTTAATTAAAATAACCATTACAATAAACATGTTTGCCAATGAGAAATGTTTGTTTATTCCTGTAGCATATAAACCAATGCTTCAAGATTTGAAAATGCTTGAAAAACATATTCTGGACCACCCTGGTTGTGGGAGCATACATCAAATAAAGCAGTCTGGATGTGTGGAGAGGTATGGTCAGCTGCTGCAGTGGCAGGGGAATATGCTGGACGTGGCAAAGCTTGGTTGCCCAGTTTGCCCAGCATCTCTAGTGTTGGTTGTGTGGCATGCAGTCAGCCACTGTGGAGAACTGGATTCTTTCTGTTGAGCGAGGCCAACTGTAGGCATTTCAATTTGTCTTAGGTTACTATTGCTGTGATGAAACACCATGACCAAAGCAACTTAGAGAAGAAAGGGAGACTTTGACTTACACATCCAAAGGACTGCTGATCATTGAGGAAAGTCAGGACAGGAACTCAAAACAGGGCAGAAGCTTATAGGCAGGAATAATGCAGAGAGGCCATGGAGAGGTGCTTACTGACTTGCTCCTTGTGGCTTGCTCAGTCTGATTTCTTATTGAATCCAGGACCACCAGCACAAGGTAACACTCCCCACAATGGTGTGGGCCCACACCCATCCATCACATGATGCCCTACAGACTTGCCTGCAGCCCAGTCTTATGGAACACCTTTTTACAATGGAGGCTCCCTCCCCTGCAGTGACTCTAGCTTGTGTCAAGTTAATATAAAACTTGCATAACTGACCTCTTGTCAACTTGACACAAAAAAAATCACATCACAATTAAGTCACAATCTTTCATATCTTATTCATCACCATATCACATTAATATTAATATTAAAATAAATATAATATAAATATTCCAAGTTTTAAAAGTTCCATGGTCTTTAAAAATTCCAACCCTTCAAAGTTCAAAGTCTTTTTAAAGTATCCAAACTTTCTTTTAAAATCCAGAGTCTTTGTAAAACTCCAAAATCTCTTTAGAAGTTTAAAGTCCATCCACTGTGGGCTCCTGTTTCCTGGCCAGAGTGGGTATTTTATGTACTTTATTCATTACCAGATTTAGCTTGTCTTTGATTTAGAAAAGGTTCATTTACACTCATAGTAAAGATGAACTTGTAATTTCTTACCATTTCTCTTCACACTTTTAATTGTATTTTCTCTTAAATTGGTTGGATTGTCTTCCTCCTCCTCCTTTTTTTTTCTCCCTGGAAGGGGAGAAACTACCCTTTATATTTATATATACCCTTTATATCTATATTTCTAGGTCTGGGAGTGTTTTTGTGGAAATATGTTTATTTTCTTTTTGTTTTTGAAATGTTTATTTTCTTTTACTTACCTTTTAAACTTTCTTCTCTGAAAGAGATAAAGATATGTGTGAGTGCTTGAGGGACTGGGCAGGGACATGCTGGGTGTGTTTTTACCAGTTCTCCCAAGAACCTAGTGTGGCATAGTCTGGAGTGGATTTGGCTCCCAATATGTCATCTGTTTGTGCTGGCTGCATTCTATCATGTGTTCTGCCCTGTGCCACCATCGCGAGAGCACTAATACTGGCTTGCACCATTACCAGACTCCCACCCAGCTCAGACCCAGTTCTGTCCTTTGTGTTACCTCAGTCAAGTGAGACCACAGTGTGCATCCATGTGACACTGTCCTTTACACTGAACATGATTTCCATGAGGTTTATCCAAGTTGCGAGTATCACTATTTCACTTTTTTTTCTTTAACAGCATGAATGTACAATAGTTGTTTTGACACTTCACCTGTTGAGGAACATTTACATGCTTCTTGTTTGGAGCTATGGGAAAAGAACCTGATAAGAACATTTGGGTAGAATTTTCTGGATAAAAATCTCTAGCTGCCTAGAATAATGTTCTAAGAAGATTGAATATTTTATTATGTTATCTCTGTGTGTGCACATGTACATATATGTTGGTGTGTGTTGGTGCATAAATGCGTGTGCACGTGTTGGTGCATGTGTATGTGTGCACATGTTTTGGTGGATGTGTATGTGTGCACATGTGTTGGTGTGTGTGTAAGTCAGAGAACAGTTCACAGGAGTCAGTGTGCCTCACCATGTGTGGCTCTCAGGCTGCTGGCCCCTGGGAAGATTTTAAGCTGCCGACCCCAGCTGTGTTTTGCCGAGTGCCCTCTGCTTCCTGGTTTTGCTTTGGTACATTGTTTTTCAAGGAAGGTGCCAATTCTGTGAAGGTTTTCATATTTATCAGCATTTAGATTATAATCACTTATTTATTCAGTTGCTGCTATTTCTGTATTCGAATTGACCTTTTTATGCCTAATGTGGTTCATTCTTCTTCCTTCTTAGTATATTTCATCAGAAGATGATTTTAAGTGATGAGATTTTAAATCTCATCAGGACTTGACTTTCTTCATTCTGTAGAGTGCTTCTCTTTGTAAGCTTTATGCCAATTTATGGAAAATAAAATGTATTTTAAAACGTTTTGCCCTCCACTGTACCTTTCAGATCTGTGCAGTGAAGTCTCCCAGTGACCTTGCTCTAGGATGGATATTCAGATAAGTTGGGGTTCTCAGCACGGCCACACTATTGGCTTTTGAGGCCAGATAATTCTTTAGTGGAAGGTCCTGGTATGTGGCCTATAATCTGCTGAGCTTTCCTGGACTGTGCCTACCAAGATAGTGGCCCGTCATTCCCTAGTGTGACACTGCCAAGTGTCCTGGGGGAGAAAGACAGAACTGTTCACAGCTTTTACATTCAGTCTCAGGTAGCACAAAGGCCCAGACTCAGCAAGTTTCTAATCTGTTAATTACAATGCTTATCTCATATATCTTCAGCTTCTTCATTTTCTCATGGAACCTTTCTGTTGTTTTGAAGTTTGAGATATCGGGAGATTTGGTGAAATTTCTTCCCTAATTAGCCAATCTCAGGTTATTGGGTGTTCTTCCACTGTTGTTTGCCTGTGATCGTTTTTGTCAGTGACCCCTGGCCCTTCCAGCACAGCATCTGAAGAGTGCACATGTACGGTACACACAAGATCATGCTCGTCTTTCTGCAACGTCTGCTTTTGCTAAGAAATCATGGGGTGACTGAGGCTGGAGCCTGAGAAAGGATGTGTAGGAGGGAGGAAAGGAAGAATGGGAAGTCTATAGTTCTAAGTTTCTGGGGCCATCAGAGCTACAAAGGAGAAAGGCTGAATTTAGTGTGGCTTATTTTTAGGGAGTGACCTGGCTGGGACAGATGGCAGCCTCTTCCTTCTCTTATTTGGTTGCCACTGGAGAACGAGTCTCAGCCTGATGGCTGAGTTGTTGTGTATAACTGGTGTTCCTTGAGAGGCCAAAACTTTATGTTGTCCTGGATTGGGAACTGCTTGTGTTTATCCTCCTCAAAGTCCCCAAGACCAAGACCTAGATGGGCACCTGTGACCAAATCTCCTCCTGTCCTTCTTCCTTTCCTGAGACACAGATGTCCTAAGTGTCTTCCTCAGAGTCTATTTGGGCCGCAAGACTGTCATAATCACTGTCTGACATTTGTCAGGAGTGCTCGGGGAAAGGTGTGCAGAGGCAAAGTCGTCAACAGGCTATGGAGGAAATGAGTGTCTTAACTCATTTATTGGCTTTTACTCAGGTCTGGAACGAAACGTTTGGTAGGCTGTGGTGGTTGGGAAGAAAATGGCCCCCATAGGCTCATAGGGAGTGATACTTATTAGGAGGTATTGTCTTGTTGGCATGGGGGTGACCTTGTTGGAGAAGTGTGTCACTGGGGTGGGGTTTGAGGTTTCAAGCCACACCCACTGTCACTCTCTCTGCCTGCTGCCTGCCAATCTGGATGTAGGACAAGGAGTAGCTAACTCTCCAACACCGTCCATGTCTGCCTCAGTGCACTTGCTTCCTACCATGACAATAATGGGCTGAACCTCTGAACTGTAAGCCAGCCGCAGTGAAATGTTTCCTTTATAAGAGTTGCTGTGGCCATGGTGTGTCTTTACACCAAGAGAACACTGACTAAGACATAGGCTTTTGAGTGTTTCCGGCAGGAAGGCAAAAGCTTTCCCTGGATGTGGGATAAGATGGAATCCAGTGGCTTCTAAAGTCACTGGTGCCCCAGCATCCTACAATATTTACTCTTTTCTATTAATTCTTGATATTTGCATTTCAGACATTTCAGTGATCAGTTAACCTTTAACAATGTCTAGTCTACTGACCTTATCACTCAACTACCCAGTGGCATCACAGCTGGCTAAAGAGAGACTGTCAAAGACACAGTTCTGCATTTCCTGAGCTGGGAGGAGACACAGGTTTGATGTGGGTAATGAGCAGCTCATTGCAGGCTATTTCTGGGTCTCATCGCTTCTGAACTGTCCTCTGTGTGGGCTGTTCCCCAGCCCTTTCAGTACCTGGAGGTGATGCAAGTATTAGGAGGTGGGGGTCTACAGAAAGGCAGTTAGGTCATCAGGGTGTGCCTTTGAAGGAGTATTGGGGACCCTGGATTATCATCTATCTTGCAGCTGTGAGATGAAGAGGCCTCCTCGGCCACACTCCTGCAATGATACACTGTGTCAAAACAAGGGCAAAGCATCTGGGCCAAGGGACCATGGTAAAGGCTCTGAAGCCGTGGGCACAAATGAACCTTTCAAAGTTGCATGTCCCGGATATTTTGTCACAGTAACAGAAAGCTGACCCAGCAATAAGTGAGGGAGTAGAACTCACTCTGTAGGGGATGACATTTCAGGAAACCCTAAATGACCTCAAACTTGAGCGATCACAGAATCTGAAAGCCAGAAGAAACCTTTGAGATCAGGGTTGTTAGGAGGCAACAGACATGGAATACAGCTGACTGAGGGGAAAGGTGTTAGTTGGGAGGCCATGCTGAGGCCATGTAGGGAGACAGACAACAAAACTAATGGAAGCCAGAGACAAGGCTTGTCGATGGCACACAGTCAGGACTGTGGAGAGCTCAGAGGCAGGAATCACAGCAACACTCTGATGGAAGGAAGGATTCTGCCCTGAGGAATGTGTTCAGCTTCTCTTTCTGTCCTTCACGCCTCAGTCTTGTAGAGAGAGCTCATGGGTCCCTGGCCTTTTGTAGCATGAGGTGGGTGCTTAGAACTCCTGATCAGAGCTGTGCCACTTACAGCAGTGGAGATTCCCCAGGAGAGTGAGCATGGTTTCAGCAAGCAGGCATGGCTGGTGGGGAAACACCTGCTGAGGTCCACAGAGAGACAGCATGTCAGTTCAGCGATGCTTTAAATAGAAACGAGTTCTCACCCCTGCATCTTCTGCAAGCGACATCACAGCATCTGCCTGAGGAAATCACCTCCCAGGTGTGCTTGCTTGCCACAGGAGCTCCAGGGATGTTTGAGGATGCTGCTCTTATATGCTGGGAAATGGGATCCAATCCCAGGTCGTCTCCTGGGTTACTGATGCACCCGGTCCTTAGGAAGTCAGTAAAGGCAGAGGGTGGCCCAGGATTCAATCTGATCAGCTTGGGTAAGAAGCTAAACTTCCATGCAGACCGTGTAGAGCTATGGTCAAGGTACCCCCCAATCCAGTGGTTTGAATGAAAATGGCCCCATAGGCTAACAGGGAGTGGCACTATTAGGAGGTGTGGCTTTGTTGGAGGTGTGTCACTAGGGGGTGAGGTCTCAGAAGCCTGTCACTGAAGACTGTGTTACGATCACTTAGTGCTGCTGCCTGATGATTCAGATGTTGAACTCTGAGCTACCTCTCCAGCCCCATGTCTGCCTGCATGCTGCCATGCTTCCCACCATGACAATAATAAGCTGAACCTCTGAAATTGTAAACCAGCCCCAATATTAAAAGTTTTCCTTTTTAAGAGTTACCATGGTCATGGTGTCTCTTCGCAGCAATGGAAACCGTGAGATAGTGATGTAAAAGCAGTAAGGTCAGAGGGCCTGGATGGGAACTGTACCTATCCTAGTATGAGAAAAGTCATCTGAGAGGGGGAACCTCACAGAGAAAATGCCTCCATAAGATCAGGCTGCAGGCAGACCTCAGGGCATTTTCTTAACTAGGGATTGGTGGGGGGAGAGGCCAGCTAATTGTGGGTAGTGCTACCCCTGGGTTGGTGGCCCTGGGTTCCATAAGAAAACAGGTTGAGCAAACTACGGGGAGCAAGTCAGTAAGCAGTGCCCGCCCCCATGGCCTCTGTATCAGTTCCTAACTCCAGGTTCCTGCCCTGTCATGACTTCCTTGAGTCATGAACAGTGATGTGGAAGTGTAAGCCAAATAATCCTTTCCATCTGAAGTAGTTTTTGGTGGTGTTTCATCATGCAATGGTAACCCAGACTTAGGCGCCTAGGAGGCTTCGAGTGGTCCTAGGAACCAATAGTAGTAGTTTGGGTTGACTGTTCAGATCAGTGCTGAAGAGATGCAGCTACAGACAGACCAAGCAGTGGGGAAATACAGGATCACCCCAAACCTGGGTAAGTGATGGTGTACAGCTCCGGGATGGGCATGCAGAAGCCAAGCACCGGGCTGTCAACAGCTCAGCACTGCACCAGAGCCCGGGGACGGGTAGAACTCCTTCACAGCAGCAGGGACGGCTTGTTTCCAAACAGCCACTCAGTCACCTTTCTCCCCTGAATCCTCATGTTATATCTAAACCAATCATAAAGTGAAAAACAAGACACCCTCTCCCGCCCCCCTAGAAGCTGCCATGCTTCCCAACATGATGACAATGGACTGAACCTCAGAGCCAGTGAACCAGCCCCAACTGAATGCTGTCCTTTATAAGAGTTGCCTTGGTCATGGTGTCTCTTCACAGCAATGGGAACCCTAAGCAGGAGAAGACTCTCTTCCAAGCAGCTAGGAATGAAAATGGCCCCCATAGGCCCATAGGGACTAGTGCTTATTAGGAGGTGTGGTCTTGATGGACCCACCCCCACAGTGACACACGTCCTCCAACAAAGCCACCCCTCCTAATAGGGCCAAGCATATTCAAACTACATTCCATTTCCTGACCCTCAGAATTATTCAAACTTATGAGTCTATGGGGACCATTCTTAGCTGCAGTATAATGCAAAATACATTTAGTCTACCTTCAAAAGTCGCAGGATATGCATTACCATTCCAAAATGTTATAGTGAGGAAATACTGGGCAAAAGCAAGACCGAAAACTGGTGGACAAACTCCAAACTCTGCATCTCCTTGCCTGATGTCAAATTGCTCTCCAACTCCTTTTTCATCTTTGTTGACTGCAACAAACTTCTTTCTCCTGGGCTGGTTCCACTCCCTGATAGCAGTGTTCCTCAGCAAGTATCTCATGGCTCTGACACCTCTAACATCAGAGGGTCTCCAAGGCAACTTCAACTTTACACTTTCTTGTCCAAACGTCTGGGATCCACACACGATCTTCTGGGCTGGGGTCACATCTCTAGCTCTGCCCTCTGTAGCATGCCAGGCTCAGGTTGACTCCACCCCACTGCTGATGCTGTTCTTAGTGACCATCTCATGGTCTTGGCATCTTCAATACACAGGGGTCTTTTGCTGCAACTAGGCCTCACCAATAGCCTCTCATAGGCTCCCTTCATGGTGCCTATGCTTAACTTCTTTACATGACACCTTTAGACTTGGGACATCAACTAAAACTGAAGCTGCATCTTCACCAAGGCCTTCCCTGGCCTCTCCCAGTGCCGAGCCTCAGCTGCTCTCTGTGACCCCTTCATGCCTTTAAAACCAGTAGCACCTGGGTGATGCTTACACATTACCAAGTCCTGCTGCAGCACAAGGAACAACCCTGGCTGTCTCTGAAACATAGATTCTTTGTGTTCTCAGAAAACACTTGCCAGAAGATTTCACCCCAGTGATGCTGGTCTCTTCTTAACTACTGCTAATTTCTTAGCTCCAGCTAACCAGCATCAATTGTCCCAGAAGTTCCCTTCTATTCTTGACCCTAAAGCCAGAGCCACATGGCTGAAGCTGCCGAGTTCTACTGCTTGCTGGGGCTGGAACATGGCCCCCTTGTTCTGTTACAGTATCACCAGCTTCCTGTTTTCCACTTCCTTCACTACCTAAGCGTGGGTATTCTAGAACTTGCTCTGTGGACTGACCTTGGCTCAAGGATCTGCATGGCTGTTCCCTGAATGTTGGGATTAAAGGCATGTATCAACACACTCAGACCTAAGCTTTTCTCTACTTGAACTCAGAGATCTGCTTGCCTCTGGAAAGCTGTCTTTTTCTGCTTGCTTTTGGAACAAGATGTAGAACTCTTAGCTCTTCCAGTGCTGCGCCTGCCTGGATGCTGCCATGCTTCATGCCACGATGATAATGGACTGAACCTCAGAATCCAGTCCCAATTGAATGCTGTCCTTATGAGAGTTGCCTTGGTTATAGTGTCTCTTCACAGCAATGGAAACCCTAGCTGAGAAGTTGGTCCCAGAAGTAGGGTACTACTGTGAGAGGCCTGTCTGTGCTTTTGTTCGGAAGAATGTGGATTTTGGGACTCTGGATTTGGAAAGCCATAGGATGCTTCAAGTGGGATGTAATGGGCCACCCTACTAGGAATATGCTGCTGCTGATTTGAACTGTGGGACCCTGGCTCTAGATGTTTCAGAGGAGAAGAATTTTAGTATGTGGACTAAAGACTGGTTTTGTAGGATTTTGGTGAAGAATGTGGCTGCTTTTTGCCCTTGTCTGAAGTTTGTCTGAGGTAAGTCAAAGGTGAAGTGAACCAGATTAATTGCATTGACAAAGGAAGTCTCAGAAACGCCCAGCATGGACTTTGTCCTCTGGTTTACTGTCATGAGGAGCATTTTGATTAAGCATAGATAGGAAAAATACAAACTGTTTGGTTTAAGTAATTAAGGGGCACCAGGAAGTGAAATGCAGCCACGTCCTGTGTTCAAGGAGATGAACAGATGAAGAAGTGGCGACCCTGCGGCAGGATCCCTCCCGGCTAAGCTTACTGCACAAGCTTTTGCAGTTGAACAAGGGATAGTCATCTCTAGGCATTCCTATTACCTGGTTATTGTTTTCATTTGAACTTTAAATCTAAAATGAAGTACAATCTGAAAAAGGAGGGCACACTTGGGATCCAGATCTTGAGGCTGGAAGATCTGAGAGTTTCTATATCTTGTTCTGAAGGCAAACAGGAGAAGACTGTCTTCAGACAGCAAGGAGAAGGGTCTCAAAGTCCACCCCAACAGTGACACACTTTCTCCAACAGGGCCATACCTCCTAATAGGGCCAGGCATATTCACACCCCACCCCCAATACATTTAAAAAAACCCTGGCAAAATCCCAAAGCACATAGAATCTCGGACTTGAACTACATTTCAATTTTCAGTCTAAATAGAAAGAGACCCTTGGACTGAGGCACACACCATCATCATCAGGACACGCTCAATTCCAGAGAAACCCAAAGCTAATAATTCCTATGCAGAGCTACAGCCTGAGGAGCCCAGTTACCATGGAAATCTCACTTCCATTTCCTTCTTTTCTGAGCATATTTATGTGGCAGAGGAAGGGAAATGTAAACATGACAGAAAGATCAAACAAGACACGGAACAGTTTGCTGTAAATATTTTACATTATTACAAGGACATAATAAAAGGAGGCTCTGCAGACCAATGAATGGTAATTGGTCTCTGGTAGAAGTAGGCTGTCCAAAAGTGGCCTTAATTTACAAAAATGATGAAACTGCATTAAAAAAATGTAGAAGGCAAGTTTTCAGAACGTTCTATAATGTTAGCCAAAACTCAAAGTGTATTTCTTCTGAATGTCAAACTTCACAAATAAATACGTGTTAAATACAGATCTGAGATACAGTCGGGCAAAGCAGACAACTAGCCTTCCTACGTGTAGCTGTCATCCATCTTCGGGGTTGTTTACAAAGTCAGGCAAACCGCCACGGACCTTGTTCATATATTTTATACTTGACCTCTTCAGAAGCACCCTATTTCCAGTGTTTCTTTTATCCGCTTCACAAATATATTATTTTAAAATACTAACAACTAAAGATTAAAGGCGCTTCAATGTGACATTAAAATGGCCGTCTGCTGGCACTGAAGAAACTCCATGAGCGCTCAGCTCACGGTGATGATTATAGAGGAACACCTAGCCCACTGGTGTCTGAGGGTGGCCCTTCTCCCTCACCACCGAGCTCATCTCTAGTAACAAGCAGAGAAACAACTCAGGAAACCATATTCTGAACCCGCTCTCTGCAGGCCTGGGCCGGGAACACGGCAGGCTGACAGCCTGGCACCAGCTGGGTATTTTGCTTTTGTGTTTAGTTGGCTTGGACTCCTGAGGAAGTCGGAGTAGTGTGTGGGTCTCTCAGAGCTCACTTTCATTTTCTTCTACTTTCAGGGATCCTTAAACCCGGTGTGGTTGCATGGTTGTGCTTTTGGAGAGTTATCACATTTTAGAGGACTCACCCAAAGCACCCAGACCAAACAAGGATGCTTCCACATGAACATAGTGCAAGAGAACAGAATGCGTACCACCGTTCATGCTCGGTCCCCCGCTGCTCAGTCATTTATATACCGAAACACAAACTACAGGCATTTAAACATAGGATCTTGAGGTGTTTGACTGCAGAAGCAGATTCCACAGGCAGTCTTGGTGGTTTATGGAGGAGGAGGATAACCAAACTGTCATACAAGAACTGTGTCCGTGTGGGGAACTATCACAGGACACAGCCAAGTACCAACAGACACGTCAGCGAGGTGAAATCCCAGCCGCCGGAAGGGCACTTTCTGTCTCTGGCCGCTGTGGCCGTGGATTGGAAGCTAGTGGCCTTCTGTTTCTGTTGGATCAGATCAGATCCTCTTGACTGCTCAGGACAGCTGCAGTGACCTGCTGAAGCTGGGGCGACAGTCTCACTGGCACTGAGTAAACGCCTCCACTGGGACGACGTTCTGTGCCCTGGGGATGTGCAAGGCCCAGGACCCAAGGGGTGATGGGAAATTTATTGTTTTGGGGAATTGTGCTTTTAGTAGTATTGGTCTTCTGATTGCTGCCCCAGGAGAGCAATTACAACTAACATGGGATGGGCCTCTTCAGCACCCCACATCCAATTTAAGTATGGCATCCCCTGGGTGAGGTGTAAGCTTGCTTCCTGCCTGTGTGTGTGTGTGTGTGTGTGTGTGTGTGTGTGTGCATACACTAGTCTTCCTGCCCCTGTGTGTGTGTGTGTGCATACACTAGTCTTCTTGCCCCTGTGTGTGTGTGTGTGTGTGTGCATACACTAGTCTTCCTGCCCCTGTGTGTGTGTGTGTGCATACACTAGTCTTCCTGCCCCTGTGTGTGTGTGTGTGTGCATACACTAGTATGGCATTTCTTACAAGTTGGTAGCAAGTTTCCCCCATCAAGTTCTTTGTAAGAAGAAAATTCTTAAATAAGATGGTTTTTGATTTAAGAAAGAAAAAACATGGAATGGTGAGCTGAAAAAGGATGGTTTTCTGACACAGGGTATCCATCCACATCAATCTGTCTGATTCTCTCTTAGCCCTGAAGGTTCTGAACACAGGCCACTTAGAGACCTGGGCCTCGGGGAAGACAGACTCACATTTCACTCTGTAATGATTGTCAGGCAACTCTGTGCTACATGAAGAAAATAGGAAGTGGAGTTTGGATGTGCACTGGTGGTTACTGGAAGACACCTGGCTTCCTACTGGACCAGTCTTGGATCTGTTGGGTAGCATTTATTACGTGCTTATTTTGATGCTATAGAAATTCCCAACGAACAGGAAAGGGGGTAATGTCTGGTTTTCTAGGAAGGAGGCTGCTTTGGGAACTGCTGAGGAGAGTCGTTGTTTTCACAGTGTTCTGGGTATCTATTTAGGTAGGCTGGCTTGCTTTGAACTCAGGCCCTCACACTGTCCTCTTTCTCGAGGCTCTGGGAAATCATCTAACATGATGTAACTTGAACACCTTAGATATTGCTCTTAAGAAGGGAATGGAGGATACAAAGTGGGTTAGCGAAGACTGGTGTGTGTGAAGACTGGATGGATGCCCAGGGCTTTACGGTATAGACTATTCTATTCCAACATTTCCTTAGGAGAGGGAGTCAGCTTCCTAGCCTGAGAGAATGGGACGTTTTCAACCTGGACATGCCCACGGGCAGTAGTCTTTCTGTCCTTAAATGTCTGAAAGCCTTGCTGATGAGGTTACTCATACAGCACACTCGGAACCTGGGCACGCCGTCTGCACTCACAGACTGTGCGCTCTGGCTTCCCGGGTCTGCATACTCCCTGTAAGGCGGGGAGCCCCTGAGAAGACTCTTGTGTTTATAAGCCAATGATGAAGGCCTTTCTGTTATGGCAAAGCAACAAAGTAATGAGAAGCCAAAGACAAGAACAGAGAATCTGGGCCTGACACAGATATGAGGGGAACACTCTGTGTCAGGTCTGTTAATACTACCGTAGCACCCCAGTCCTCTGGGGTGCACACCTTGCCTCTTACTGGCTTAACAGATGTTTGGGGGTGCAGTGCTGCAATTCAAGAAGAGACTTCAATATTCTTGTTTGAGGATTCTTAACAGTTTGCTAGTAAGGAAGCCAAACCTGCCCGGTTAGTTTTCCATTAAATAAAGTGAAACTCTGAAATATTCCCAGCCATTTCCCTGCAGCACTGGTGACCCATACTTAGGTAGGTTGTTACTCAGTTTACCTGTGCTTAGGAAAGGAAATGGGCTTGACTCCCACCCTCTGCAGTCTTGCTGAGAACACAGCTGCCAGAGAGGCTTGAGGCCTGTTGTCTTTGGTGCTGTGCCTCAGGTCGCTCCCCAGCCCGAGGCTGGCTCCACACTCACTGGGCTTTCCCCTGGGTCTCACTGGTGTTCTCCTGCTGTCTTCCCGGGACCCCTTTGTGGGTTACCCACCCCCTCACCCTGCTGCACTCTGTTCTGCCACAGAATGCTTCTTAGGCTATTTTTCTCTTCCCCAAACGTTCCTAGTGTAAAGTCAAAAACCACGGCTGCTTGTCCAACTTCCTGCTGCTTCGTTTCCTTCAGAGTGCAGGGTGGCCCAGTGTGCTGCCCAGGGGGTGGGGTCCCATTTAGTCAAGCGCAGCACAAGATGATGTAAGCATGTTATCATCTAGGAAACTTCAGCCCAGGTCAGGTTCTATGGCGTAAAAGACCTCTAATGAGATGGGAAGCGTCGTGGCCTTCGCCTGAGGAGTGTTGATAATTAGCACAAGATGTAGAGGCTTTGGCTATTCTCCTTCAAGACCGAGCGCATGGGACCACATGTTCACTGGGTGGAGGACAGTGAGGGCAATGTCACCTGACATTCGTGGGTGTCAATTGAGTGGGGTGCCAAGTGGCTCCTGCTGCAGGGAGAGGCCCCGGCACTGAGGTGCTGCTGCTCTTATCTGGTTTTGCAGGGGAAGGGTGTTGCCCCTGGAGGTTTCTGCAGGCTCCTGGTGACGCTGGCGGTCTCTGTCCACTTTGTCCACCTGCTACAGGGAGCTGGTTCTTTCTTGTTCTGCCTCCCTGCAGGCTACCTGGGCCACTCATCCACAGATCCACTACACCCCAGCTCATCGCTCCTGGCCAGTGTAATGAATTATTTCACAGCGGGGTTATTTCCTACCATCCCAGAAATTCATCAGGATATCAAAGTGACTGTGATGCTAGTCCTGAATCTCATCTTTGCATCAGGAGACGGCACAAGGATGGTTTCTGGGGCGGGGGGACACTTCTCATACTGACTTAGGGTGATGATATATAGTTGATTAACCATCAGTATTAGAACATGACTTTCAAAGGGGGCATTTTATGGGAGTTTAAATCTGTCTCAGTAACTCCTAGCAGGGTGATCTTGCTGGCTTTTAAATCAAGGTCTTTTCTTAGGCAGAAATGACATTTTGGGTTCTCAAGAAAGTGTTCAGACTTGACATGAAACTAACAAGCCCAGAAAAATATAAAGTAAAAAAATCTAATAAAACATTCTAATGGTATAGTAAATCTGTTAATAAGAGGAAATACTTTATTTTCATAGTAAACTCTCATGCCACTTTAATGATCGATTTTCATATACGACCTTTGATTCCATCTACTGAAGCTATTGACACATAAGCGAGCTGTGTCTCCGCAGTCCTTTCCGGCTGCACTGCTGATCTGTACGAGGGCTCTGATCTCCAACAGGAAGGAAAGCCTGTCTTCCCACCACAGTCAGGTCTACTGACAAGAGGCAGGGAGGATGCCAACGGTGTGACAAATGGAGTGTGCTAAACGGAAGGGGCTCAGGCAGACAGCCCTTAGGTGTCACTTTGCTTCAGGGACACATGGCTGAAGGACGGTCACACACACTAAGATGACGTTGAGAAACTTGCAGAGCCTGTGAGGGTCATACTGCACAGCAGACCTGCCCTGCCCCGCCTGCTCGCTCCCTGCCTGAATCCTGGCCTGAAACATGGTTTAGCAGCTGACATGCTCGCTCGCCAGCGTCTCAGCACAGGGCTGTGGTGACATCAGAGGGACTGGCTGATGGAAACAGTGGCTAACACAGAAGGAAATTCGGTTGTTTTAGGAAATTAACACAATCTCAGTCTTAAGAAATTGTTTTCCCTGTGAGCCACGCACTGAGTGACTCCAGGCTGTGCTGACGGATGTTGTTGAGGAAGTGGCAGCTACGAATCAGGGAACCAACTCTACTGTCCCTGCTAAGTCTTGGGAAAAGGAGAAAGAACTACATAGGACTTTCCCCTGTGGACCTGGGTAGCAGGATGGGCTGAAAAAAGGCCTAGTAATTCTTTATTGTCTTCCTAAGAAAACGGCTTTAAGAAGAAAGCTTAGATCACATGAAATCCACATCAAATGCAGCCACGACAGAAAAGTTTTCTGTCTTTGACAACCGACGACCTCCCATGTCTCAGGAAGCTTTCCTGGGGACTCAAGGTGGACACTGCAGACGGAAGCCAGCCTGCTCATGCTTGCCAGCCTTCTCCTCCATGCCCAGACCGCTGACCTGAAGGGATGTTGACGAGGCAGTCACCGAGCAGGCCGACAGAGCAATAGGACAGTAAAATGAGGATCTGTGACCAGGCTCACGTGTACCCACTCCAGTGTCACCGGGCACCACTGTTCACAATTATTATTTTTTTAAGTAAAGATGTCATGGAGTTTTGTGCATTTCTGCAGTCTCTTTTCCCTAAATCAACTTGCAAATCAGAACTGTATTTATATGTGCACTTTTTGGGTATGGATTAGCCTTCTAAAGTACATAATTCCAATAATTATCAGTGACAGAAGGGATGAATAAATTATGCCTCAAGCATAACAAAATTAACAGTAAGAATGTTTTGCATAAGCTTTCTGTAATGCATGTGCCTATGTTAAATTTAATATTCTGGATGACTGACATGAGCCTAAAAGGCTCCCGATGAGTTAATCTTAAACTATACCTCTGCCTGCTCTGGGACAAAGGATAAAATAGAATTTAAATGTTGCAGATGTCATGATGTTTTGAAAAGCCCTTTTAATTTAAGCAAAGAGTTATGATGTGACTTGCAAATTCTAGCAGCCTGGATGAGTGAGTATCAGCCATGTTCTCTGCACACCAGAATGCAGGGGTTAAGCTTCCCATCTTGTTCACAGCGGCCCAGCCAAGCCAGCCTCCTGTCCCTTGCTGGGTGTGACTGTTTCTTCCCCTTTTTTATGGACAGAGTGTATTACAGACAGATTCAGTTGGATCCTGAGAGGGACCGTCTTATCTGCTGAGGGCCAGTCACTGCTGCCTGGAGAGCAGGCCCTTTGAGTGCCTGAGTTTGCTTGGGTTGCCATGGTGCCTGCCCTCAGGAGGGAGCTCTGCTTATGGGCAGTACTGGCCCATGGGAGAGCTCTGTGGAGGAGGGAGCTGGTCTGTGCTGCGGTAAGGTGAGTGCTGCAGTGAGTGCTGCAGTGAGTGCTGTGGTGAGTACTGCAGTGAGTACTGCAGTGTGCTGCGGTGAGTGCTGCGGTGAGTGCTGCGGTGAGTGCTGCAGTGAGTGCTGCAGTGTGCTGTGGTGAATGCTGCAGTGAGTGCTGCGGTAAGGTGAGTGCTGCAGTGAGTGCTGCGGTGAGTGTTGCAGTGAGTGCTGCAGTGAGTGCTTCAGTGTGCTGTGGTGAATGCTGCAGTGAATGCTGCAGTGAGTGCTGCGGTGAGTGCTGCAGTGAGTGTTGCAGTGAATGCTGCAGTGAGTGTTGCAGTGAGTGCTGCAGTGAATGCTGCGGTGAGTGCTGTGGTGAGTGCTGCGGTGAGTGTTGCAGTGAATGCTGCGGTGAGTGCTGCAGTGAGTGCTGTGGTGAATGCTGCAGTCAGTGTTGCGGTGAGTGCTGCAGTGAATGCTGCAGTGAGTGCTGTGGTGAATGCTGCGGTGAGTGCTGTGGTGAGTGTTGCAGTGAGTGTTGCAGTGAATGCTGCAGTGTGCTGCGGTGAGTGCTGCAGTGAGTGCTGTGGTGAATGCTGCAGTGAGTGCTGTAGGCAGGCTCTTACACTTCTCCTTCAGTCTGCCTGTACCAATCACTAAATGTGTATAAGATTATAAAATCAGCAAGGTGGCTGAAATGAAATGATGTCCTCTCTTCAGCTGCATCCTTCAGAGTCTGACCTACGCTCTACATGGCCAGGCAGGGAGGAGGCCATCTCCCAGACACTCTGACCCTGAGACAGCAGTGCACAGGCCATGGGGAAGGTCCCTGGACACAGCTAAGGTTCAGCTGAGCCATACCCTGGTTTTACCTGATTTACATTAGATACACAGGAGATACTTTTAATGGTGTGCTTGCATACCTGTGCATTATCAGTAAGATTTTTAGTGGAAAAGAGGAGATGGAGGTGTGGGTGTCCCTAGATTTTCTGCATTAACACTGACTTGACGTCTGGCCCATCTATTTCATTCATAGCAGCCTTGCACTTCAGTAGATATATGTGGATGTGTTTGTAAATGTGAATCATGGATTCTGGAGACACAGAAACTTGTATAAGAAAAGGGAATTCCATTCTGGGATTATCTCCTAGGATGAAGATACACAATTAGAACCATGCTGTTCTTTCTGTGGACTTTAGTGCCTTTAACGAAGTTTCTACTGGGCTCTGTGAGCTCCTTGTTAGGGAGCTGAGACACGGACACAGGGCATTCTGAGGGCTGGGGTCTGGGAGGAAGGCAGGCACTCTTGTTTTCTTCTCCCTGGTGAGCGCCAGCTAGCTGCTCTTTCCCCAACCTGCTGTCCTGGTCACACATGCTTCCTGTCATCCCTGTCTTCTGCAATGTCCTGCAGAAGCAGCTGCCTCTGTACCCCGAGCTCTCTCAGAATTTCCCATGCACCATTTTCTGTAGCCTGGCCTGGGTAAGTAAAAGACAAAATGACACAGGAGTGTGGTGTCCTCACTGAGCCTGTTCTGACAGGAAAGAGAGAGAAACCCTAGGAGGTCCAAGTGATTCCCAATATATGATTATATTTATAGATACAATCTTGCCTTGGCAGAGTGGAAAGCCAACTGTGGTGGGCACGCGTCCTGCAAGCATGCGCTACCAAGGCTGTTTATAGCACCAACCGAGGAGGGTGTGCGGCAGAAGAGAGCAGTGTACAGGCTGCGCCCGGAGTAGAAAACCTTGGCGGCACACCAGTGGTCCTTGGTATTAAAGACAGACCTTTACCTTCCTGTTAGGCCCGTGCTTTTCTCTTTACAGTGGTATCAAATGGCAGGGTTGCTGCAGTTAGCTAATACGGCCCTGGGTAGGACTATTTATTTCTCCAATAAATTTGCCTTTAATATAGTTTAAAGTGGAACGTACTTTAAAAACCCAGTTAATAAAAAACATAACCTTCAAAGATGGTTGCAGTAAGGTGGTATAAAGTCGGGGTGACTGAGGACAGAGTCCTACAGGTGGCGTCTAGCCCTGGCTGGCACTATGTGATCTTCTTCTTGATGGCAGTGAGCTCTTTGTGAAGGTCGCTGAACTTCGGGCGGTTTTCAGGCTTGTAATCCCAACACTTCATCATGATTTCGAAAATTTCCTCCGGACAGTTCTGTGGGGCTGACATCCGGTATCCTGAAGATTCAAGAGAAGAGTTGAGAGCTCAGAAATGGGGGTAAGATCTACACAACCATATGGGGCATCATGTTAGTACCTTATGCAGTAAGTGGGGTAGAAATCAAAGACCTGTGTCCGTGTCAAGAATACCCTGAGCACGCGTGCGTGGGTGATGCAGAACACACCATTACAGAGCCACGTGTTTGTCAGCAGTTAGATCTAGCACATACAAACGCTGTATGTTTTAGTTGTTCTAAGAAGTCACTTCCAGAATTATCAGAGACAGGGCTGATGCGGATGGGCTTACACCCACATTCAGCAGTGAGCTGAGAGAACAGGCTGCTGGCTAGCGGCACTGGGGACGTGTGTCCAAGGAAGGAAGGCAGGCCACCCCACAGTCAGACTCCCCAAGGCCGCCGTCATCTGTGTCCCACACAAGCAGGTGTGGAGGGCCACTGCCATCTAGTCACCCGTCTCCGTCTGGAGCACCCTGGCGTTTCTTCACATTACAACTTCTCGGAATTCCTACTGGAAACTAGAAGCATTTTCACTTGGAGGATTAAGGGATTTATCTGATACAGGGTATGATGCCACTCTAAGGCAGTCTACCTTCTTTCCTCAGTGAGGTAGATAAGGGGGAGTTCTCTCTTTCCGTGTGGAGAGTACCTGACCTTTACTTATTGTGATACGGTGGCAGGACTGGTATGTACACAGTTCATACTCAAGAACTGTGCAATTAAGTTAGGAAACAAATTGCAAAAACAAACACCCCCAAACCAAATAAACAGAACCAAGAATGCTTTAAGTAAGTTTACAGAGGTGCTGTCATGTTCACAGCTATGCTTAAAGGCTGCATGCTGCCTCAGGGCCGCAGGTCAGACAGGCTGGCAAATGCTTGCAGTTCTGTAGGAGCCGAAGCATCCATAGAATTCCAAAATAGACTTCTCTACCATCTTTCCTCTTATTGTATCCTAAACAGCACCGTCGCACGGGCGGGCCATGGGCACCCGTGCACTGGTGGACGCCGACGCAGGCACCGAGGCCGTGGCTCACCTCTCTCCACCTGCTCTCGTGCTTGCTGGTTTGTCATCCCGGGGTACGGGCAGACCCCCAGGCTGAAGGTCTCCCAGAGGAGGATGCCGAAGCTCCACACGTCACTTTCAGAACTGTATCTCCCTGGAAGGGAGAAGATAACCATGACCAGGTGAGTCAGTGGGATGGGGAGGCAGTGGGTCTCGCTGAGTGTCAGCTGTCAGCCTCCCGACCGCAGTCAGGCTTCCACGGGACCGCCACAGCGACATCCTGTTCTCGGTACTTGTGTTAATGCCAGGCCTAGTAATGTTAACAATTAAATGGAGTCTTCAGGAGGCTAGTTCAATTATGAGCTGTAAATGGTTCTCCCCTCTCCTAAGAACAAGAATTCAGCTTACGTCTCCTGTGATCTGTGGTTGAGATGGTTAGGCTGTGTGTGTGTGTGTGTGTGTGTGTGTGTGTGTGAATTTGCACACATCAGTGCCTAGGAGATTAAATAAGTCAGATTCCTATAGTGTGGTCTTCTACCTGAGTCGTTTTCTTTCCAGTAAAATTACAAACAAACTTAAAGCATTAAGGAAAGTTTCTTAACTTCAATTTCTTTACTCATCACTGTTTACAGATATTCTTACATGCTTAGAGGTCTCATTTTCTCCACTGATAGTTTCATTTGCAGAAAATACATTTCTCCATGTGGTCTGAATAGACTGGAAATTAACATAGCTGGCTGATAAAAACAGCTTCTTCAAATTACATGGTGTCTTGTTTTGTCAAAATATCTTGGTGCACCTGTTTTATTGAGCTACATGAGCTGAACTCTTAGGAAATGTTTTTGGTCGCCTTCAGCAGAAGCATAAAGATAAAATCCTACCCAAGAAGCCTTGTGGAGATGGGTGTGAAATCAGGGAGAAGCAGCAGGAACGTCCCTCCCAGTCTAACACACGACGCACGCATACTGTCACAACTAAACTCCACCTGCCGTGGTGCTGACAGCTTTTTCTTTCTGTTTTTGAAGCGAGGTCTCATGTGGCCTAGGCTGGCCTTCAACACCAGGCCCTCCTACCTCTGTGCTGGGTTACAGGCATATGTAACACAGCTTGAAGGTCTCTTGAACCATAGCATTTCCTATCCACCTTCTACCCCAGGATTTGTAAATGCCACTCCTAGAAAACTGCCAGGGTCCTCTAAAAGAGACCGGCCTCTTCATCCCGGAGGAGAGTGAAGCCCTGCGCGGGTCCCTTCCTCAGCCTGCCGCTCACTCAGCATCAGCTGCAGCTGTGGGAGTCAGCTTCCGGCTTGGCTAGGAGGTAATTACAGACATTTCCAATGCTGTTGGCTTAGGAAAATTACTTTTCTTCTCTACACATCAAGTCTTTTCATGAAACTCATCCGGTGGCTAAAGGTTAAGACTAATTTTGTAAAGAACTTAAGTTATGTAGACTTACATTTTCTCTGGTAAAGCGTTGTCCGGCAGAGATCAAGGAAGGGACCTTGTAAACAGGTCCCGCCTGGGCCATGCCACCTGCCTGACCTTTGAACCTGGTTAATGTGGACACTGCAGGGGTAAGCTGAGGGCACTGTGCTGCACTTTCAATGTCTGACCCTCATGGTGCCCAGCGGGCTGCAGGGAAGGCTCTAAACTTACATAAGCATGGAGGAGGAGGTGTCTTGTCCAGGCCAGGTAGCTAACAACACAGAAGCAGAAAACGCTGAGTCCCTCTCACTCCAGGGGCTCAGTAGTTACATCACACCATTTAACTGAAAGGAATTTCTGCTTAGATAAGTTGTGGGCTTCACCTATCATCTCCAAACAAGCAGGTGGTCAATAGTTAACTTGTTAAATGATTTTCCAGATTATAATTACATCATTTCTCTCTTTACTCCACCCAAACCCTCTCATATTCCCTTTCTGACTCTCCTCTTATGTCACCAATTGTCATTGCATGCATGTATATACATATATATTTCTAAATGTAACCTGTTCAGTCCATATCATGTTACTTGTGTGTATGTTTTCAGGGATGACCTATTGGTGTGGTCTTCCCTAGGGAAGACCCCTTATCTCACACCCTGCTGGAAAACTTTTTCACTAATGGACAGATAGATGACTTTATTTCTTAGTTGAAGATCAATAGACTACCTTTTTCCTTATAAACCCTGTACTTTCATTGAAAACTGGACTGAGGGTGGAAGAGATACAAGCCATATTGTCCGAGCATACTGCCATTTAACTGCTGAGGATTGAATGTGCGATGTCCCCTATAGACTCATGTGTGGGTGATCGGTTGGTCCCTAAGATGGCATCTGGGAAGTCCAGGAAGCCTTGCTGGAGGAAGCAGGCGTTTATGCTCCAGCTCTACTTCCTGTGTTGTTGACTAGCCAGTCTCCTGCTGCCACGTCTTCCCTGCCAGGATGGAGCATGTCCCTCTGGAAATGTAAGCCAGAAATAAAGCCCTTCTCCCTTGCATTTGACACACCCAAAGTAGGGAAAAAGTAACTAAGACGACAGTCACACCTCACACCTCCGTGGTTTGAAAGTGAGCATTCAAAGATGTCTGCTGGGAGAGTGGAATTAGGTGGCTAAAGATGGGGGGTGGGGGACAGTGCCCTTTAATAGTGCCTGACTCTTTAAAAATGTTTTAAATAACACTAACAACACAGCTTAATCCAACAGACCTCAGCCAAAGCTTCTAGAAGATGGGTCCTTGGACACAGGTCTGTTTATCTCCCTGACCTCTTAATGGGAGACCTGAGCAATATCCCAGCAGCCTGGGGCAAGCATGAGGGGTCAGTGGGGGAAGAAAGGGACAGGAAGTAAGTACAGACCTGAAGTACAACAAGAAGTGAGGACTTTCATGAGATAATTGCTATCCCCAACCCTGCTGAAAGAAGCAAAACCAACGGCAGGGCTCCGAAGCCAATGTTCCGTAATAAACTCTGAGAACTCACATGGCTCCTCAGGTAGACCTGAGGCTGTGCTCTTCTCAGGCACTTCCTCTTGGACTGGACAATTAATACTAAACTACACTGTCATCTCTGTCTACAGTGTCTTCCTCACCACCTAAATTCTTCTGCATCTTACAAAATCCTATCAAAGGCAGCTAAAACAATGCCCCTGAGTGTCAACCAAAGAGCTTCCTACTTGTCCTTTTTACTTAAAATACTTTACATCTGTCTGGTCCAGATGTCCGGAGTTAGTCCCTACATTTGTAAATGTAGGTTGGAATTCATTAGTGCACAGTGTGATCAAGAGGCCCATTTTTCCTAGCCATAACTCTTAAAAAGCCAGGAGAAGAAAACCCGGTCACAACAGCGTTTTACAAATGTTTTGCATCTAAAGAAAACCTCTGTGCAAATATGAGTGTTTTAGTCTTATCTTTCACCTAGTGATTGCTTCCCTTAGTAATACAGCCCGTAAGACCAGCACCCACTTCAGAGAAGAATGCTGTGGGAGGTGATAGGTTCTGCGGGACCCCAGGTCGGTTTACATTCACTAGAAAGCTCACGAAAGCCCCTCTTGCTGGCAGGAGGCATCTGCCTCAGCCTCAACCAGCCAATTACACTCAGATCTTTACTTAGAAAAAGTCTGGTGGCTCCTCAAGAAGTTAAAGTAGTTTATACTTGAAAGATGGGTTACTGGGTGCAGGAAGCACCCTTGTATGAAAATCTAGTACTAACCAACAGCTCACAACTGTGGTAACACGCACTGTGTTGTCTTCGAGTTTTTTACGATAGAGATATTTTTAAAAAAATTCAGTGGAAAAAAGAAATTCCTGCTCTTATAAAAAACAATACCCAACTCTCTCTTTGCTCAAGATTTATATAAGTTCCAGAGACTGAGTCCAGGATCCCGCAGAGTGGGAGGCTGAAGGCTTGACTCAGTATTTACCTTAGATGAGATTGCTGGACCAGTGACAAGACATTCAAACCGATGGGCCAGCTGACGTACAGCTGTGCAGGCATTCTGCACAGTAGAATTCTCAGACGTCTGTCATGTTCACTGACTATTTAGCCTAGAAATCTTGCACATAAGAGTGCTTCTGTCTGTGTCAAGAGCAAGGTAAGAATATGTACACTTGTTCAACGTTGCTCCTCAAGTAGTTCCAGCCCGGAGGCTGGCCTACCTCAGCCACACCTGTGAGTGCTTCCTGCTTATCCAGGCCATGGTTACTATCAAAAGGAAACCCAGAATCTATTCATACCGTAATTAAGAGCTTCCGGTGCTGTCCATTTAATGGGAATCTGCTTTAAGCCAGAAGATGAATACACTCCACCGTCTTCTTGCCGAGACATTCCAAAGTCACTGATTTTCAGAGTATTATTTTCACCTACCAGGCAGTTCCGTGCAGCCAGGTCCCTGGGTTATAACAAGATGCAGAAAACACCCATTAATATACGTCGAAAGCGGCGTCCACATTTATGACTTCCACACTTGGCAATTTCACATCTGCAGTGTATTTATAATGAGGTTAAGGATGCTTGTGACTGACCAGCCTCCCCATCAATTCTGTCAGAGGTAAGAATCACCCAGGAGGACATCTGCATATGGAGCAGGCCACATGCTAGTTCTCTAGGCTCCACACAGCTTTCCATTTAAATCGGAAAAAACTCAGATTCTCTGTTCAGAGACAGTCACAGAGGAGAGGCTAAGAGCTTCTGGCATTGTCTCTCTGTTGACTGGCTTCCCTAGGGCAGCACTGCCCAGGAGCTACTGGGATAAAGGACTGTCATCTACTGCACAAAGTGACTCAGTCACAGTTGCTGCTTACTGAGTACCTGCACTGTGGTCAGTGTGACAGAGATGGAATTTTCATTTTGTATGCTTTTAGCTTATTGTATGTAAGTAGAGGCATGTGGCTACAGTGAGAGACCATCTCTAGAGCTGGGGTGGTGAGGAGATGAGCAGGTGAAGCTCTCTCTATGGTGACTTGGCTCTCTATCCCTCACTGTTGCACCCTACTGAGCACAGACTGAGTCTCATGGCTAACAGAGTAAAGTCCCTTTCCTAGGACAAGTGAGGAAATGCAGCAACCAGATCCATCTGTAAAGCAAGTTGTGGGCAGGTGCGTGACCATGCGACATGGTTTATGCTGTATGGAGAATTTGGTGGCTCCTCAAGAAGTTAAACTAGCTTATATAAAAAGCCTGTGTAAAGGGACAGAACTCACAGGAGGGAGTCCTAGAAGACAAGCAGTGCATTTACTCAAAGGCCTGAGGGAAGGGTGTGTGTCAGAGATGGTTTCCTCCTACTATGCCTTTCTACCACCTTAGTAAGAGAAGCCAGAGTTTACCAGAATGTTTTGCTGTATGGTTTAAATCATGAAGGTTCCTGGTGCAGCTCTGCTGGGCAGAGAAACAGCAGTTTAAGAACTGTGTACAGTGTCTGAGCAGCTATTGCCCTTCTGCTAGCCTGAACACAGACATGATAAACAGGATGTTGTGAGCAGAAGGCACCATAGTAACTGCCCTGGAACAACAGGAAACAAGGAGCCTGGGTCACTTCTGAGTTCTAGGGAGTTGCCAGGCATGTCCTGTGATTGGATTTGCTTTATGAAGCCTTATGCTATTGAAGTGGTTTTCATTGAACTCTTGTGTGCGTGGTAAACTTGGATGTCCTGAGAGAGACAAGAAGGGCTTCAGCACCAAGGAATGCCCTGTCCCGCCCAGTGCAGCGGGTGCTCACACAAGTGGGCGTGCAGGCTGGAGTGTGTTGGGGAGGAAGGCTGACACAAGAGGGAGATGTGCCCATCACAGAGTGGAGTGTGTTGGGGAGGAAGGCTGACACAAGAGGGAGATGTGCCCATCACAGAGTGGAGTGTGTTGGGGAGGAAGGCTGACGCAAGAGGGAGATGTGCCCATCACAGAGTGGAGTGTGTTGGGGAGGAAGGCTGACGCAAGAGGGAGATGTGCCCATCACAGAGTGGAGTGTGTTGGGGAGGAAGGCTGATGGAAGAGGGAGATGTGACCACCACAGAGGTGGAACTCTTGCAAAGCCCATGAATCCTGTCTACACCAGTAGAGGTGCTCAAGAAACACATCATCAATGCTAATATCTTATATAATGTTCCCGGCTGAAGACATCCATTCTGGCTTTTCATTTTAAATTATTTCCTCCTGAGTAAATAGCTGGTTTCCACCTACTTGTTTTTGGACCACACATATAAGAATTAATTTTTGGAAGTCTTGAGTCATATTTAAAGTTGCTTTGTGAAAAGAGGTTTCACTGGGCCCTAGCTGGCTTTGAACTCATTCCCAAGGGCTGTGGCTCCAGGCGTGCACTATCATGCCAGGGAAGTCTGATTTGTATCCTTAGCAACAGACACGTAAACATCTCTCGGGTGATGCTGTTTCCTAACGGTACTCAATTAACCTTGCAATTACTGAACACAATTTTGATCAGAGAAATAATATCTTCCCTTTTTAGCAGGGAACTTGGCTGGCTGTCCCTACAGCCATTCATAAAGAAACTCGAAGCACTTTGCTTTGCTGATTTGCTGGGACTAGTTTTATTCATCAGATCAAGTCTCACAATGTAGAAAAATGAAGGAAGCCCAAGTTAAAAACTGAATCTGACTCACTGCCCAGCTTTTAAATGTGGCAGCTCATCACACACTCCCACTGGGGGAGTTCCTGCCAAAGGCAGTGACAGGGAATGGCTGGCTTTTTATGATTCCCTCATCTGTAGGAAGTTGGTATCCATGTCCTCTTGGGAACCCCAGGCCTTACCCATGGTAGAGTTGGCAATAATACATCCCAGTTCTGCTACTTAGTGCTGTGATCTTGGCATACTAAGCTATGTTTTACTTATCTGTCAAATATTACTTGGCAGGGTTAGGAGGGACAATGCTTATAAAATAGCAGCATACCATGAATACAGCATTGACTCTTTCAGTAAGCTACTGTTGTTCTTATCCTTCTTGTTTATAGGTTAGTAGTGTTACTGTTGAAACTACTACTGTCCCAAGAGGCCCTGGAACAGTACATGTAAATCATTTTTCAAAACAAGTCCATGTAAGAGTATGTCATGACCATAAGGAAATGTGGCGGCACCCGGAAGGAAGCATGCTTGCAGAGATAATCAACAGTGTCCACACACTTCCACAGGCTTCGACATTTTCTTGCGCTACTGAAAGAGTAAACATGTTACGTCTCTCGTCTGGGTGAAGACCTGGCTCACTTGTTTCTGGAGGTGACAATACAGGCCTTTCTGCAGTGCTCCCTACTGTATGAGGACACCGCACACTGAAGTGGGATCCAGATGGGAACTGGTCCTGTCTATTGACCACGTTCAAAACAGGCCATATTCGTGGCATTAGATTTCATGACCTGCCTCCTTTATCCTTTACTTTTTTGGGGATGAGGAGGGAAATGTTTTTGGTACCTTCCTAACAGTAATCAAATCTGAATCTGTTGTTAGAAATCATGGAGATGATCTGTTGGAGATTTTCAAGAGGCTGTGTCTGTATAATCCAGAGGGTCTACTGCTAATGCTACATTGCTTTGAAGAGGAAAACTACACAGTATATTAAATTCCGGCTCCAGATAGTCTTCCAACCCACATTTTGGAGCTTTGTCCTCTCACAGCAGTGAGATCATGATGCACTCATGTACTGATCACAACTGAGACCTCCAGGTAAGCTAGTTAACAAACAAAAAGATTTTTCAGGATTCACACATGTGATTCTGGAGTGTGATAAAAACTTGGAAAGGCAAGCCAGGTGTTTCCTCTCCCTTCCGTTGCTCTCCCTTCTTTTGCAGCTCCCCCCAAAGCAAGCACAGAGTGGGCACCGACCTGGAAATGAAACCTCCGATGGAAGCTCTGTCTTTCCACCACACAAAGTGATACTTACAGGCTAGTGTAGGGAACGTAAGAGAAAAGAGAGGCTCGCCTGATCCACGTGTAAGCATGCATGCCTCAGCTGAAGCCCCGAGTTACTGTTTTGTGGGTCACTCCAACACCCACTTAGATAACTCAACTAACATTTAATTCACTACAAGGTCTAAGGTTAGTAGGCTTTGTTGCCTAACGACAATCAAAGCAGAGTTTTAGTCTGGACCTAACAATACTTCGTGGTGATGATTTTGTTCTGCAGCATGCTTTGCCAGGGACTGAGTCTACACACACTAGTAAGACTACAATTCAAAATGCTTAACAGGTCAGAACTTTTAAGCATGCATGGGCTTGTAGTTCATTTGCTGGTGTGTAAACATAGCATGCTGGGGAGGCCTTAGGCTCAGTCAACAGCACCCTACCCAGCCTCAAGTGATGAGTCTAGATTCTAAACATAAAGGGGAAATGTAATCAGCGAATGTCAACCTTGGACAACTAGAAAAACAAGCTTCATGGCGACCATTAGGATAAGACACACTTGCAGGAATTCTCAGCAGAAATGTAGAAATATTTTAAAAAACAGAAATATTACGTTAACATACAATATCTGAAAAAACAAACACTTGTCAGGTATATAGTGGACTTGTCCCAACATTCAACACACTCAAGGATCAGGAAAACAGGCAAACCAAAGAACACAAAGAAAACAGAAAAATGTGGACAGGGTTTCTGGAATTAACAACCAATGCTTGGAAGTAGAGAGATGGGAATCACAAAACAATATGCATAAGAAGATGAACACAAGGATGAAACAGAAATATTATTTGCTGAAGTTTATGTACATAGTCAAGAATATCTGTGAGTCCTGTAAGATGGAACCCATGCCTGACATAAGGTTAAGAATCTGGGGAGGTCATAGGAGAGCCAAGTCCTAATCACTTATCATTTTGCCCACAGATACATCTCTCAGTCCTCATCAGAAAATCTTCTGGTAGATGGCAATGAACACAAACCCACAACTGCCCAAGTGCAGGGAAAAACAAACTGTAGAATGCTTAGCCCTAAATGAGATTTTTATCACACTCTTGTAGTAGAAAATTATTTAAATTCTGACCCGGGGCTTCTACCCCGCCTTTGGTTATTGAGTTCCTGGATAAAATACACACACAGCCTTTATATTTTAATATGTCTTAAGCAGCACAATTGCCTGCCCTCCGTGCTGTTAGGATCCACTTTCACATTGATAACCTGAGTTCCTACTCACTATTTTCTATGTTCCATCTGGACTGCTCGTAGCTCCAGTCAGGCAGCCCTCAGGGCCATGTTTTCATGGCTCAGCTAGCCCATGGCGGCTTCTCCTTCCTCTTCTCCTGCACCTTCCTCGCCCTTCCTTGTTCTCAGCTCACCAAGCCCACGAAACCTAAACCCTACCTATGTCTCTTCTGCCCAGCTATTGGCTGTGGCCTCTTTATTTACCAATCACAATTTATGTGCTGACTTTCGTGTCTCTGGGGCAACCAGTCATGGGGGCCCCAAATTAGCATTAGGCCAGCCCACTACATTTGCCCCCCCTTTTGTCCAATTAAAAAGGTTCTTTTCTCTAAGACATAATTTGAACACAATTATGCAAATTATAAGGTATAATATACACTTAGAATGTCCAGTCTAAGATATAAAGTATTTGATCATCTATCCTAACTTAATAAGTTTACAATTCTATACCTCAATCATGTTTGATTTTAACTTGTTTACCATCTGAAAACCATCTTTTCAAATCTAGAAAATCTACAATGCTAAACAACTTAAGTTTACCTGTGAGACTATAACTATTTAGTCTTCAACCCGTCAGATTTAAGAAGGCATATATATTTGAGTATGCAGGAACATAGCTTCCAAAATGTAAACAATTGGCAGAGTTGGCTGACTGCCTGGACAGTCCCCAACATTCCTTATAAAGATGGAGCGTCTGTCTTCAGCCTTCTGGTCCAGAATATTTGACTGACCTTAAGTGAAGCAGGAATCATGAAGGACTATTGTATCCTGTCTTGCCAGAGCTTAGTAGTTGAGTATCCTGCATCTGTTTGTCTTTTTTGGACGGCATTCTGTTTGTAAATGAAATAGGGCATTGCCCAGTGTCTACGTTGCTACAATTTGACAAAATTCCACATGGAGGTATTGATGCTCATCTCCTTTGAAGTGGAATGGAGGCACTGTCAGGAGCAGAACTCTCTTGTAATCAAAAGTTCTTTTAAGAATTAAATGATTTAAAATGCCATATTCTGTGGATCTCTGATGCTTTTGAAGACCATCTATCTATATATATCATAACTGAATTGTTAAATATTAATTATTTTAGCTATTTACTGTTTGAATAACCTTGAAAACATTTTATTGTAATTAAGTTAGAATCTAATGTGACCGTCAGTTTGACTATCTGACTATTACCTTATTAATTACTTCAAACAGTTTGAACTAGCAGTTATTAAATGAGCTGCACAAGCACACTGCCTAAGAGTAACAACATTAACTTTAAATTTTGTATCACTATACAAAGATTTATACCAATGAAAACCTTAAACCTGTATCAATATATAAATTCTGTACCAATGTAACTTCAATTCTGCATCAAAATATAAAGATTTCTTCCAATGTAAGATTATGGCTATAAAATGCTTTGTTTGAGAGTAAATTTAACAATTTATCCTTTATTATAATTTTGTATAATATTACTCTATTCCCCTTTTCCTTTCCAGCCCCTTCCCTTTACCTAAGAAAGAAGGAAAGATAAAGATCCTTTAGTCTAAGCTCTCTATTTAGTGTCTTCCATGTCTAAAACTATATTTTTAAATTATCCCTTAAAATGATAACATGTCTATAATTTATAAAAAAAATCCCAAAACAGATTGTAGAATACTCAGCGGTAAATGGGATATATTTATCACAGGAGAACAGAAAGAGTGTAAATTCAGAGGCAGCAAATCACTACAAGGAAACACACACACACCACCTTTGTGAACTCCAGATAAATATCAAGTAAGCACCTAAACACATCCTTAAGCACTGAAATCTATGGAAAATATTTAAAAATCTTAAAAGTCAACAGGGGCAATGACATCAACTGAAAATGTTTCAAAGGATTGTAGATTTCTCAAGACAATTGAAGGCAGAGAGAAGACATCTTTAATTTGTTGGAAATATTTTTAATTTTTAATTTGTTGGAAACATTAATATGTTGGAAATTTCTTAAATTGACTCACAGCCTTAATATTCTCTCTATCAACATGTTAGCAGGTGCATTTGTCAACTCAGCAAATCCAAAAGAATTAAGGGCATTGTTAGATAAGAAAAACTAAAAGAACTCATTGACAGCAGACCTACACTAGAAATGGGTAACGCCAAACAATATTGGAGAACAATGCCAAGGAGCAGAGGGGGAGCAACACTGAAACACAGGGTAAGGGGACACTGCTCTTTTACCTTCGTTTTCTCGAATAAATCTGAATAGGAAAACCAAATATAAAGGCCCTACTTTACCAGGATTTCAGTGTGTCCATGTGAATATTAGACATGGGCTGCCAAGAAGATGGCTCAGTGGCTACAATACATGCCTAGTCTGATCCCTGAGATGCACAGGGTGGAGCCATAGAACTGATTCCTGAAAGCTGTCCTCTATAGGCACTCCATGACCCTCCCCCAAATAAACAGATGTTACACATGGGACAGTCACCATGCTAAGGGGAGGTGTGCGAGTGAACCGGAATTTTAAGTTTTCTCCTCCTTGGGCTAAGGAGCATCCTATTACCTGTAAAACATAGGGTTGCGTACATTGTTGCATTGTTCTAGCACTAGAACTACTAGACAGTGATGTAAATGGATGCTGCAGGAAAGGGATTTAAAAGATCAAGTTTGGAAAAGGTTTATTACTGATTCTATAAGCAAACTTACAATTTTCCAAAATTGCCATGAACATCTAAACAGCTTTCCATCTGTGAGTGAAAGTCAACCTGGTGTCAAACCTTCCCCAAAGTCTGCCGCAAGCTTTACTAGTTTCGATCACACACACAGAAGACATATCAACGCAACTTTTGATAAGTATACAGAGTTGCTATCTAAGTCATTTTATAGAGTCAGCAAACCTTGAACATAAAAGTCTTGAACAGGGTGACAGACACAGGCATGGCTGACTGCGTAAGAACTAGGGAAGGTGAACAGCATAGTTCAGAGACTGGATGAGAGAGTGTGGGCTCCATGGAAGTTAATCTGGACTAGTCGTCAAGGGCACGATAGAACATTTGCTGGGAGCAAAATTGCAATGACAATGCATGTATAAGCCGGCATGGTGCGAGCCCTACTGCATTTATTCTATCGCAGGTAGTCCTCTTCCCAGCGGCAGCGGGAGCTTTGCACGTGGTTTCATACTCTGAGAAACATGGATTTTTGGAGATTCCTTGCATGAAGTACTGCCCAACAGCTATTGGAAAATATACTCAAGTCCTTTCCTAACATAGGCAGGTGAACCTGTGGTGGACAACAGGAGAATTTCTAGCTGGCCAACAACTACAACTGCAAACTCTATACATTCTTTTCTATTCCTTAGAAAACCACAGGAGTTAAATAGAGCTGAAAAAAGATTCTGAAAGTCAAGTCCACAATCACTAATGTCCCAAAAGTGCAGAGGGACTCATCTTGTATTTAACTACTGTAGTTAATCTGGGTGGCTCAAAGCTTTAGGAAATGGGTTCTTTCTCTGAATAGTCAGTCACATTGTCAGTGTGACCTGTTTTCCACCATCTGTGCACTGTGACAGGAAATCTCTAGAGGTCATCTCTGGCATAAACTTAAAACAAATGCTGATTCATGGTTAAACCCCTTAATAGTCTAGATGTAGGGGGAGGGAGGGGTCATGTTAAAAGGCACCGATGAGTAGAGCGTGTTTAATTCCCTTTAGTTCACAGAGATGTCAGACTTCAATGCTGATCCAACTCAAGTGTCTTAAGCACATGTGCTAGAGACCAGCAGCCTCCACGGGCCACAGTGAGCAGCACTGCGAGGACACGGGTCACTGCAGTCACCAAAGAGACACCTGGAAAAGTAGCTTAAAAGCTTCACTCACGCATATTCTGGGGGTGGGGAAGAAACAAAACTTATATTCCTAGGTAACAATAACAAATATCACACATAGTGTTAATCATTTACTAATACACAACAAGGTTTAAAATGCTGCCCAGAAAGCAGATGCAGAGACTCACAGTCAGACATTAGGCAGAGCTTGGAGAACACTCTGAAAGAGGGGAGGAGGGGTCAAGGGCCCACAAGCTCCACTAACACAGGAGCTCACGAGACTGAACTACCAACCAGGGAGCCTGCAGGGAACTAACCAAGGCCCTCTGCACGTATGTAACAGTTGTGCATCTTGGTCTTCATGTGAGACTCCTAACAATGGGAACAAGAGCTGTCTCTGACTGTTGCCTGCCTCTGGGACCCTTTTCTCCTACTGGCTTGCCTTGTCCAACCTTAATAGGAGAAGATGCACCTAGTCTTATTGCAATGTGACGTGCCATGGCTGGTTGATATCTAGCTTGCCATTTTCTGAAGAGAAATGGAAGAGGGGTGCATGAGTGAGGAGCAGAAGAAGGGGAAACTGGGGTCAGGATGTATAATAAACAAACAAACAAACAAATAAAATGCTACCCAGAACAACACTGAAAAACAGTGAGAAGGCCGTTCCTAACTGGTACGGGCAGGTATTTATTTAGCTCTTTGTACCTTGCCAGGCATGTCTGTCAACACTCATGCACACTATGCTACCTACAGTAAGTACATTTTACTTTCTCCCCCAAAGCAATGATTCACTGTTAAGATTTATGGGGCAGAACTTTGGAGAACTGACTTTTCATCCAGTATTTTCTTTAACAAGCTGTTTAAGCTTACTTTGTATATATTATTTCTCTGGGCTTTAAAAATAAAAGCACTATTCTTAACTTCTCTGAGCATAGTTACCACACTGGCACATGAGCAACCCAACAATGGAGCACCCATCCTACGTAGACAAGACCAGATAGCAACAGCAAAAGAACCTTGGACCATTGAAATGACAGATGCCCAGACCCCAGGGAAAACCACAGACATGAAGCCAAGGCAGCTGATTACACCAGGACCACTAACCCTACTGTACTGGTTCCTGAGAGATGCTACACAGCTGAAGCACTGGACAAGGGCCTCAAATCAGCAATTCTGAATATGTTGAAGGACATTAAAGACGGTATGAATAAATCACATGCGATTATAGAATCAGCTCCAGACATGAAAATAGAGATGGAATTGCTACAGAAAATCAAAACCAAAATGAAACTGGAAATGAGAAACATACAAAGTCAAATAAAAACCTCTGACGTAAGATGGAGACATGGAAGAGAGATGCTAAGCATAAAACTTCCAGGAAATCTAGGACAGCATGAAAAGATCAAATCTATGGATCACAGGGATGCAGGAATGAAAAGAAACACAGGTCGAAGGCTCAGAAAACAGCTTAGACAAAGTCACAGAGAAAAATTTCCCCACCCTAAAGTAGTGGATGACTATTAAAGTACAAGAATTGTACAGAATACCAAATAATCAAGACCAGAAAAGAAATTCCCCACAATACATAATAATCAAACCACCAAATGTACAGAACAAAAAAAAAAAACTATTAAAAGCTGTGAGGGAAAAAGTCTAAGTAACATGGAATCATCTGACTTTTCAGTAGAGATTCTGAAAGCCAGAAAGAAGGGTTTGGGCACATGTTCTATAAACTTTGGGAGACCACAGATGTCACTAGAGACTCCTAGACCCAACAAAACTATCAATGGCAGTCGATGGAGAAAGGAAAACATTCCATGATAAAATCAAATCTAAGCAATTTCTTGTATTTGTTGGCCTTTCATTGAAATTTACCTTTGCCAACTTGCAGATCACAACTATATGACGTGGTGAAAAGGTTTACGGTGGGCAGAGTGATTCTACGTTGCCTAAAGGATTCCCAAGAAGTAGGAGAACTATTGACACCCAAAGCACAAGATAAAATATGCTGGACTCAAGGCAGCATTCCACAGAAGAGCAGGGCTGTGGGGCCGAGTGCACAGCCACCACAGTGACTGCCAGGTTCAGGAATAACTCCCACCATGGGAGCGCAAATCATTTTGGAACTAACAGCTTGGGGTTAGGTTATTATTTAAAGGCAGTGATATTCTAAGCAAACATTGAAGGTATATTTATTTGCAAGCAAACTTTTGTTTTATAAGCAAACTTATTTTAACATATATGTTCACAAGTCTGACATTATAAATGCACCACACAAAACATCCTGAAACAGACAATGGCACAATGACATGTGAGATGCTTATGGTGAGAGAGAGAGAAGAAACCATTTCTGGTTCTGTGGAAACACTGGGAATCTCTATCAGTTTGTAGACTCAAAGAACATTGAATCCCATGGTCTACTGATAAATACCAAAACTGTAACAGTTTTACTTCCAATTTACTTTGTACTATTTCCATTAACCTTATAATCATGGAATTTAATCTCTAAAAGTACACTAAACAAGGTACACATGCATGGGTAGATAGGTCAAAAATAGTGTGACTCTTCATGTACCAGGTCCACTGCTGTACACACACACACACACACACACACACACACACACACACACACACACACATCACCTAACTCTTTCCAGGATTTGCTTCTGTAAGAAAAAGGAACAGGGCTGCAGTAGAGTCCAACCCTGAAGTCACATGTCTGAAGGTAGCGCTGACAGGGAGACCCAAAGACAGGCCACAACTTTTGGAACCAAAGTAATTTGTAACGAATGTGACCAGAGCAGGATTTCAAGGTCCCTGAGTAGACTCCAAGGGACCTTGTGGTTTTCAGTTTTGTCTTCCTGAACACACAGATACTAACTATGCAATGAATGAAGCCTAAGGGAGGTGTGTGTGTGTGTGTGTGTGTGTGTGTGTGTGTGTGTGTGTGTGTGTGTGTGAGAGAGAGAGAGAGAGAGAGAGAGAGAGAGAGAGAGAGAGAGAAATCCCTAACCTTCAGCCAGCATACATACTGCAGTCTGTTGAATAAGCCTTTATTACAGTCTCTAGTCCAGTAAAGCCATGTTAACGACCAGAGAGAACAGTAAAAAATATTTAGCTGGGCTTAACTAAGTTGCTGACCCAAAATGGCAGAATAATTAGCAATGAAAAGTCACTGTGGTGAGCGGCTGTGTTTTGGGGTGACAGGCCATACTGTAATAAACGAAGAGAACATCAATTATCGACAGCAGTAAGAACCGCAACTCCGCAGGACAGGCCGTCAGAGCTGGCCGGCAGAGGAACCCCGGCCCTCGGCAGGACCGGTCCTTTCTCAGCTTCAGGAGCAGCAAGTAACTCAGGCATCTTTAAGTGGCGCCATTTACCTGGTTTTGTTATGGGGTTCAAACCTAACTGGCCCTCTCTTAATGCTTTCTTTGCACCATAATCCACCGGGTTATTAACGTGTCACTTCTGGACATACTGCTTGGAGTCACCCTGCCCCAGCAGACGTTACTCTGAGAGGGTTCCTTCCTGTCTCACAGTCCTCCAGCACCACTTAACTCATGATTTTAAGAGAAGAAAAATAAAATAAAATAAATAAAAACATTTGACACATTGAAACTTGTTATTTGGAAGTAAACCCCTTAGAGGGAACTTTGGAGACTTTCTGTCATCAGATAAAGACATATCACAACAACAGATATAAAAACCAACCCAAATCATCAATACATAGTAACTACTGTGTGTGTATAGCTGGTATGAAAAAAATCAGGAAACAACTTACAATAATTTCATAAAATGATTTAAAATTTTCAGGGAACAGAGACCGAAAGAGAGCAACATTCCTTCAAAGACTCTCTCTGCTTGTTTGTCAGATCTGAGCTGGGCAGGGCAGGGGCACCGACAGGCCTGAGCTCATGGTCCTCATTGTGAGCTGGGGGACGAAGATATGTTCCTTTTAATGTAAAGGGCGAATCTGGAAAAAAGGACACGAAGAGGAAAGGACGGGCGAACAACGGATGAGGCGGTCCTACCCCAGCAGAGGATGAAGAGGACGGAGACTTCTCTGCTGCCGACCTCAACAGGAGCGTGGGAGAGGTTAGATTACGACGAACAGCAAAGGTGTTACCCTACTCATAGAAGGGATGAGGTTAGAACAGACTGTGGTAATGTTGTTTACAGACAGCAGAATCCAAGGAAAGGGCATCAGTCAAAATAAAATGTACTATTCCGCATTTCTAAAAAGCAGAATGCACTGCAAAAGATATGCTAATAAGTCTAAGTGCAAATGCAGCACAGACTGAGAGCAAGGAGACCAAGATACATTCTGCCGGAAGGGAAGAGCGGAACGGGGCAGTCCACGCCTGCGCAGGCGTGCTGGGGGGGGGGGTGTCACGCGCAGGCCACGCATGCGCAGACCACGCTATTGGTGAGAGGTCAGCAGCAGCCGCACAGATGAAGACAGCCTCAGAAGCAGGACAGCAGTGACCAGAGGCCGACAGGCAAGCAGCAACTCCAGTAACAGCGACGGGGAACATGGAGGCCGACTTTGAGTATTTTAATAATAAACTCACTAGTGGAAGAGAGGGTCATTTAAATCCGAGCTGTGTAGGAACGAGCAGAGTTATTGGAGTCACGCACTCCACCTGCGAGCGGTGTGATTACTAAGCGGGCAGTGTGGTCACTTTGGGTAGCAGTTCTGTCTACTTCACTGCTCGGCTTATTTGAGACAAGGTGACTCCGGGAGCAGGCGCTTGGGAGCAAATGTGTCTTTGAGAAGGAATGGGTGAGTTCTCCTAGCCTTTTCAGCTATAATCTCAAAACCAATGATCGTTTTGAGGCTAACTTAAACTTAATGCAGTGCAGATACACTGTGACTGACTATTGATACAAGTCTTATGCAGCTAAGCCACTGGCTTTATTTCCTGAGTGCTTCTGTATCCTTCATGTTAGCTATGCAACAAAAGCAAGTATTACCAAACTACCATGACATTATTGTCTAATAGCACACCAGCACCTGGAAGAGTATGTAAAAGTTTTCCTTAAATTCTGGGCCATATTTATGAAAGGATGTAAAAAATAAATACTAAATGGCATTAATATTTTAAGGAAGTAAATGTTCACTGTTTAATATAAAATTAAATTACATGCACAAAACAACTTTATTCTTTCTTCTGACAGTAAAAGAGTAGATTCTTATTTTTATTCCAATATTCAATATTTTTTTATCTCTCTACAACTCATCTTCCAAAATAACAACAAAGAATTCTACCTATGATGAACTAGCAATAACTCAGGAAGATGAATAATGCTTTTATTTTTCATGAAAACGAAAGACTTCCTACTTCTAAGGAACTGTGACAAAGAAAATCCCCAAACACAAAAGAATCACACGAGCTAAAGAGCGGGGAGCAAGTATTGGGTGCAATAAATGTCAGCCGTGCTGAAGAGTATCCGGTGGTAATTCAATAGTTAATTAGTTCAGTGTGGCTATGACTGCAGCGGACTGATGTCCCCCTCCCTGTCTGTACCTGAGATTTCTGTCCTAGCCCCTATTAGGACGGTATGAGGACAGTAGCCTTTGAGACAAGACTGGGCCATGAGTGTGGAACCCTCTCTCTCTGCTCTGCACCTGAGAAGATGGCTGCCTGCAGACAGGGACGTGGGCCCTCCCAGGGGCAGATGTGCCGGGCAGCGTGGTCTTAGAGCACTCATCTTCTAAACGGGGGAAACAATGTTGGTGACTCTTCACTTTCTGGCAGTCTAAGTCAGTGATTCAGAAAAACGTCACACAGTGAAGCAGGAAGACACGAAAAGGGGGCAGGACCTTCGGGAGAAGAGGGGGTAAGGGCTAAGAGAAAGCTGGGGTGTTGTTCAGAGAGAATGGGGGTGACAACCAGAATGTTTCACGTACACTTATACTACTGTCAAGGAACAAATTTAACACAAGCTTAAAGATAATTGATGTAAACTATATAGAAGTTGAGGGCAGAATTCTCACTCATAGGGAGTCCTAGGGACACGATGGAGGAGGGTACGAGCACCAACCCAGCCAAACTCCCTGGCTCGTAACATACAGAAGGTGGCGTTCCTCTCTGCCAGGGATGCACAGGTTCCTTCCTGTAAGTGGCTCACCTGTTCAAGCAAAAATCAGTCTTGCACAAAAGATAACATGAATCTGCAGAGGACCCCGAAGAGGGCGTGGGCGAAAGGAAAACACTTCCTGCTTGAGAAGAGCCTCCCTGGCCTTAATATTTACAAGTTAACTATAGAAACAGTCTACAGCAATGGTTAGGAGCTGTAACCCAGCTAACATTTAACTACTCATAATCAATGGAACTGGAAGGAGAATTCAGGCCCAACAGTCTACATGAGCATTATGCAATAGCTCCTATTAATGTCTTACACATTTACTTTGCTCTTTATGTATGCATTTGGTGTTTATGAATGACAGATATCCAAAAGTCTCTAGTAGACCCTAAAGAGAAACTGAAAAAGATCATTATGCACAAAATGCAAGGATAACTGAATATGGGATGGATCCCCAGGTGGGGCAGTCTTTGGATGGCCTTTCCTTCAGTCTCTGTTCCACACTTTGCCTCTGTATTTGCTCCAGTGAGTATTTTGTTCCCCTTTCTAAGAAGGACTGAGCACTCACACTTTGGCCTTCCTTTCTTCTTGAGCTTCATGTGGTCTGTGAATTGTATCTTGGGTATTCTGAGACACTATTGTGGATGCCAAGAAGTACATGTTGACAGGAGCCTGATATGGCTGTCTCCTGAGAGGCTCTGCCAGAGCCTGACAAATACAGAGGCAGGTGCTCGTAGCCAACGATTGCACTGAACACAGGGCCCCCAATGGAGGAGTTAGAGAAAGGACTGAAGGAGCTGAAGGTTTGCAGCCCCATAGGAAGAACAACAATATCAACCAACCAGACCCCCAGAGCTCCCAGGGACTAAACCACCAACCAAAGAGTACACATGGAGGGACCTATGGCTCCAGCCGCATATGTAATAGAGGATAGCCTTGTTGGGCATCAATGAGAGGAGAGGCCCTTGGTCCTGTGAAGGCTCGATGCCCCAGTGTAGGAGAATTCCAGGGCAGGGAGGCAGGAGTGGGTGGGTGGGTGGGTGGGTGGGGGAACACCCTCATAGAAGCAGAGCGGGGAGAGGAGATGGGATAGAGGGTTTCGGAGGGGAACCCAGAAAGGGGATAACATTTGAAATGTAAATAAAGAAAAGATCCAGTATAAATAAATAAATAAATATATATATATATATATATATATATATATATAGGAATTTAGGAATATATATATATATAGGAATATATATATATATATTCCTATATTCCTATATATATATATTCCTATATATATATATAGGAATATATATATGAATATATATATATATATATAGGAATTTAGGAATATATATATATATATGTATATATATATATATATATTCCTAAAAAAGGCAAGGATAAAGTAATAGACCACACTGGGGTTTGCCTAGTTTCCACACATGACCTTCAAGAGTTTAAGCTAATTCCTAAATCAAAGTTCAGGCACTGGAGGGTTATTTTTATTCATAGTTTAATTTCTGTCTATTCAGAAAAATTCGCAGTGCTTTTGTAGTTACACAACTGGTGTGCTTACAAAGGTTTCCCTCTGCTTTTCTCTATGACCCAGAGAGATGACTTTCTGGGTACAGAGACTCTTTCAGAGGAGTGAAATGTGGTTCAAGAGCTACCACCCTTTGCCTACACTGGCATTTAAACTTGAGAAGAGATGATGTTAAAGGCATAAGCTAGGAAGACACAGAGAAGGTAGGAAGGGCAGCTTGAGCCGGTTTTGTTGAATTTCCTACATAGAAGCAAGATTTAACAGCTCTGGTCGTGGACAGCTGAACCAGAGAAGGAATTCTGTACAGTGGCTGGTGTCGTGTACAGCAAGATGTGACTGGGCATTTCTAGAAAAGTTCTCATGTTTTGAAACATTTATAGAGAATGTTTGAAATTATTATGCATATGGTATTCCTTTCACAGAAGTTACTCAGATCCCAAAATAGAGAGGAGGGAGAAGTAGCCCAAACCAGTTGTGCTGATACCCAGTGGGCTCACGAGTCTCTTCTCTTCATTGACTCTTCTCAGTTTCTTCCCATGGGGTTTGAAGACAGCAACATGACACCTGGAATCCGAATGTCTGAGAGGCACTATATAGTTCCATGGCAAGCTTTTTATGTCAGGGGAAGAATCTACACAGGACGCCTTCCTTCCTGTGCATCACATGTGAGGGCAGTGAGCACAGCTCCCCTTCCAGCCGGTCGCTAGTGCTTGCTTGAGACAGAGGCATGCCACTCCATCATTTCTCCCCTCCCAAGCATGTGACTTAAGAGCCTCGGGTAGAACAAAGGGGGGAACTTGGTCTTCTGTCACATTAATAACCACTATGAGAAAATGAAAAACAGCTGTCTTAGAAGAAGCCAGCGGCTGTTCAGGTGTGGATGTCCTGTTCTGTGGATACTGTGCCTTGCACTTTCGTGCAGAGCCAGGATGAAAGGACTGGGAGAAGAGAGAAGCCTGGGCTGCTCCTGGTCGTAAAGCCCACACCCACAGTGGCACACCTACTCCAACAGGGCAACACCTTCTAATAGTGCCACTCCCTGGGCTGAGCATATACAAACCATCACAGCCGTAATCCTTGCACTGCATTTTTGGGGAAGAGAATTCTATTGACAGATTTTAAAGTCTGTCTAGTGTTGACTATGCCACCAGTTACACATGCACTTCTCCACAGAACTATCCTATAGCTTTAATAGGTCAACTTCACTTTTTCCTTGATATACTTGTCTCCATCATAAAACCTTCTACTCTTTTAAGGAGGACAAACCTGTGTCTTGAGAATTAGCATCAGCGTTCTCATCCATCCACTCAGGCACTTGATAACCAGGGCGATCTCTGTATACACACATCAGTGCTTACTGTGGGGTTTGATGTACGTGATTACAATGTAAGGAAGGATTGGTATAGTGTCAGAAAAGAACCACACAAATGTCCTGGCAGCAGGAGCACATGAAGATTATTCTTGAGGCTTAGCTCGGCGGTTTATCCCTGTAGTTCTAACACTAGAGACTGAGGCGAGACGCCTGCCGTGAGCGTGAAGCCATGCTGGGTTGTACGGTGGGTTCCAGACACACAGACACCCCAAAAGGATGTCTGTCTGATGAACAGCAAACAAGCCAGGAAGCAGCGTTAAGGAAGCTGGGCCTCTTGAAGGAAGAAGACAGTTTAAAATACTACTTAAAAGGCTGAAAATAGGTTGAAAATGATCCAAGAAGTTTTTTTTCCCCCTCACAGAAGTACCACGTCTACTGAGAAAAGAGTTGTAAATATAAAACAGGGCAGAAAGAGAGGGCAGAGGGTCACTACCATGTAACTAGCTCGAGATAACAGCCGCCAACAGCACAGCGGATATGCCTGAGTTGTTTTTTCCTACAGTTCATCGGTCATATGTTTTTAAAGCAAGCAATCAGCACTGTCTACCTGTTTACCCAGCAAGATATTAACTCTCCTTTTCATAATAATTACTCACCCAGTAGTCATTTCAACAACATTTTGAGATTATTTTAATATTAGAACTCATTTTAGTGAGTATACTGGGACTCGTGGTCAGATCCACATTTATTACAGGTATTTCCATGATAGCTTTTAAGAATGTGAATATACCCACAGGACCCTTTACAGACTCTTTTGTCTACAGAGACACTCATGCAGTCATGTTTACTTACATATATACATATTATCTATGTGTGTGTGATCCATGCGGAAGGCTACTGCACACATACAGGAGGAGGGCAGGAAGATGGGGAGCAGAGATCAGCATGGGAGAATCAACCAAACCATGAACCAAAACATGTGCATGAAAGTGTCACAGAGGAACAGAAAAGAAGAGGTAGGACTGTAACCAGGTGAGAGACGGACAGTGGGCTCAGAATCATCAGAAGTGGACACGCGTGCAGGTGGACAGTGGGGCACGCCTCAGACAACGTGGGCACTCCATTTTAAGGGGACCAGTGCATACTCAAGCTGCCTGTGGAGACAGTTGGATGCTAGCTGTTGTCGGAGACAAGGTACTAAGTTCTAGGGGAATTGTGAACACAGCGGAGACTGAGGGACACCAACATGCAAGAGCGCCGGAGACTGGAAGATGAACAGGGGCTGTAATTCTAGCGGCCGAGAGCTCTCCAGTGAGATATTCTTCCTATCAACATTTTTGTTTTCTAGTCCGTTTCAGACTCTCCCATGTCTTTCTATGAAGTAGAGTACGTTCACCTAGCTGAACCTACTCGCTCTCCAATGCCTGATTCACACGCCACCTTTGGTAGCTCTCCCTGCGGGTGTTAGCACCGCATTCTGCAGCATTCTCTCACTGAGTGGGAAGCACAGATTTTTTTTTTATCTGTACTGATGTGTTATGAACCTTTCTTGTGTACCACGTCAAGGCTAAGCGTGTGCTACATAGTCACTCTTAATTCATGCTTCATGAATAAATGCATGAGTTCCCAAGTTCCCAAATGATACCCCAACCAGGAAGTAAAGGGAGACCAACCTTATACTAGAAAAATCCTGGATAGGCAAACCGAAATTCACAAGTTTAGAAAGAATGGAATTTCACAGAAACAAAGAGTCACTAAGGAAAATAAATCAATTATTTCTAGAAGCCTGGTTTCACAGTGTAAAATCTATCAAAGCTAAGAGCACTGGAGCCAGGAGAGGGCTCATTAGGGAGCTGTTTGAGATGCGCAATATCAGATAAAAAGTATCAGAACCTACTGCCCGGGATCAAAGAAAACCACCAGCATTGTCCAGTCCAGCAGGAGATTCCAGAGAGAAGACAAAGGTTTGCGAAATTACAGTCCAGGCACGACAGATCAAGGGGGACAGAATTTAAAACAATGGAGACCTTATAGCCTTCCCCCATTGCTGCTCCCGGCGGGAAATCCTATTTTAAAGTGTTTTCATAGAAAAAGTTACTAAAGAATCTATGTAACGCTAAACTGCCAGCAGATATAAAAGCATAACAGAATATCTCAGATGATAATGGGGACCTAATTTAATCTAATCGTGCATCTGTTTTCAATTGATTGGAAAACAGAAGGACTATCATACTGACTGGCTCAGGCTGGAGTCAGGGACTAGACCAAGAATCCTCCATTGTGACATAACCAGAATGTGTTTACACAGTTTAGCAGTTCTATGGGGGCTGGGGGGGGGGGGGGAGACTCATGGGCTGAGTCTCAGTTTAGTGTAATGTACTTACCTAATGTATGTTCGATGTTATCTTTTCAACTGATCTTTTCCATCATCAGCTAAACAGAGAGGCCCTGCCTGAGCATAGACTCCACTCCAGAGTGCCTCTCTCTCCCTCCCTCCCCCTCCCTCCCTCTCCCTCTCTTCCTCCGTCCCCCTCTCTTTCCTGCTGTACTGTAGTTTGACTTTGCCTCTGTCATTGTCCGAAGGCTCTTGCCTCCTGTTGAACACACACATTCCTGGTCTCAGGTATCACCTGCCTCTGAGGTTCAGAGTCTGTGAAGCCCTTTCTTCAGCTTCTAAGGCCTCAGCCCATTTTGACAGTGTACTTTTGGTCTCTTTTTCCCAAAAATTTCTTGAAAACTAATGTTCCCTGAATTTTGGTCATGCTCCGTTCTGACTCTAGGGTCTCCCTATGTGATCTTGTACACCAGTGGCTCTGACCCTCCTATGGTTGTGACCATCTAACACAGATCCTCGTGTTGTGGTGACAAACCCCTCTCCACCCCTGCAACCAAGCCATAATTTTACTGTTGTTGCTACATCATAACTGTAATTTTGTGCTGTTTTGAATTGTAATGTAAACTGGTTTTGGAGACACGGGCTGAGAACTGCCGCTGTCACCTTCACGGCTCTGTCAGACCATGCTCACGGCTCCTGACACTAGGCTGTTCCATGTGTTTATTCCAGTCAACCGCACTTTGTGCCAATGGCTTACTTCTAAAGGGAGAGCCCTTCGGTCTGTGTCTGTATCTTAGACAAAGTAATATTTTGAAACGTGAATAATTTGGTAATTTCCAACTATAATTAATTGGTGTTGGTTGTCTTTAAAATCTTAAATTCCTTAAAATGTTGCAGAAATTCTCATCATTTGGCTCAGTTTTCATTATTTATTTTGACTATATTCCTGTGTTGTATATGCATGTGTGCTTGTGCGTGTGTGCGTGCGTGCGTATGTGTGTGTGTGTACTCGCGCATGCCCGTCATACACATGTCATGGAAGGCAGAAAATGGCTTTCAGGAGTCACTGTCTGTCTTCTCATGGGTGGTCTCCAGGATTGAACTCAGACCATCTTGCTGGTCCACTGTGGAGGGCAGTGACAAGGATGTTTATGGTTCCACCTGGAGACGTCTCAGGAAGCTCTGGAACAAGGGGTGTGGCGGGAGTGGCAGTGGAGGGGGTAGCAGCAGCCACTGTGATAGCAAAAGCAGTGTTTCTGAGATACAGGCTGCGCTTTACCAGTTAAAGCAGACAGGAATGCGGGTTTGATTCACGCTGTTACTGAGTTTCCCTCCTTGGGCCTCATTTTCCTTGCCTGTAACATGGAGACAGCGCAACAATAACCCGCCGCAGCTGAGTGCTAAGTGGATTCAATTAGAGCCATGCTGCAGAAGGTGACTATGAGGTTATGTTTTTTCTTGTATTTAGAAAGGCATATTTCACCCAAAACATCCAGGAAATCCAGGACACAATGAGAAGACCAAACCTAAGGATTATAGGTATAGATGAGAGTGAAGATTTGCAACTTAAAGGGCCAGTAAACATCTTCAACAAAATTATGGAGGAAAACTTCCCTAACCTAAAGAGAGAGATGCCGATGAACATACAAGAAGCCTACAGAACTCCAAACAGACTGGACCAGAACAGAAATACCTCCCATCACATAATAATCAAAACATCAAATGTATTAAACAAAGAAAGAATATTAAAAGCAGTAAAAGAAAAGGGCCAAGTAACATACAAAGGAAGACCTATCCGAATCACATCAGACTTCTCTCCAGAGACTATGAAAGCCAGAAGATCCTGGGCAGATCTCATGCAGACACTAAGGGAGCACAAATGCCAGCCTAGACTACTCTACCCAGCAAAACTCTCAATCACCATAGATGGAGAGACCAAGATATTCCATGATAAAACCAAATTTTCACAATATCTTTCCACAAACCCAACCCTGCAAAGGATAATAGGTGGAACCGCCAATACAAGGAGAGAAACAACACCCTGGAAAAAATGAGATAGTAACCTTCTTGCTTCAAACACGAAAGTAGATAACCACTCAAACATAAAGATAGCGTCAAGAATGGCAGGTGGCAATAATCACTATTCCTTAATCTCACTTAATATCAATGGTCTCAATTCCCCAATAAAAAGACATAGACTAACAGACTGGATACGTAAACAGGACCCAGCATTTTGCTGCATGCAGGAAACGCACCTCAGTGTCAAAGACAAACACTACCTCAGAGTAAAAGGCTGGAAAACAATTTTACAAGCAAATGGTCCCAGGAAACGAGCCGGAGTAGCCATCCTAATATCAGATAAAATTGACTTCCAACCTAGAGTCATCAAAAAAGACACAAAAGGACACTACATACTGATCAAGAGAAAAATCCACCAAGAAGAACTCTCAATTCTGAATATCTAGGCTCCAAATGCAAGGGCACCCTCATTCATAAAAGAAACTTTACTAAAGCTCAAAGCACACATCGCACCTCACACAATAATAGTGGGTGACTTCAATACCCCGCTCTCTGAAATGGATCGTTCAGGAAAGCAGAAACTAAACAGGGACACAGTGAATCTAATTGAAGCCTTGGACCAAATGGAACTAACAGATATATATAGAACATTTCATCCTAGAGCTAAAGAATACACCTTCTTCTCAGCACCTCATGGTACCTTCTCCAAAACTGACCATATAATTGGTCACAAATCAGACCTCAACAGGTATAAGAAGATAGAAATAATCCCATGCCTCCTATCAGATCACTATGGAATAAGGGTGGTCTTCAATGGCAACAAAAACAAAAGAAAACCCACGTACACATGGAGGCTGAACAATGCTCTACTCAATGATAACTTGGTCAAGGTGGAAATAAAGAAAGAAATCAAAGACTTTTTGAAAGTTAATGAAAATGAAGGCACAACATACCCTAATTTATGGGACACAATGAAAGCAGTGCTAAGAGGAAAATTCATAGCCCTGAGTGCTGCCAAAAAGAAATGGGAGACAGCATACACTAACAGCTTAATGGCACACCTGAAAGCCCTGGAACAAAAAGAAGCAAATACACCAAAGAGGAGTAGAAGGCAGGAAATCATCAAACTCAGGGCTGAAATCAATCAAGTAGAAACAAATAAAACCATACAAAGAATCAACAAAACAAGGAGTTGGTTCTTTGAGAAAAATCAACAAGATAGATAAGCCCTTAGCCAGACTAACCAGAGGGCACAGAGACAGTATCCAAATTAATAAAATCAGAAACGAAAAGGGAGAGATAACAGAAACTGAGGAAATTAAAAAAATCATCAGATCCTACTACAAAAGCCTGTATTCAACACAACTAGAAAATCTTGAGGAAATGGACAATTTCCTTGACAGATACCAAATACCAAAATTAAATCAGGATCAAATAGACCATCTAAACCGTCCTATAAGCCCTGAAGAAATAGAAGTTGTCATTGGAAGTCTTCCAACCAAAAAAAGCACAGGTCCAGGTGGTTTTAGTGCAGAATTCTATCAGACCTTCAAAGAAGACCTAACACCAATACTCTTCAAACTGTTCCACAAAATAGAAACAGAAGGAATACTACCCAACTCATTCTATGAAGCCACAATTACGCTAATACCAAAAGCACACAAAGATCCAACAAAGAAAGAGAATCTCAGGCAAATCTCTCTTATGAATATCGATGCAAAAATACTCAATAAAATTCTTGCCAACCGAATCCAAGAACACATCAAAACGATCATTCACTACGATCAAGTAGGCTTCATCCTAGGGATGCAGGGATGGTTCAATATAAGGAAATCCATCAATGTAATCCACTATATAAACAATCTCAAAGAAAAAAACCACATGGTCATCTCATTAGATGCTGAGAAAGCATTTGACAAAATTCAGCATCCTTTCATGCTAAAGGTCTTGGAAAGATCAGGAATTCAAGGCCCATATCTAAACATAGTAAAAGCAATTTACAGCAAACCAGTAGCCAACATCAATCTGAAAGGAGAGAAACTTGAAGCAATCCCACTAAAATCAGGGACTAGACAAGGCTGCCCTCTCTCTCCATATCTTTTCAATATAGTACTTGAAGTTCTAGCTAGAGCAATTAGACAACAAAAGGAGGTCAAAGGGATACAAATTGGAAAGGAAGAAGTCAAACTATCACTATTTGCAGACGATATGATAGTATACTTAAGCGACCCAAAGAACTCCACCAGAGAACTCCTACAGCTGATAAACAACTTCAGCAAAGTGGCCGGATATAAAATCAACTCAAGCAAGTCAGTAGCCTTCCTATACTCAAAGGATAAGCAGGCTGAGAAAGAAGTAAGAGAAATGATACCCTTCACGATAGCCACAAACCATATAAAGTATCTTGGTGTGACTCTAACCAAAGAAGTGAAAGATTTGTATGACAAGAACTTCAAGTCTCTGAAGAAAGAAATTGAAGAAGACCTCAGAAGATGGAAAAATCTGCCATGCTCATGGATTGGCAGGATTAATATAGTAAAAATGACCATCTTGCCAAAAGCAATATACAAATTCAATGCAATCCCCATCAAAATCTCAATTCAATTCTTCATAGAGTTAGAAAGAGCAATTCAAAAATTCATCTGGAATAACAGAAAACCCAGGATAGCTAAAACTATTCTCAAGAGTAAAAGAACCTCTGGGGGAATCAGTATCCCGGACCTCAAGCTGTACTACAGAGCAATAGTGTTAAAAACCGCATGGTATTGGTACAGTGACAGGCATGTAGATCAATGGAACAGAATTGAAGATCCACAAATGAATCCACACTCCTATGGTCACTTGATCTTTGACAAAGGAGCTAAAACCATCCAGTGGAAAAAAGATAGCCTTTTCAACAAATGGTGCTGGCTCAACTGGAGGTCAACATGCAGAAGAATGCAAATTGACCCATTCTTATCTCCTTGCACTAAGCTCAATTCCAAGTGGATCAAGGACCTCCACATAAAACCAGACACACTGAAACTAATAGAAAGGAAACTAGGGAAGAACCTTGAACATATGGGCACAGGGGAGAATTTCCTGAACAGAACTCCAATAGCTTATGCTCTAAGATCAAGAATTGACAAATGGGACCTCATTAAATTACAAAGTTTTTGCAAGGCAAAAGACACTGTCAAAAAGACAAAGCGGCAACCAACTAACTGGGAAATGATCTTTACCAACCTTACATCCGACAGAGGGCTAATATCCAAGATATACAAAGAACTCAAGAAGTTAAACTCCAGAGAGGCAAGTAACCCTATTAAAAAATGGGGTACAGAGCTAAACAAAGAGTTCTCACCTGAAGAATATCTAATGGCTGAGAAGCACCTAAAGAGATGTTCATCATCCTTAGTCATTAGGGAAATGCAAATCAAAACAACCCTGAGATTCCATCTCACACCAGTCAGAATGGTTAAGATCAAAAACACAGGTCGAGACAGCAGTTGTTGGTGAGGATGTGGAGAAAGAGGAACACTCCTCCACTACTGGTGGAATTGCAAGCTGGTACAACCACTCTGGAAAGCCGTCTGGTGGTTCCTCAGAAAACTGGGCATGACACTCCCGGAGGATCCGGCTATACCACTCCTGGGCATATACCCAGAGGCTTTCCCTGCATGCAATAAGGACACATGCTCCACTATGTTCATAGCAGCCTTATTTATAATAGCCAGAAGCTGGAAAGTACCCAGATGTCCCTCAACGGAGGAATGGATTCAGAAGATGTGGTATATTTACACAATGGAATACTACTCTGCAATTAAAAACAATGAATTCACGAAATTCCTAGGCAAATGGTCAGAACTGGAAAATATCATCCTTAGTGAGGTAACCCAATCACAAAAGAACACACATGGTATGCAGTCACTGATAAGGGGATATTAACCCAGAATCTCGGAATACCCTAGACCCAATTTGCATATCAATAGATTTCCAAGAAGATGGAAGGAGAGACCCCTGGTCCTGGAAAGACTGGATGTAGGGGAACGCCAGGACAGAGAAGCGAGAGGGGGTTGAATGGGGAAAAGAGGGAGGGAAGGGGGCTTATGGGACTTTCGGGGAGGGAGGAAACGGGAAAGGGGAAATCATTTGGAATGTAAATAAAAAAACCTTAGAATATAAAATAAAAAAAAAGGCATATTTCACGTTAGTCTTTGTAAAATCAGATATGTTAAAAAAAATCTCATGAAACCCTCTCCCATTCCAACTGGAATACTTTCCTAAGTATACATACCCAGAAAATGTAAATAAATCACCAGATAATATTAATGAGCATATTGTAGGCAAACTTTTAATTTATTTTTATTATTATTTTTATTTGTGTTTTAAAACGATTCCTCCACACAGTCTCAACTGTCTAGAGACTTGTTCTGTAGACCAGGTTAGCCTCAAACTCGCAGAGATATGCCTGCCTCTGCCTCCCCAGTACTGTGATTAAAGAAGTGCACCATCATGCCTGGTTAGGCAAATGTTATAAATGAAATCTCAAATGGATGCCATAATTTACTATAAAGATCTGGTTTACTATCTCAGGTAAGAAATGTCACCAGCAGTTTGACAGAATTTGCTTCATGAGACCAACAGGAGAGTTGTAAGTTCATCTTTATTTTGACTTACAGCCACTTAATAACATTTATTAAGTCTAAAGAAGAAAGTATTTGGATCTGCCTATGTACCTATAAAAAGCTATGGTCCCTTGTACTTTGGTACTTTTTGTGATCTTCAGTTTGTTACTCCACTGTTAGCTGTTTTAAATATAAATATCCTCAAAAGTCAAAATTAGAGCATGTAATTTTAATAACTGAACATTCTAACTAGTGTAAGTTTTATTAGAGCAGTGGTAATAAGGTGCAGTGCACCGATGGGGCCGGCCTCCTATGTTCTTGACACAGAGCTCACAGGGCTTCAAAAGCTGAGGGATGGCTGTGGTATGAGGTGGAGGAGTAAGTCTAGTGTGTACACACATGCACAGCGAGCATACATGGCCCAATGCAGCATGTCCTGAATTATACTGGCCTTTTCCTTATCGCAGTGCTAAGTTAATCCTTTTCAGAGGGTTGTATGAGTCTTACACGTGATATCTGTGCTTACTAATGGCTTATCTTGATTAACTCTAATGGGCTGGTGGTGTTGGAAATCCTCTAGCCTGTGTTTATTAACATTTAAAAGGTGTTCTCTGCGTGTGGGCAAGAGGAATGTACAGTGTATTCATCTCTCCTATTTATGCAATTAAAATTACTGCAATCCTTTGATTTCTTGCTTTTAGTAAATCATAGACAAGATTCAAAACACCTTCACAAATGGCTGTAAACATGTGTAATGGATGCAGGAGAAAACCAAATACTATTGTTCTGCTAAAGTTAAGTGGCCATAGCATGACTCCTAATGACTCTGGTATAGCATAGCTCAGGTTTTTGCTCAGCTATTATTACAGAAGCTTCCTCCTGTAGTGGATAAGAACAGACACAGAGACCCACAGTTGGGCACTGTGCAGAGAGCTAGAGACCGGGGAACACTCAGTCCTAAATGGGATGACTCCATCAAAGCCCTTCCTAGGGAACCCTAGCAGAGGAGGAGGCAGAAATGTCCTAAGAGTCAGAGCAGTCAAGGACAGCAAGGAAACAAGGCCTTCTAAACCCAGCAGGCTCACACATATGAGCTCACAGAGACTGGGGCAGCATGCCCAGGGCTGTGTGGGTCTGCACCATGTAAGGTCCCAGGGCTGGGAGAAATGGACAGGAGCCAAATCCCTAACCCAGAAGCTGTGTCCAATGGATAACCACTTGCCAATGAAAAATTGGTGTTCTCCAATGGAGACTCGCCGGGGATACAAAGCACTCTAAAGGCAGGCCCCATGCCCAGCAGTCAATGGCTAACACAATCTAACTCAATGGTAACTTTGGAAGGTATCTGTCTCATAAGGTTTGACAGGGCTTTTCTTTGAGTATATTATAGCTTCTAGTTTTGTGTTTTTAAGGGGATTCTTCCTGTGTGTATGAACATGTGTCTCTATATCTATACATATGTCTTGTACTTTTTTCTCCGGTCTTCTTTTTCTGTTTGTTTTGTTCTATTTCAGTTTGTTTGTCTTGTTTGATTGTTGTATTCTTGTAGAGGCCGGTGTGTTTTCTTTTTTTTTTTTTATTCTTTATAATAATATTTATTCATTCAATATAAGCATACACAAACACATATAAGCACATGTGCACATGGGCATGCACATGCACATTCACACTACACACACACACACACACACACACACACACACACACACCAGGTGTCTGGTATTTATCTTGTGTCCAATTGATATATCTATCCCAGCCTTAATATTCACTTATATCACAATAATTATAATTATTTTCATTAAAATATTTTTTTTCTTTTCTTTTATTTTTTTAATTTACATTCCAAATCACTTCCCCTTTCCCGTTTCCTCCCTCCCCGGAAGTCCCATAAGCCCCCTTCCCTCCCTCTTTTCCCCATTCAACCCCCTCTCATTACTCTGTCCTGGTGTTCCCCTACATCCAGTCTTTCCAGGACCAGGGGTCTCTCCTTCCATCTTCTTGGAAATCTATTGATATGCGGATTGTGTCTAGGGTATTCTGAGATTCTGGGTCAATATCCCCTTATCAGTGACTGCATACCATGTGTGATCTTTTGTGATTGGGTTACCTCACTAAGGATGATATTTTCAAGTTCTGACCATTTGCCTAGGAATTTCGTGAATTCATTGTTTTTAATTGCAGAGTAGTATTCCATTGTGTAAATATACCACATCTTCTGAATCCATTCCTCCGTTGAGGGACATCTGGGTTCTTTCCAGCTTCTGGCTATTATAAATAAGGCTGCTATGAACATAGTGGAGCATGTGTCCTTATTGCATGCAGGTAAAGTCTCTGGGTATATGCCCAGGAGTGGTATAGCCGGATCCTCCGGGAGTGTCATGCCCAGTTTTCTGAGGAACCGCCAGACTGCTTTCCAGAGTGGTTGTACCAGCTTGCAATTCCACCAGCAGTGGAGGAGTGTTCCTCTTTCTCCACATCCTCGCCAACAACTGCTGTCTCCTGTGTTTTTGATCTTAGCCATCCTGACTGGTGTGAGATGGAATCTCAGGGTTGTTTTGATTTGCATTTCCCTAATGACTAAGGATGATGAACATCTCTTTAGGTGCTTCTCAGCCATTAGATATTCTTCAGGTGAGAACTCTTTGTTTAGCTCTGTACCCCATTTTTTAATAGGGTTACTTGCCTCTCTGGAGTTTAACTTCTTGAGTTCTTTGTATATCTTGGATATTAGCCCTCTGTCGGATGTAAGGTTGGTAAAGATCATTTCCCAGTTAGTTGGTTGCCGCTTTGTCTTTTTGACGGTGTCTTTTGCCTTGCAAAAACTTTGTAATTTAATGAGGTCCCATTTGTCTATTCTTGATCTTAGAGCATAAGCTATTGGAGTCTGTTCAGGAAATTCTCCCCTGTGCCCATATGTTCAAGGTTCTTCCCTAGTTTCCCTTCTATTAGTTTCAGTGTGTCTGGTTTTATGTGGAGATCTTTGATCCACTTAGAATTGAGCTTAGTGCAAGGAGATAAGGATGGGTCAATTTGCATTCTTCTGCATGTTGACCTCCAGCTGAGCCAGCACCATTTGTTGAAAAGGCTATCTTTTTTCCACTGGATGGTTTTAGCTCCTTTGTCAAAGATCAAGTGACCATAGGAGTGTGGATTCATTTCTGGGTCTTCAATTCTGTTCCATTGATCTACATGTCTGTTACTGTACCAATACCATGCAGTTTTTAACACTATTGCTACTACAGAGCAATAGTAATAGCTTGAGGTCCGGGATACTGATTCCCCCAGAGGTTCTTTTACTCTTGAGAATAGTTTTAGCTATTCTGGGTTTTCTGTTATTCCAGATGAATTTTTGAATTGCTCTTTCTAACTCTATGAAGAATTGAATTGGGATTTTGATGGGGATTGCATTGAATCTGTGTATTACTTTTGGTAAGATGCTCATTTTTACTATATTAATCCTGCCAATCCATGAGCATGGCAGATTTTTCCATCTTCTGAGGTCTTCTTCAATTTCTTTCTTCAGAGACTTGAAGTTCTTGTCATACAGATCTTTCACTTGTTTGGTTAGCGTCACGCCAAGATACTTAATATGGTTTGTGGCTATCGTAAAGGGTATTATTTCTCTTACTTCTTTCTCAGCCTGCTTATCCTTTGAGTATAGGAAGGCTTCTGACTTGCTTGAGTTGATTTTATATCCGGCCACTTTGCTGAAGTCATTTATCAGCTGTAGGAGTTCTCTGGTGGAGTTCTTTGGGTCGCTTAAGTATACTATCATATCGTCTGCAAATAGTGATAGTTTGACTTCTTCCTTTCCAATTTGTATCCCTTTGACCTCTTTTTCTTGTCTAATTGCTCTAGCTAGAACTTCAAGTACTATATTGAAAAGATATGGAGAGAGAGGGCAGCCTTGTCTAGTCCCTGATTTTAGTGGGATTGCTTCAAGTTTCTCTCCGTTTAGATTGATGCTGGCTACTGGTTTGCTGTAAATTGCTTTTACTATGTTTAGATATGGGCCTTGAATTCCTGATCTTTCCAAGACCTTCAGCATGAAAGGATGCTGAATTTTGTCAAATGCTTTCTCAGCATCTAATGAGATGACCATGTGGTTTTTTTCTTTGAGATTGTTTATGTAGTGGATTACATTGATGGATTTCCTTATATTGAACCATCCCTGCATCCCTGGGATGAAGCCTACTTGATCGTGGTGAATGATCGTTTTGATGTGTTCTTGGATTCGGTTGGCAAGAATTTTATTGAGTATTTTTGCATCGATATTCATAAGAGAGATTGGCCTGAGATTCTCTTTCTTTGTCGGATCTTTGTGTGCTTTTGGTATTAGTGTAATTGTGGCTTCATAGAACGAGTTGGGTAGTGTTCCTTCTGTTTCTATTTTGTGGAACAGTTTGAAGAGTATTGGTGTTAGGTCTTCTTTGAAGGTCTGATAGAATTCTGCACTAAAACCACCTGGACCTGTGCTTTTTTTGGTTGGAAGACTTCCAATGACAACTTCTATTTCTTCAGGGCTTATAGGACGGTTTAGATGGTCTATTTGATCCTGATTTAATTTTGGTACTTGGTATCTGTCAAGGAAATTGTCCATTTCCTCAAGATTTTCTAGTTGTGTTGAATACAGGTTTTTGTAGTAGGATCTGATGATTTTTTGAATTTCCTCAGTTTCTGTTGTTATCTCTCCCTTTTCGTTTCTGATTTTATTAATTTGGATACTATCTCTGTGCCCTCTGGTTAGTCTGGCTAAGGGCTTCTCTATCTTGTTGATTTTCTCAAAGAACCAACTCCTCGTTTTGTTGATTCTTTGTATGGTTTTATTTGTTTCTACTTGATTGATTTCAGCCCTGAGTTTGATGATTTCCTGCCTTCTACTCCTCTTTGGTGTATTTGCTTCTTTATGTTCCAGGGCTTTCAGGTGTGCCATTAAGCTGTTAGTGTATGCTGTCTCCCGTTTCTTTTTGGCGGCACTCAGGGCTATGAATTTTCCTCTTAGCACTGCTTTCATTGTGTCCCATAAGTTAGGGTATGTTGTACCTTCATTTTCATTAACTTTCAAAAAGTCTTTGATTTCTTTATTTCCACCTTGACCAAGTTATCATTGAGTAGAGCATTGTTCAGCCTCCATGTGTACGTGGGTTTTCTTTTGTTTTTGTTGCCATTGAAGACCACCCTTATTCCATAGTGATCTGATAGGAGGCATGGGATTATTTCTATCTTCTTGTATCTGTTGAGGTCTGATTTGTGACCAATTATATGGTCAATTTTGGAGAAGGTACCATGAGGAGCTGAGAAGAAGGTGTATTCTTTAGCTCTAGGATGAAATGTTCTATATATATCAGTTAGTTCCATTTGGTCCAAGGCTTCAATTAGATTCACTGTGTCCCTGTTTAGTTTCTGCTTTCCTGAACGATCCATTTCAGAGAGCGGGGTGTTGAAGTCACCCACTATTATTGTGTGCGGTGCGATGTGTGCTTTGAGTTTTAGTAAAGTTTCTTTTACGAATGAGGGTGCCCTTGCATTTGGAGCATAGATATTCAGGATTGAGAGTTCTTGATGGTGGATTTTTCCCTTGATCAGTATGTAGTGTCCTTTTGTGTCTTTTTTGATGACTTTAGGTTGAAAATCAATTTTATCCGATATTAGGATGGCTACTCCACCTCGTTTCTTGGGGCCATTTGCTTGTAAAATTGTTTTCCAGCCTTTTACTCTGAGGTAGTGTTTGTCTTTGACACTGAGGTGCGTTTCCTGCATGCAGCAAAATGCTGGGTCCTGTTTACGGTGTGTTTTCTTAAGAGAGGTGGGAAGGGTGCGGATCCTGAAGCTAGGGAAGGGAGAGGGATCTCAGAGGAGCTGGGGAAGGGAGAGGGATCTCAGAGGAGCTGGGGAAGGGAGAGGGATCTCAGAGGAGCTGGGGAAGGGAGAGGGATCTCAGAGGAGCTGGACCTCCTCTGAACCCTGAGAGAAAAGCATGCAAGCGACATCAGCGCCAGCCGATGCAGCGACAGCCCTGGTGACAAGAGTCTAGGCCTAGTCTCTTCTGCAGTCAAGTTCTTCAGTGATTTCTCCCACAGCAAATGTCACTGAAGGAAAATCGGACCCAGCAATAAAGGCAAGGGAGAAATGACAGAGCCACCTGTGCCTAATAACTTGTAACTTCTCCTTCCTCGGATAAGCGAGTATCTGTAGTTTTTGTAAAAGTTTTCAGATTTACTAATCTAGGCACTTTTTATTAAGTAGCCCACCCCCATGGAGTGGGTTCCAGTAGTAATGGAGTTCAGCTTATCATTAGAGTATGTAAAATAGAAAGACAAACTTTACATCTGAATTTAGTAGTTTTGCCATTTGCATTTAACCTTCTTCTGTTTGACAGTGATGTGAGAAAGGTGTGGTTCCCAACACTGATACCAACAGACACAGAGATAAGGTAACTTAAAAAATGTGAAACTCACGTCAAAAAGTATCACACGGCAGAGAATAATTACTTGGTGAATTACAATCAAAGCCTGTTTACTAAGACTATTTTAAACTATTTCAGACTGTTTCCACCTTTAAAGAGACAAGGAGCTAGTTGAAGATAAGTTCTTCAAATATTTGTCTATAATTCACCATTTTAGAGCCTTACTCTGCATGTATAATTACAGTTTATAAAATGCCATCTGATTATCTTAAGATTTAGTTATAGCTGAGTGATAGCACACTCAGTGATGGAGACTCACATACACTGAGACACTTTCAATGAGCTCTACTATCAGACAGTTAAAATACCGCACACAAACTACTCCAACACAGTAATACAACTCATACATGCTATTGGAATACCGATAGTGAGGGTGTGTCTGACTGTGTGTGTGTGTGTGTGTGTGTGTGTGTGTTTGGAGTGGGGGAAACAATCACTTTAAGTATTTACTAGCTTCTCAGACCTTAAAATATGTTATTATTATTTAGGAATTAGCCAGCAGACATTAAGGAAAGTGTATGCCTTTGTTGTTATTGGCTTGTTTTCATGTTAACAAACTAGGGTTCATTTAGGTTACTATTCAAATTCTAGAGAATGTTCTAAAAGCCTATGGTGGAGATAGGTCACCAAACAACCATAATTGAGTGTCATAAATACATACGGTAATAGGGGTAATTACGCTTAGCAGAGAACAGGGCCCACTAAAGGAGACGCAGCCAAGAGGGGCTAAGGAGACAGAGTGAGTGGGTGGAGAAAGTCCTAGCATGAGTTCAGATACCTTTCAGGACAAAGTGATGGTGAAAGAAACCTGCCTTTGGGAGGAGAAGGAGCCACTGAGCGACTGCGCACAAGGTGCGGCTGTCAGTCTCTTAGATTCAGGGACTGTTTGTCTTACAGGCTCTGTCTCAGGGACAGACGTTGCGCATTTGTCTCATGCCCTAGAGTTTTTATTATCTGAACTTTTCCTAGTATTGTTTGTTCCTTAGGTAATGGTGAAGGAGAGGAGTAGAAAGGCCACTTGCCTGAGCCCTGATGTCTGGGGAAGGCCTCAGATTTAGGCATTCATTAATGAGGTTATGCATATTGTGGTAGAGACAGCTTGCTAAGATTACAGAATAAAAATGTTACAACATTTATGTCCTTCCTTTTCTTTAAACATACCAGGGGAAAGGAAGGTGACTACTTCACCGTGTTGGCTTTTAGAGACGATGGTTGATCTTGGTTAGAAGGCATTATTAACAATGGTTCTGTGAGTCAGGAACCACTGAGTGTCATCTTGTTGCCTAGGTCACATAACTCTAGTCTTCAGCAACCAAGGCTGTCTTACGTGGGCGTGTTTCTCTGGGTCTGACATTTCCAACCTATCAGGGCACAGGAAGCTGATGCCTTGCTCCTTGCCAATTATGAGAGCAGTCAAGACTCACTCTGTTTTGGCCCAGATAAAGGTCTTTTAACAAACAAAATTATCCTAGTATCTAGGAAATCTGAAAATCTTGCTAAAATTCTGCACACTTTTCCACAACTTTAAGCAGAGTGATAGCAAGGTCACGTGTCTACATGACAAGGTCATATGTCTATAAGACTCAAAGAACCAACAGGAAGTGACAACAGGTGGAGTGTGAGGTTGAGGACAGTCAGCAGGCTTCTCCCCACACCTCTACAGACACGTCCGTCCTCTATTGCCACATCTGTTTCCAAGTCTCCTTGTCCCTTCTCCCTGGTCCAGACGCTCACATGCTTCTCTAATTTTCTTTCTTTTTCTTTTTTTTTTTTTTTTTTTTTTGATTTTTTGAGACAGGGTTTCTCTGTATAGCTCTGGCTGTCCTGGAACTTACTCCATAGACCTGGCTGGCCTCGAACTCAGAAATCCGCCTGCCTCTGCCTCCCAAGTGCTGGGATTAAAGGTGTGCGCCACCACTAATTCAAGTCTGAGAACCTAAAATCCCAACTTATGAGACTTAGGCTTCAAGTCAAAACAAAAAGGCCCAGATCTTAATCTAAAAATGTAAGGGTCTCTCTCAGTGAGTGAGTTTTAGAGATCTTTCATACATGTTCTCTCTCTTTGTGTGTGTGTGTGTGTGTGTGTGTGTGTGTGTGTGCGCGCGCGCGCGCGCATGTGCTTGTGTGCAGGCATGAACATGCTCCAGCCGGAGTTTGGAGAGGACACACTCGGGTGTCACCTATGCCTCCCCTGTTTGGGACAGGGCTCTTTGTTATTGTTTGTGGCTGTGCATGTCTGGTTAGCTGAGTGCTGAGCATCTAGAGTCTCCTGTCTCTACCTCCCATCTTGTTGAAGGGATTACAGATATATACAACTGCATCTGGCTTTCTGTGGGTTTTGGTCTCTAATCAGGTCTTCATGCTTGGGTAGTGATCGCTTTACCCACCAGGCCATATCCCCAAGCTCTGATTTCTTCATTGTTCTCTGGAGAGCTGTAGGTGCTGGATAATTACATTCCAGGCAAATGGACTGTATCTATAAGTTCTAAAAGCTCCATGCACCCAGCTATGACAGATGTCTCTATCATGTATTTAACTATGTATATGCACCACATAAAGTCCTGTTAATACATAACTAAAGATGGGTTGGCAATGTGAGGAAATATTTTCTTTTCTTTTTGTAGCTCTGGAGATTGAACCGCTGTCTTGTGCATGCTAGGCAAGTATTCTATTACTGAGCTACATCTCAGACAACAAAGAAATGCATTTGAGTGAGTGTCAAAAGTTTAATAAAATTATTGTTCAATGGAAAAATTATAAAGTTATATAAGTAGTTACCTGATATCTAAAAAAAGATATTACATTTAATATTTTGGGGTTCCAAAATATTCTCTTTAAAATACATAAATTCTCTATATTCATGTGTACAAATTTAATAGATACAATTTTTTAAAAAAGTTGTATCCTTTTAAATTCTGAAAATTGGTTTGTCTTTTCCAGTTAAGATTAAAGTATGCATGCTTCTCTTGCCAAAATATATTCTTCCATCACAGGACTTCAAACAGTAGTATTTATAGTCCATGATAGGACACATCATAATTAGTATAAAACACTTAATTTTTACATATTTTTACTGTATGAGTAACGTTGTGACAGACATCTGTTCACACACATCTCTTTGCATGTCTGTAGTCATCAGGTTCATAAAATAGATTCCCAGACTGAAAACTGCGGCAGCGGAGACACACCAGCCTGGGTTCTGAGGATTACAATATTCTTAAGCTATTGCCAAAGAGGTCTGCAGCCTACAGGGCAACTACTGGCACACGTTTATCTGCTTTCCTTCTTGTCTACACTGATTAATGATATTCTTTTTCATTTTTACCATCTGCAGCTAAAAAAAGATACTCATTTTTGTGAAATTCACATTTCTTTAATGACTTCTGGACTTAGCGTGCTTCAGATATGCTGTTATGTGTATTAAACAGGAGAATTTTCCAGTGTTTAGAAAGCTTATTTAACTGTCCACGAACTAATCTTTTACCTTACTGATTTACATCTCAATCCTGATGAATCAAAGTTATCAGCATTTGACAGATTGTATATTTCTCCAATATTTTTTCTGAATTCGTGGTATTAAAAAGTCTGTCTTTAGTTATTCCTTTAGCACATTCCCGATTCTTTTGGTGAACCGCCACAGTTTTGTCCTTTTACTTTTAACTGCCCTTTGGCTTTCGCCCTGACTCACCAGCTCTGAGGTCTGGTGTGCTCAGCATGGCTGACCGAGCCATCTTGCCTGCGGCATATGTGCCCTAAGGGCAGCACTGCAAACTCCATGGCCCACTCTGTCAATCCTACATCTACATCATGTAGGCGTCTAAGTCATTCAAGTCAATGTGCCACTAGTGGTTCTTGGGAGGTACCGATAACTGTGTGATACATATGACATCACGATCATGACAACTTCATATGTGCTCAGTATCCAGTAAAACATCAGAAATTCATACTTTTGAGATTCTGAAAGACAATGACATTTACTGTCTATAGACAGGAAAGAACAAGCCAGGCAAACGATTATCGCCCACCCAAAAAAGAAATGTGGATAAATATGGCTATAGTAATAAAAATTCATAGTCAATAATAAAAGATTAGTAACCAACAATACTATGGAACTCAGTGACCAAGAGATAAGGTGTTTATTGTCGCCCGTGGCAGCTGGACTAGGTCAGAGAATTTATCATTGTGCTCCTGAATGTGAAAGGTCTACACCTAGGTCTTAATCTCGTTTCTAAGAAATATCTGGAAACCAGTAAAAGACACTGAAAATAAAATATATCTTGCTATAAAATCCATCATTCTATTGGTTATACTTTGTTGCTTAAACTCAGATAATTAAGGTAGAGAATCATGATTTACTTTTTTCATAATTTTATTAAAAACCTATTATTTAGTTCTGGTTAGCTAGTCTGCCAACTATTATGACTTAAAAAGTATATACCAAGATGTAAGTTTGCTTGAGCTTCACAGTTATTTATACCAAGTTCTGAGAGATAACTGCTTTTTTTTTTTTAAATAATAACGTGCAGTTTATAAAGTGTATGGTCTATTTTCTAGCAACCAAATAGCTTTATATTCAGCACATCTAACTCAAGACCGTAAAAGGCAAGTGGAAATACATTAGCATACATTTCCTGAGAAATGCAACATCAATGTGACAGTAATACAGTCCAATAATAACATTCTCTACGTACACCCTCAAATCTAACCGTTCTGAATAATCTCAGGGAAACGTTCTACCTCCTGAATAAAGATCTCCTATGCGCACTCTTAGGGTCTGATCGCGGGCTGCTGCGGCTGACTGACTGCCCGCCTTCTGCCTCCATGGAGAGACAGGCTGAAGTCCAGCAATGCAGTGTGCAGATGAGTGGCTTCCACGGGAGGCTGGCACAGGCAGGGAGGTGGGAGGCCGGGCAAGCCCCTCCTGACCGATGCCAGGGAGAAGACTATAATGAAAATACGAGGCCCTGAAGCCCAGACTGTAGAGGTAAATCCAACCCCCACCGGAGATGGTGCAGTTTATTTAAGCCTTTCTCGTGCCATCGTAGAGAGCTCTCACAGAGGTGGGTTCCACAGCTAAGAAGCTTAGAGATTTCGAACAGCTCATTGCCTTCGGAGCCCTGGTTTGGATCACCTTGTCCTCTGGAGCCTACTGAGTAGTCAGTGACTTTATGCATATTCATCCATTGTTGGAGTTGTTAGAAAGCCTGCACACAGGCAAGGGAGAAACAGAACTGTGTACATGGTTTTCTATAGCTGAGTTTGCCGTGCACTGATTACACACACACACACACACACACACACACACACACACACACACACACGGGCTGCAGAAGGTAAGAACATGCGCCATTCTTGCAGAGTCCCTGAATTTAACTGACATGCAAGCCATGCCGGGTGGCTCACAACTGCCGGCACTCTAGCTCCAAGAGGGACCCAAGGCCTCTGGCCTCCAGGGTTGCTGTACTCATGCACAAATGTCCTCTCTATAAATACACATATAAATAATTGTAAAAATAATAATAAACACATCTGTTCTTGAAGAACAGAGCAAAAGATGATGCTTCCAATCAAGAAGATGAATAACAACATCAAACAATAATGCAACCCTGGTCAGATTTACATTAAGTCAACACATGGGACACAGAAAAACAAGTATCCCATGTCCTTTCTTATAAAGGGTATTTGGAAAAGACGATCTGAATCTAGAAGAGTAATTCCAAGAGGCTGAGAGAGCAGATACAGTGTGCAGGGGGGCGGGCAGAGAAGGTAGGGGGCAGACAGTGAGGGCAGGGGGGTAGAGCAGGTGGGGGGGACAGAGTAGGTGGGGGGACAGAGCAGGTGGGGGGGACAGAGCAGGTGGGGGGACAGAGCAGGTGGGGGGAAGACAGAGCAGGTGGGGGGACAGACAGAGGGGGCAGGGGACAGACAGAGGGGGCAGGGGACAGACAGAAGGGGCAGGGGACAGACAGAAGGGGCAGGGGACAGACAGAGGGGGCAGGGGACAGACAGAAGGGGCAGGGGACAGACAGAATAGGTGGGGGACAGACAGAGGGGGCGGGGGACAGACAGAGGGGGCAGGGGACAGACAGAAGGGGCAGGGGACAGACAGAAGGGGCAGGGGACAGACAGAGTAAGTGGGGGACAGACAGAGGGGGCGGGGGACAGACAGAGGGGGCAGGGGGCAGACAGAGGGGGCAGGGGGCAGACAGAAGGGGCAGGGGACAGACAGAGTAGGTGGGGGACAGACAGAGGGGGCAGGGGGCAGACAGAGGGGGCAGGGGCAGACAGAGGGGGCAGGGGTCAGACAGAGGGGTCAGACAGAGCAGGTTTGGGGTGGGCAGAGCGGGCAGGGGCAGTTGGGCCAGACAGAAGGGGAATTCCCAGCACCGTGAGGTAAGAAGAAATCAGTTGCTCCAGACAGAAAGCGATCCTGGGGACAGGGAATGCTCATCACTTCATCTGCTCAATGCATGTCACATGAATGTACCAAGTCAGACTACCTTCCTAAGTATGCGTATGCACACATTTTTACAAAAGATGTATTTATTTATTATATGTAAGTACACTGTAGCTGTCTTCTGACACTTCACAAGAGGGCGTCAGACCCCATTACAGATGGTTGTGAGCCACCATGTGGTGGCTGGGAATTGAACTCAGGACCTGCCTGCAGAAGAGCAGTCAGTGCTCTTAACCTCTGAGCCATCTTTCCAGTGTATAACATTTTAACAGGCTTAAGGAGTGACCCTGTCGACCCCTTTGATGCTGATGTATTATATACCTGCACAGGGTTATCTCGCTCTACCCTATGACCACATGAAGAGTACAGAATGACCCGTGTTCTCTAGCTCTTTGAGAAAAAACAGGTAAAACCTCAAACCGATGTTGTATTGCTCATAGCCTTACTTTAGGGATCTGACAAAAGCCATGTGGGTATATAGACACACTTAGAATTAGCATGGCCCAGGAGGAAGTTCATGGAAGATTCATTTCCTTCTGTATTTTCCACGGACAGACAGAGCACAGGAAGCCAGGACTCAGCAGCTGGCCACAGGCACGGTGCTGGTCAACAGCAGCATGGGCGCTTCGCTTCTCACAGAGCCCCTCCCCACAGTTCTGAGACAGAAGAGCTGCTTTCATCTTCAGTGTATACAATCATCACTTATCAGTACCAGTTACTTTTTATAAACGTGGTTATCAGTAAAAAGGAGAAGGCTATCAACAACAAAAATGGAGAAAAGTCAGGATTTAGAGTTCAGGGAATCCCTTATCTTCATGTACATAAAATACCTTCACCATGAAAAACGCCCTCAACCGTGCTTTCGTGATGGATACTAGCTTTGATGTTTATTCTGACAAAGATTTACTCAATTACAGTAAATAGCCCCTTTCCTTTTCTCAGGAGCTTAAGAGGCATGAGCACCAACAACCAAGGGACACACTGCAGCTTCTGAAGCTCAGGGTACTGTGAGGAGCAGAGGAGCCAGGGCTGCAGTAAGGCAGGATGGATGGACAGAAGGGCTGTGACGGCCAAGTCTGGGCTGAGGAGAGATCTCTGAATGGCCTGTGATTTAAGGTTAAAAAGGTAAAAAGTTCTGGGGTGAAGTACAGGCCAAATTTATTTTTAACTGGCTATCTGTTAGGGCCGATTTCCAGAGTTTTTCTTCTCCCTCCTGTAACTCAGCTCTCCCAGGTTGATCAGACAGCCCGCCCTCCCCCCTCGTTTTTCTTCTCCCTCCTGTAGCTCAGTTCTCCCAGGTTGATCAGACAGCCCGCCTCTCCCCCTCGTTTTTCTTCTCCCTCCTGTAACTCAGTTCTCCCAGGTTGATCAGACAGACCGCCCTCCCCCCTCGTTTTTCTTCTCCCTCCTGTAGCTCAGTTCTCCCAGGTTGATCAGACAGCCCGCCTTCCCCCTTGTTGGCATGAGGGGAACCACAGTTAAATGTCGGTGCTGAAGTCGTCACCGCACAGGATCAGCTGTTTTGTTTGTTCGTCTTCTCTGCCGTGGGTGGTTGGGCTATGGTGGCCCAGCTGGGTGGTTTGGGCTATAGCGGCCTGGCGTTCATTCCTTACTGTAACTTCCTGATGCCCTAAGGTGGTCAGCCAGTGCTGACCGACTGCTTGAGTTCCGTCGTGGACGGGCAGAGCCGCGCCTTTGTCACTAACTGTGAACTCAGTCTTAATAAAATCGGAGCACACCACTCGGCAGATGGATTCCTGCCTAGAGCGCTCAGAAGGAATGGAACGTCACTGACTTGTCCCAAGTTGTCCCAGTCCATCTTCAGGGACAGGACAACCAGCCCTCCACAAAACACACAGTCTGACAGACAGACACACACACAGATGGTCAGTGAGACAGACAGACAGAGAGGCAGACAGTCTGACAGGTAGGCAGACCGGTCAACCACTTCAAAAATCCATTCCATTATCTGGCAATCAACTCCTATAACAGCAAAAAAGCAAAAATTTTATCTCTCATTGTCTGGTACTAGACTATAATCTACAATTCTAATACACTATATTTTTTTTTTCACTTAAAAAAGCAAAAAAAGAAAAAAACTAAACAGTAATAAAAAAACAACCCAATACTAGATTTCATAAAAGAGGCCAAATAAAAAGTGCAAAAGCCAGAAGGCGGTGGCATAGCCTTTGGTCCCCATCATTCGGGAGGCAGAGGCAGGAGAATTTCTGAGTTCGAGCACAGTCTGGTCTACAGAGTGAGTTCTAGGATAGCCAGGGCTACACAGAGAAACCCTGTTTAAAAAAAACAACAACAACCAACCAACCAAACAAACAAAAAACATAAAAAAACCCCAAACAAACCAACCAACCGACTGACCGACCAACCCCCACACCACAAAAACACAGAGGGCGGCCATGGTGGGAGCGCAGAGGGCAGCCATGGCTGGAGCAGTGGTGGCAGAGGCTTGCTTTCCCTCACCATGGCTCCAGCTTCCTTAAGGACATTCCCCTGCGGCTTCCTCAGGCTCACTCCTCCCCTCCCGCACATCTACCCTCAGCCGGTGCGCTGGCCTGCAGTCCTCAGTAGAGTCTCTTGCACACCATTTGCTCAGTAAACACTCATGAGGGCATGCATTCTTTACAGGTTCCTCAACTAAAATTATTTTAATTTCTAAAATAAATTTTAGAGCCCCCAGTTGAACCAGCACCATTTGTTGAAAAGGCTATCTTTTTTCCACTGGATGGTTTTAGCTCCTTTGTCAAAGATCAAGTGACCATAGGAGTGTGGATTCATTTGTGGATCTTCAATTCTGTTCCATTGATCTACATGCCTGTCACTGTACCAATACCATGCGGTTTTTAACACTATTGCTCTGTAGTACAGCTTGAGGTCCGGGATACTGATTCCCCCAGAAGTTCTTTTACTCTTGATGATAGTTTTAGCTATCCTGGGTTTTCTGTTATTCCAGATGAATTTTTGAATTGCTCTTTCTAACTCTATGAAGAATTGAGTTGGGATTTTGATGGGGATTGCATTGAATCTGTACATTGCTTTTGGCAAGATGGTCATTTTTACTATATTAATCCTGCCAATCCATGAGCATGGCAGATTTTTCCATCTTCTGAGGTCTTCTTCAATTTCTTTCTTCAGAGACTTGAAGTTCTTGTCATACAGATCTTTCACTTGTTTGGTTAGCGTCACACCAAGATACTTTATATAGTTTGTGGCTATCGTGAAGGGTATCATTTCTCTTACTTTTTTCTCAGCCTGCTTATCCTTTGAGTATAGGAAGGCTACTGACTTGCTTGAGTTGATTTTATATCCAGCCACTTTGCTGAAGTTGTTTATCAGCTGTAGGAGTTCTCTGGTGGAGTTCTTTGGGTCGCTTAAGTATACTATCATATCGTCTGCAAATAGTGATAGTTTGACTTCTTCCTTTCCAATTTGTATCCTTTTGACCTCCTTTTGTTGTCTAATTGCTCTAGCTAGAACTTCAAGTACTATATTGAAAAGATATGGAGAGAAGGCAGCCTTGTCTAGTCCCTGATTTTAGTGGGATTGCTTCAAGTTTCTCTCCATTTAGTTTGATATTGGCTACCAGTTTTCTCTATCACTCCTGGGCATATACCCAGAGGCTTTACCTGCATGCAATAAGGACACATGCTCCACTATGTTCATAGCAGCCTTATTTATAATAGCCAGAAGCTGGAAAGAACCCAGATGTCCCTCAATGGAGGAATGGATTCAGAAGATGTGGTATATTTACACAATGGAATACTACTCTGCAATTAAAAACAATGAATTCACGAAATTCCTAGGCAAATGGTCAGAACTTGAAAATATCATCCTTAGTGAGGTAACCCAATCACAAAAGAACACACATGGTATGCAGTCACTGATAAGGGAATATTAACCCAGAATCTCAGAATACCCTAGACACAATTCGCATATCAATAGATTTCCAAGAAGATGGAAGGAGAGACCCCTGGTCCTGGAAAGACTAGATATCTGTAGGGGAACGCCAGGACAGAGTAACAAGAGGGGGTTGAATGGAGAAAAGAGGGAGGGAAGGGGGCTTATGGGACTTTTGGGGAGGGAGGAAACGGGAAAGGGGAAATGATTTTGAATGTAAATAAAAAAACTTAGAAAATAAAAAAAAAATTTTTAGAGCCCCTAAAATCCTATTTGTTCTACAAGCATCCTATATCTGGGTCTGCTTCTTTACACAATTCCCACACGCGCGCTCTGTGACCCACAGTCCTTGTCACTGAGTGGGTCAGATTAGGCAAGCAGACATGGAGGTCTTCCAATGCTGACACTTGTGATGTGCCTATTACGTTTTAAATCAGTATGAACTCCAAGACTACCCCAAACAGATCCAGACCCGATTATGTAAATGATAAAATGAGGAATTTTACTGCCTTGCTGGCAGTCTGTCTTCAGTGTTCTGGAAGAGACTGAGAAGGCTGTGTCTGGAACTCACAGCTCCTAAGTAAAACCCACACAGCAGGTGATAAATGCCATGAAACATATACCAGTAACAAATCAAGAGAAAGGAATCTTGGCGTCCACCCTCTCTGGATACCACACTACAGGGATAGCCATGAAGCACAAGACTTCTCCAGCTTGGAGATCTTTATGTTGTGTCTTAAACCCATAATAAACTAGGAAAGTAACTCACACATCATCGGCATCATTGGCATAGCACACAAAGAGCTCAGTGTTGTAGCTACACCACAGGTCACACACACGGTCCTCCCCTGTGGAGGACTCACCTAATCGCACTAGGCTCAGGCAGTCTGGTCAGGGAGGTGGAGCTGAAGTCACACCTGCCACTTCTAGACAGTGGGTTTAAGAGCTAGCATGTGGCAGCTTCTCTGCCTCTGCTTATGTGAGAGACAGACGGCAACTGTCCCATGTTCCTGAGTGAGTTCTGTGAAAGCTGGGTGGGACCACACCCATAGCCCTAGCACCTCAGATGGGCGGGGACCACACCCATAGCCCTAGCACCTCAGATGGGTGGGGACCACCCCCATAGCCCTAGCACCTCAGATGAGTGGGGACCACCCCCATAGCCCTAGCATCTCAGATGGGCGGGGACCACACCCATAGCCCTAGCACCTCAGATGGGTGGGACCACCCCCATAGCCCTAGCACCTCAGATGGGCGGGGGGGACCACACCCATAGCCCTAGCACCTCAGATGGGCGGGGACCACACCCATAGCCCTAGCACCTCAGATGGGTGGGGACCACACCCATAGCCCTAGCACCTCAGATGAGTGGGGACCACCCCCATAGCCCTAGCATCTCAGATGGGCGGGGACCACACCCATAGCCCTAGCACCTCAGATGGGTGGGACCACCCCCATAGCCCTAGCACCTCAGATGGGCGGGGACCACACCCATAGTCCTAGCACCTCAGATGGATGGGACCACCCCCATAGCCCTAGCACCTCAGATGGGTGGGGACCACCCCCATAGCCCTAGCACCTCAGATGGGTGGGACCACCCCCATAGCCCTAGCACCTCAGATGGGCAGGGACCACCCCCATAGCCCTAGCACCTCAGATGAGTGGGACCACCCCCATAGCCCTAGCACCTCAGATGGGCAGGGACCACCCCCATAGCCCTAGCACCTCAGATGGGTGGGACCACCCCCATAGCCCTAGCACCTCAGATAGGCAGGGACCACACCCATAGCCCCAGCACCTCAGAGCTGGAAGGGAGCGGATACAGAGTTCAAGGTCACTTTCCCAAACACTGCAGGCCAGAACCTAGGCTGAGTTACATGAGACTCTGTCTCAACAAACAAACAACAAACCCACAAATACTATGTGAGCAAAGCTTCCTTGCCAGCACAGGGCGGCTCAAAGGTTAAGCTCCAAAGGTTTTCATGCTGCTTACTAATAAGTAAAAATCTATAGTATCCTGATGCCAACGTCAAAACTTCTGACCCTTTGGTATGACTAGAGCGTGGTGACATTTCCAATTAGTCTGCAGTACCAATCATGGCTGGTCAGCTCTGTAAACATCAACCACAATACAAAGAAAAAAAAATATCTTCAAATATCTTACATAACATCTTGTGAGTTTTTCTCATTCCTAATAAACACATCTAAAATATGAAAAAGGGCTTTTCATGATACGGCTTATGAAAATTGAGAAGCTAAATTTGTATTACCAAAACATGAATGGCTGACCCCTGCCCGGTGTCATGTAAAGTTCCATGTCACCTCTACAAAGGCCACCATTCTGTCTCTGGGACGTTATCCTGAGGCTACCTCCATTCCCTGTTACCCTAGAATGGAGGCTTTGGGCTACTCATAGTAACCACAACTTCATAGTACCTACAACCTTTCCGAGCCGGGGAGGGGACATCACAGAGCGTGGGTCTAGCCGGAGGGCAGAGTCGGGGGCTGCTTTACCCCCCACCTCCACTCACTTCTGCCTGACCGTCCCTGCCTTTCCCATTTCTTCTAATGTAATATACTGTTCTAGTCTTTGATTCAAGAGGCACAGTACTGGAGACCAAAATCACTTGAATAGGTTTTAGTATTTTTATTTTCTTTCTGCTCACTTAAAAGCCATTGATGATTTTCTGATAAAAAACAAACAAACAAACAAACAAAAAACAAAAAACTACCATGTTTGATAGTTGCATGGCTTTTTTTTTTTTTTACTTAAAAAAATTTCAGGCTCTTAGTAAAGAACTATATACTCTTACAGAGCTCTTTCCCAGGTAATTTGAATAACATATTTGCACAAGAGGGGTGACCTTCTAGTGACAGCATAGTTAGTTCCATTAAAGACACCACGATGTTGCTTCAGACAATGTATTTTCTGTCTTTATTTGTATTTGTATAATTATCTAATATAACGGGAAGGCATACATAATTTTAGTTTATTACAAGTACAGGTAAATGTCGTATTTTAGCCTACCCGTTCATTTCTGTCTAAAGCTTAATTCAAAACATGAAGACCCACTAAAATAATCCATTGCCTTTTGATGTAGTATGCATATGGTTCTTTTGTGTGCAGAAGGAAACAGAGTATGCTAGTAACAAAAACCCAGGCCCTCTCCTCCACCACCACATCTCACATTACACACAGTGGACACGCCCTGCTCACTAGGCACTACAGCTGTGTGCAACTCGAGCTTTCACAGGGGGTAAAAGAAGGAACGATTTGCCCTTTATTTCTGATATGATCCAATCACACGCTCACCAGCCAGCTAGTACCTAACTGACAGTCGCTTTCTCTCTTTAACTCAGTTGTGTGCTGCAGTCTGCCCGGCACTGTGTAGACCATGAACTGGCTGCCCATCACCCTAACTCATACTCACTCTACGCACTATAAAATGGAGAAGTTTTCCATCGATTCTTATCCCCAGGTCAATTCATCAAAATACTACACGTCAGCAAAATGTGTGTTCCCATAACAACGCAGCATACTAGAAGAAAAGTGGAGATTTGCTTTTATAACAGGGCATAGAGCTACCTCGAGTTTTATGCTGACTTGCCAGAAAACCTCTAAATTGTAATAGGAGAAAAAAGTGAAATAAAAACAAGGTTTGACATCTAAAAATGAAGTAACAGTCAAATTGTATTTCCTTAAAAAATGCTACCTTGGCAATGTCTGATAGGACAATCTCTCTCAGCCAACTCTCAGGCTGTGAAGGAGGAGAAGCCACAGGTCCTGTGCTGGAATGCAGGCTATGGTGGGCACCTCCTACAGGCTTGAAAGCAAGTTAGAGAGACTCAGGAAACAATCCAAAGGGGGCGGAAAGAGATTTCCATTGTCACACTGAGAGGAGGCCCGAGGATCTCAGGCACCTTTAAGTCCAGTCTTTCAGTGGTTCCCCTTTTTCCTTCTTAAATGCTGCTCTGGCTTCCATGTTCACTCACCTACAAATCTTATTCTTTCCTGTGGCATTTGTGACCATGTATGCACCGGTCAGTCTTACTTTTATAGATTTCATCCCAATACTTCAGCTGGATTCCGTTAGGTTTCCCCTTCTTAGATGTTCTCGCAGGCACACCCACTCAAGCATCTTTCCCCAAGTTCTGTTGCTGACCCTGTCTGAGCTCCTGTGATACCCTGGGCCTGAGTCATGCCAACCATCTTCCCTCGGTGTGTGCTGGAGCAAGTCTTTCTCTACCCCATTCTCAGTAACTTGTATTCACTTCGCATAACGTTTTTGAGTTCAATTATTTAGTCCTTTCTGGAACTCACTACGTACCTGTCCTACCTTCCCAGGACAGCTCTAACAGCTGACTAACTGCTCAGAGTAGGCAAGGGATTCCACAGCCCCCAATCTGTGAACAGCAGACGGAGACCCTGTAAGGAGACGGCAACTGGAGGAATGACTATTTCGAGGCAGCAACATTACTGTTAGCAAGAAAACTGAATTCAGGGGAGAATAACTAACCTAAGGCTGGTAGTTGACACCATGGTCTCAGAGACTCTTCTTCTTTTACTTAAAAATGTAACTGATGGAGATCGAAAGTGATGACATAATTTAAGATGCGTTGTGTAAGGATTATCACAATCAAGCTGGACCCTGTAATCACCTCCTGCTGCCTTACCCAGATTTCTCCTCTAACGTCCTTTTATGCTCGTTGACAATGTTTACAAAAAGATACATAAAACTAGTAAGGAAAACTATGGACTATGGAAGTCTTGAAGACCTGCGATTGACCCATGGTAACCCAGATGGGCAGTGCTCTTCATTCTCAGTAAACAGAATAGTCACTCCCTGTCTCTGAGCTCCCTCCTTCCCCTGCATGTTTTATGCAGGTTGCTCACCTGACATTCTCCCTATACATTCATCATGAGGAGACTCGCTTCCAGTCCCCAGGTAGCAGTCACGGCCTTCCCAACTCAAACAGATTCAGTAGCTACTAAGCAGTGCTAAGTCCACATGGGAAAGACACAGGGTCCTTGAGTCCACTTTACTGCAGTGGGATTAAAAACTGGTGGTGGCATGTGCCTTTAATTTCAGCATTCAAGAGGCAGGAGGGTCTTTTGAGTTTGAGGGCAGCTTGGTCTTCAGAGTGAGTTCTAGGACAGCCAGGGATACACAGAGAAACCCTGTCTGGAAAAACCAAACCAAGTTAAAAACAAAACAAAACAAAAAAACAAACAAACCGATTGAGCTCATCTCCTGCTAGGTGAGAGCCACAGGGCAGTTCCAGCCTGTCCTTCATGGGTCTCCTCAGGAGCTACTGAATCAGCTCCATCTTCCCTCCACAAAGCCTCACTAGGGCCTGGTGAGCCGACGAGGCAATCCGCTTATAGAAGACACAATTAAAACAACCTAAACATTTGTTTCCAAGGATATAAAGACTTTGAAAAATAGTAGCTTAACTTGCAACATTAAGTTTGGGTTGTGAGAAAATATTTTAGGATTCTTTGCTTTCATATTGATGTCAAAATTTTTATACAATAAAAAGTTCTTGAGAATGTATCAGACAAACACAACAGTGGTAACAGAGTTAAAGCTTGGTTTGAAGACACATGTGTTTCTAGTATTACCAAAGTAAAATTGTGATATATGAAATGCATAAACATGATTAAAATGGAAAAAAAGCAGGGGGAAGATCAGACCTGAGAATAGAAAGTCTAGGTCAAAGCCCTGGAAAAACATGTATTCTCACTAAAATTGTATTTTTTCACATAGGAAATGGTGATAATTGCTTCCTTTGGCTACTGTCAGAATCAGATGACAATCTGTTCATGAAAATAAATTGTAAGCTCTAACCAACTCAATTCAACTGTATCCTTATTTTTAGGATTATTTTTCTGAAGGAAATGCCTCTGACAATAATGAAATGAAACATTCCTAAATTGCTTTATGTGTGATACAAATGTGTTATTATCTTTCAAGATGTTTCCAAAACATAGGAGGAAAGTCAGAATTAGAATACTCTTTAAAAACCTGTGTGCTTTCACTTTAAAACACTCTCTTACAAAGTTATTCTTTTTCAGTGTCAGATCAGAAAGGTTTTGGTGGATGGGATGGCCCAGGCCACACAGCAGAGCCTCAGAGTCCTTCACATCCTTTACCACGTTTGCATGCAGATTGTTTCCCTCACTGGGTTGTGTCCGAGGAAACCAGAAGGGAAAGGTAGGAGCCGAAATGCAGAGGAGAAGGGATGAGCCCCAGGGTGAAGACTCACAGGAAGAGCTAATGGGCTGGAGAAATGGCTCGCTGCTAAGGGCACTCCGCCTGCTCTTTCAATTCCCAGCACCCACATGGTACCTCACAACCCTCTGTAACCATGAGATCCGACTCCCTCTTCTGGGGTGCAAATGTACATGCAGGCAGAACGCCCATATACATAAATAAATGAATCTTATTTAAAAAAAGGCTAAGCCAGGTTTGGCATAGAACTGTCCTAAATAATTCTGAAGAATAGCTCCACAGTACTCTTCTCAGTTTGTAAAATGAATTATGAAGAATCTGTAGCTCACAGTCCCAGATCAATTTTGTTTCCCTTGCTCTGGTCCCACCCATGAGCCCACCCCACCTCCATCAATGACACCCACGGTCTCTGACTCACTGTGAGTCTGAGCCACTAGAAATTGGTGAGCCATGAGCTTTCTGACTTAGTCACTCAACTTCAATAAACAATATAAAAGGTGCCGCGCTGCTACTTGGCACTGCTGTGGCTGATGCTGACTTGTCGTAATTAAGATGGTCGCTTTTGTTCTCTGAATCACACCATCAAGTCCTGATCATTGTTTATACATTGTCATAATGATACTTTTCTACTCTAAGAGGAAGACTCTGAACCGAAGGCCCAGGGGAGTACTTCTTTTTTTTTTTTTTTTTTTTTTTTTGGTTTTTCGAGACAGGGTTTCTCTGTGTAGCCCTGGCTGTCCTGGAACTCGCTCTGTAGACCAGGCTGGCCTTGAACTCAGAAATCCGCCTGCCTCTGCCTCCCAAGTGCTAGGATTAAAGGCGTGCGCCACCACCGCCCAGCGGGGAATACTTCTTGTACTGTGAACCGCAAATTAACAATCTATTTCCAAGATAAAAAACCCTTCCTTTCCAGCAAATCCAGAAGCTACAGTAAAGACTTACACAGTGTACAAGCCCTATGCAAATGAGTTAGGCAGACGCCATCTTCAGGTTATGTATAAGCAGGGACGTACACTGACAGCTCTCCCCTGGGCTGCATTCCTTGTCTTCAGGTCAATGTACCTCTGCACCATGAACTCACTGAGGCTTTCGGGATTACAATGTCACCTGAGGTAGACTCCAGGGACTTCCGTCTAAGACAGGGGACAGCTGGGGTTTGGCCCATGCTCTTGCCTTATGGTCTGGCGTCCTCAGGGCCTAAGGACAGCTGACGTCCTTGCCCTGCTCCACCAGCTTCTGGTATTCTTCCATCCTGTCCTTGAAGCCCACAGGACGGTGATTCCACTGGGAAGAGCATCTGCTATGAGATAAGCACACCAGAGCTGGAGGAAATGATCAATAAATGTCTTCCTTTGTAGCAACTAGTTAAGGACTTTATCTCCTTTACAAAACATTCCTTGCTTGGTTGTATCTTTCCTCTGGGCAAGGTCAGAGGTGGCACATTCCATCATACCAAATGCAGCATTTCACATGGTTTCAGCTGATAACTTTGAGTTCTGGGTCTTTGCTAACTTTTAAGTTTCCGGAGAGCCCAGCCCTTGTCTCTCGCCACACTAGGTTCACTGTTGGGGAAGACCTGAAGTGACAATAATGGTAACAACTGCACCAATCCCATATACTCCCTGTGGATACATACTTTAGGCACATTTGTTTCAGGTAATTCTTGAAACCATGTTATGACATTGGCAGCACTGAAAACGAAAGATGCTGTCCAACAAACACAGCCTGAATTCTGACTGTTCTTGCAGCAGAGCTGTCTCAGTGCATTCAGCTCAAGCAGGCAGCGGGGGTGACACAAAGAAGGCTCGCCAAGTTCTTAAGCACTGGCTAAAATAAAGCTAAGCGAAGAGCATATGAGCTGCTTTTAGCAACTAAGGCCACTCAGTGATTCCAGACAGACCAAAAGTTCTCCTACTGTTAGTTATAACATCATATAGATGGCAGAACATCTCACAAGCCTGAAGAGCAAACACATTATTAACCTCATGCTTTCTTAAATATCTCATGATGTAAAAATTTAAATATTATATAATTCAAAGAAAGTACAAGAAAAATATAGTTAGTAATATTACTGCTAATGCATACCATTTGACTAATGCTTACCAACTCTTGCCTGTGTCCACTGAGGGACACAGTGGAGAAGTCTTATTACAGCAAAGGATTATTAACACTGGCAGGGAAGAAATCTGTAGCTATCAGATTTATTTAGTACTGAACAAGGTTATATTAAGTCAGGCTCCTGAATCCACAGCCCTTAGAGATTTTTAAAGAGAAAGCCAGTAGTTACCATTATGGATGGATGGCTATATCTGAAGACAAAGAGACCTGAGGGTTTCCATTTCTACTGCTAAATGCCACAAAGCTACAAAGCTGACTTTGTGAGATTTAACACATCACATTTCAAGAGACTAATTTAGTACATTTTTTTTAGTACATTTTTTTAAAAACTCCTATGTTCCTCTCAGCAAACACACATTAATTATCAGCCATGCCAGAGACAGGAAGCAGAATGAGAAAATATTCCTGATAAAAATTCATACACTGACAGTGAGCTATTAAAATTAACTTTACCTGCTTATTTATACATTTTAAGGTGACTATTTATAAACTTTTAAGTTATGTATATGACTCATATTGTTTCAGCTTTGGATGTGTTTAAGAGAAGCTCTTGAGGGATTAGCAGAGGGACCCTATGCCAGTATGTTTGGTACAGTAGGGTTAGTGCTTTGAGGAAGAAATGCTGTGGTGGTACAGACCACTTTAGCTTGTATTCTGAGAATTTATTTTAAGTACATTGGTATGTACATAACTGGAAACTTACACCCACCTAGCCTATGGAAACTGTTCAGTACTCATATGGGATCTTATCTTATATTCTGGTATGTCCTTACCAGTGTAAGAGTGCATGTATATACAGAAAGGCACACAGCACACATCTGACAATGATTACATCTGTTTTTATTTTGATTTTAATTCAATAATTCTCAAATAGAAATTAGAAAAATATCAAATTATTACTAAAACAAGGGAAACAGACTAGAATCATATATTAACCTTTAAAATGTTTACCAGGAGTGCCTTAATTAAGAGAATTCTGCAGTTTTATATCTTTCCCAAAGACAACTGGAAATAGTCATAGATACTTTTAATCACGATTATGACTACCTAGTCATGTAAATGTCATGATTTAAGAACTGTTATTACTTTTGCAGAAAACCTTGTGTTTTTCCATGACTAACAACAGGCGAGGAGAGGTGACGTGAAGTGCGTTCTACTCACACCCTAGGCAGGCATCGCTGCCATCACACCATTGCCTTCACTGCCCCTGGAGGCTACTCTTACCCCCTGCAGTAGTTTAAATGGTTAATTTCAGACCTGTGAAAACTTTTCATTTCCAGTTTTCAATAAAACTAGGGAAGGTTAAAATCAAGCAAAGAGATGAAATGGTTGTATAAACAGTGTCATTTCCTCCTGCTGGTGATGTCCCTTCACAACAGTCAGTGACATATAAAATTATTAATAATTCTCTGCAACAAAAAATGCATAAGTGATCTGCTTGCTTTGCAGCTACTTCTCAAGTAGTAAATATTCAGAGAAATAGCCATAGGCTGTTCCCGCACACGAATTATCTTAGTGTCTGTAGCTTGGGCATCCTACGCCTTTGGGAACACGGTATGGACTTAGGTAGGCAATGGCTCCTGTGTGGTATTTATTAGTTCATAGACTCTATGGGTCAAGGTCAAAGGTTGAGAAAGAGAGGAAAAGAAAAGCTAGCGAGCATATGGATGGTACACCAGCATGAATAGTTAAGACAGATTTCACACCTGGGATTTCATGCCATCACTGAAGACACTCGTGTGCTCCCAAACTATCTCTGTCTGTGCTGAAAGGTAACTGATGCTTCAAGTATATAGGATAAATGCCAATGATGCTATAAACACCATGAGAGATAACCTCAGGACTTCTCTAACATGGGAATGCAGCTGTCACCAACAGGACTTTCTGTGTTGGAAATCTGATGTCCTGCCAGGGAGGTACAGAACCCCTCCCCCACCACCTTTCTGGCTGGAGAACTACCATGATCTTTCAGACTGAGCCTGGTAGTCTATTCTCACGGCTAACCCCTCATGTTCTTAATGGAGTGAAGACACTGGGCTGTGGGAGGAGACCTTACTTGGCTAACGCTTCTACGCCATGTGTCATGCTAGTGGGCATTGATTTGTTTTTTTACCTGCATTTATCTGCCTCCTCTGCTCATAATACACTTGAGTCCACTATATTATGTAAGGAGATCTATAAATTATGTAAAAGAAAAAGGACAGCCAGCATCTTCCAATCTGGAGTTCCTGCGTTGGCTGGGTCTTAAGGGCAGGAGAGAGATCAGCTGTGGTGTAGGTTCCTGGGAGGTGGACACACGAGCTCGAGGTCATCCTTGAGTACCTAACAAGCCTGGGCTACACGGGAGGCTTTATCAGAACAGCAGCAGCAGCAACAACAAAAACTAAAACCCAGCAATAGGGCTCTTTCCGCTGATTAGCTTTCAACTTTTAAAAACAAGTGTTCATATTTTCTCTATTATTATTTGTTTGTTTGGAACGGATCTCATGTAGTTTGGACACACTATGCAGCTGAGGATGACCTTGAACTACTGACCCTCTCAAATGCTGGGATTATAGGATGTGCTGCCACACTCAGATTTTCAGTGTTACGTTTCCTTATTACGAGATTTTCTTGTGTAATACATTAAGCTGATCTCAATTTCCCATAGTGCACTGGTGCAAATGTGAGCTCTGATGTAGGTGTGGAGGCGGAGGCCGACCTTAGGTGTCATTCCTCAGGAACCATCCACCTTGTTTTTTGACACAAGGTTTCTTTCTCACTGGCCCCTGGACTCCATGACTAGCATGAGGGGCTGACCTGTCTCTGCCTCTCCAGCCCTGAGTTAGAAGTGTGCATATCCAGCTTTCCTGTGTGGCTTTGTGCTTGTGTAACACTTTCCTGAATGTCCTGACCCCATCAGTCTGAACCCCAGGTTCTGTGGCTCTAACAGGGAGAAGAGCTGATACTTTTCTGAGTACAGCTGGAGGCTGTGCAGTCCTCACAGGGCGCCTTGGGGGTTTGTACACAGGCTCCCACCTCACCAGTGACAAGGCTGTCCTCAGTGAGTGATTACTGCCACTCCAGCCACTTCATGGACAAACACTACTGATCACCTCCCAGTGCATGTGAGCGTGACACCTCCAGAGTGTGTGTTTGTGCATGTGAGTGTGACATCTCCAGAGTGTGTCTGTGCACGTGAGTGTGACACCTCCAGAGTGTGTGTCTGTGCACATGAGTGTGACACCTACAGAGTGTGTCTGTGCATGTGAGTGTGACATCTCCAGAGTGTGTGTTTGTGCATGTGAGCGTGACACCTCCAGAGTGTGTGTCTGTGCATGTGAGTGTGACATCTCCAGAGTGTGTGTCTGTGCATGTGAGTGTGACACCTCCAGAGTGTGTCTGTGCACATCAGTGTGACACCTCCAGAGTGTGTGTCTGTGCACGTGAGTGTGACACCTCCAGAGTGTGTCTGTGCATGTGAGCGTGATACCTCCAGAGTGTGTGTTTGTGCATATGAGTGTGACATCTCCAGAGTGTGTGTCTGTGCATGTGAGTGTGACACCTCCAGAGTATGTGTCTGTGCACGTGAGTGTGACATCTCCAGAGTGTGTCTGTGCACGTGAGTGTGACACCTCCAGAGTGTGTGTCTGTGCACGTGAGTGTGACACCTCCAGAGTATGTGTCTGTGCACATCAGTGTGACACCTCCGGAGTGTGCGTCTGTGCACGTGAGTGTGACACCTCCAGAGTGTGTATCTGTGCACGTCAGTGTGGCCCCTAAGACGCCCTGAAGCTGGAGTTACAGGCCGTGCTTGAGCCGCCTGACGTGGGTGCTGAGAGCTGAGATCAAAGTCTTTGGAAGAACAGCTCTCACTCTTAGCTGATCAATGGCCATCTCTTTGGGCCCCTGTTTCTTTTCTAAATGTGTCTTGCTACCTTTGCTAACACTGGTGGCAGGGTCACCAACACTGGGATGTTCAATGACAGGTGGACGTCTCGAGCTCAAACAAGCAGCCAAGGGAATGTAAATTCAGCTCTCCCCTCCAATCCTCTCCACGATGGAGCTACATCTTGAGCTGGGAAGAATAAACAATGCTTACAGTCCTTCAAGTAAAGGTGAAAATCCCATTGGCTAAGACGAAATGGGAACCAGAACACTGGGACAAATAGTCTCACAAGAGCTCTGTATTTGTGAGAGAAAGTAGCAAAGCCTTTTAACATAAACCTCCACATTCCACCCTCTTCTGTTCTTTGACCTTTGAAAAGACAGCACAGTCACACAGTGTTTTGCTGTTAGTCACTCTGCTTTAGTATGGGACCTAATGAGTAGTTTTTCACACACATGAAACAGAAAATGACATCATCCTTAAGCATGCATTCAAGCTATGCATCTGTCTTTACTTACAGAGGGTGACAGCGCAGAGGAAGGCAGTGACACGTCGGTGACAATGAACACAGAGGCTGGGAGCCTGCTGTCATGGCCCTCCCCGAGCAGAGGAGACATAACTGTTCTCAGAGTGAGACAGGGGCGCAGCATTTACAGACAATCACACTGATGGGGCTTTCTTCACCAGGTGCGTCTTAGAACTCGGAGTCCTGCGCACTTCTGAACATGGCAGAGGACAAGCTGTCATGCTCACAGACAGAAATGATTCATGGACACCGTGATTTTGATTTGAGCATCTTACAGTGCTGTCCTAACGCATGTGAAGCGGCAGGAGCAGGGAAGCCTCCCACCAAGGCTCCAGGTCAAGCCGCTCTGCTGTGGCTCTGTGTGGGCTCTTACCGTGTGGACTGTGTCGTGCTGCTTACCAGCATCTACTAGTAAAGGGAACTGTCATCATAAAAACCATGTCCACTCTCCATCTCCTGGGTGTAAGCCAGGCGCTCGTAAATGTGAAGAGCTCCCCAGAGGAAAGCTCTGCTTAGACTGAGGCCGTCAGAGGAAGGACAAATTTAAGAAAAAATTAAAATTAAAGTATCAGAAACAAGTTGTTAGAACCTGACAATTCTAGCTCTCCCAAAAGAACAGAGGACTCTTTCCTGGCCGAAGAATCTTGTAAAATCAGTGTAAAATCTCACTAATATGAGATTTACTGATAGAAATGCCTAAAAGGGTCAAAGAGTTGGCTCGGTGGGTAAGAAAGCTCCCCACCATCACTGACAGTCTGAGTTCAGTCCCTGGATCCCACAGCAGGAGAGGACTGACTCTGGAGGGTTCTCTATGATCTCAGACACGTTCTGTCAAGCACGTGCCATGTACATCACACAAGCACACAAATACACACAGATAATAGTTAAAATTTAAAAATTTAACAGAGAAATGCCCTCAAATTTAATCTATTTAAAATTGAATAACCAAAAGATTAAAAAAAAACCAAACAAATCCTCCTTATAAACATTTCAAAAAGCTCACAGGTTTTAGGACTATTTACTATGTGATTTGTTAATCATATGCCACTCACCCGCTCTGCCCAGATAAGCCTTCTCCACTGACAGCCACTCCTCATAGCTGAGTTTGGATCTCAGAAGCCTGGACGTCACACACCCTCACCCTGGACAATCCCTCATAACTGAGCCGGCTCCACCAAACCACCTTTAATTTTCTCTCTTTTCCTCCCTGATACATATTTTCAGAGATTTTCACAATGTGCTAGAAACGAGCAAAACCTTAATTAGCATTAATAACCTCTAATAGATGCAGTCAGAACCCAGAAATTAAAATACTTTTCATCATCACATCTTTGATAATTATAGTTAACAGTTAAATTTATCTGAAATTTATATTTGAAATTGTTTTTCCTGGTTCGCCGATTAAGAATTAGAGAAGTTGACAAAAAGAGGGAGTGGGAAGGGGAGAAGGAAGGAGGCCACTGAGCCAAATCTGATTTTGCAGCAGGATGAGCACAATATTCATAGGACAATGCAGGTTTACATGTGGACAGTCTCGCAAAGGCCCGAGCGTTTAAACAGAGGCTTGGTCCTCAGGGTTGTCACTGAGGATGAGGTGACCTTTAAGAGGCAGGGCCTATGAGGTTTCAGAGCCCTAGGCTGTGTCCTTAGCAGAGACTTATGATCTCATCACTTCCCCTCCTCTCACCACGGAGCAGCAAGAGGCGAGCAGCTTCTCCCCAGACACGTGCCTGACCTGCACCCTGCCGAGGCCTGCGCGTCCATCGGTCATTGCCAGCCCTGCGCGCCCATCGGTCACGGCCAGCCCTGCGTGTCCATCGGTCATGGCCAGCCCTGCGCGTCCATCGGTCATGGCCAGCCCTGCGCGTCCATCGGTCATGGCCAGCCCTGCGTGTCCATCGGTCATTGCCAGCCCTACGCATCCATCGGTCATGGCCAGCCCTCAAACCGTGAGCTACGGTTACCTCCTTCTTTACAAGTACATTGTGTCGTGTCTTGTGATGGCTGTGGAGAACTGACCAGCACGGAAGCCAAGAACAACCGCGCGCGGGAGTAGGGCTTGAGCAAGGTTTCAGAGAAAACTCAGACTGAGGAGGGATATCACCCTCCGATAAACGCTTGCAGTTCCCGTTCAAAACCCGTCTGCGGAAGTGCTTCGGTATTTTAAAGCATCGGTCACAAGACATGGATAACACCTTATGGGAGCGCAGCCTGCCTCTGCCCTCAGGTGTTTCTCTGGTCGTTTTCCTGCCCCGCCCCCCCCCCCCCCCCCCCGCCCTCCAATGGCAAAGTAGAGATGAAGATCCTGTGCACCACTGACCTAGAATATCTAACCTTTGGCCCTGAGACAAAGTTCTAGATTCACCTCCCATCCTCAAAGGGTTCTAGCTAAGATCCAGTGTCACTACTAAGTATGTCTTCAGAAGCCATGCAGCTTTGATGTTCCCACATGAAAAAGAAGAAGACAGTATACTTTATTTATTAATTTACTTTTTAAATTTAAAGTATGTACTTAGTTTTAAATATTTTATTTGATAAAATTAAAATTACAAAATATTTTATTTATTGCTAATACTACAATAAAATAAATGCTATTTAAAAATTATAAAACATTTTAACTATTTCAAATGTGCTTATTAAACGTTATCATTTTAATAATGCTTATACTGACACAGTTGCACTGCTAAGATTCAAACAGAATAAATGGAAAACAGTAAAGGATAACAGTGGGAAATCCAGAAAAATTATTCCTATCAATCTTAGTTAAGTCTTCTCTATGCTCAGTAGCTTCTCAACATTTTTATTAAGATTTATTCTTATGTGTATGAGGTTTTGCCTGCATGTGAGTATATGCGTCCTGCATGTGTCTGGGACCTAGGGAGTTCAGAAGAGGATGTCAGATATCCTGGAATTGGATGTACAGATGATTGTGAGGTGCCACGTGGGTGCTGGGACCTGAACCATAGTCCTCTGCAAGACAGCAAGTGTTCTTAACTGCTAAGCTACCTCTCCAACCTGCCAAACAGCTTGCACTCACAGTGAGTTACAAAAGACAAGGCCTATAGTGGTCCACTGCATAGCAAGTCTCTGTGTTGCAGGATATTTGATTATACTGTGAACCCTGAGATTGTGTTATTTACTAAAAACAAACAAACAAACCCCTGTTTCTAGTTGTTTCTAGCTCAGCCCTTAGTACATACCTTGAATTTCTTTGGATGGAATACAGACACACCCTTAGTACACACCTTTTAATTTCAAATAATGAAGGTAAAGTTAGTTTGTAGAAGAAAACATGCAGGTTTCAAAGTAATGTCTGAGTGGCAAAGTGATGACTCAGAGAAAGATTTGACAGAATAGTAGGATATGCCCAACTCTCGTGAGAAGAGACAAGAAAAAGAGGCTATGTAGAGGTACCACAAAAAGAAAGAGAGAAAGGGGGGCAGTTTTACTGGGCGAGTTGTTCAGAACAGGTTAGAGAGAGAGAGAGAGAGAGAGAGAGAGAGAGAGAGAGAGAGAGAGAACAGGTGAGAAACAGATGTGACAGAAAGAGCCAGAGAATGAGAAGGAAGGAGTCAGATTAGAACGGATGCCAAGGTTAGTATGAGAACAATTCAGTGGGAGGTGAGAGAAGCCGATTAGTGTGGAGAGACGTTTGAGCCAGAACAGCTGAGATGAACAGCCAGTCAGAGTTCATGAAGAACCAGAAAGGGTGAGGTTATTCATCAGTAAGTCTCAGAGGCTGAATAAGTCCTAGGCCTAAAGTAGACTGTATGGGTGCTTAGAAGCTTTCAGGACTAGGTTAGCAGATTAAGGCAATAAGCAATTACCTCAGGTGAATAAAGATATCTTTATACCTCTGTGTATTAGAGAGTGGGGTGAGAGCAACAAGTGGGGTGTGGCACTCATGACTATGCATGTACACTCATGGCTATGCATATACACTCATGGCTATGCACGTACACTCATGGCTATGCACATACACTCATGGCTATGCACGTACACTCATGGCTATGCACGTACACTCATGGCTATGCACGTACACTCATGGCTATGCACGTACACTCATGGCTATGCACGTACACTCATGGCTATGCACGTACACTCATGGCTATGCATGTACACTCATGGCTATGCATATACACTCATGGCTATGCATATACACTCATGACTATGAATGTACACTCATGGCTATGCATGTACACTCATGACTATGCATGTACACTCATGGCTATGCATATACAGATTACTGTGTAAAGAAGTCACAGACTTCATGTTGAAAATGTCACCATCACTAAGACACCACAAGGGCCAGTCTTATGACTCTGACTATATGTATGCATGTATGTATGTGTGCGTGTATATATATATTGATATCTTGTTTAATTTACTCCCCATGGTTTGCATCTTGCATATTAAAGCATTCACTGCTTTAACAGGAGATCATATTTTGAGTATATTCTTTGGAGCAAATCAGGGAGATTTATTTATTTATTTTTTACTGTTTATCATAAAGCATAAATATCAAGATCAAAAATAATTTGTGTTGTACAAAGATTGAGATTCCTTTATACTTAGCCCACATTTAATTATCATATGCATGAGTTACTTGGTTGTAATACATGCTAGGCATTGTGCTTGACAATAAGAGTGGGCTTCAACATGAATATAACATGGCCCAGCCTCTCAAGAGTTCCAGGATGCATATGTAAAGCTTCAGTGCTGAAGCACCTTAAAAAGGAGTCCAAAGATGAGACCTTTGACCACATTCTTGTACACATCTTCTTTGCACCCAGACATGAAAAGAACCACACCATTTGGAAGTGGTTCTCAGACTCTTTTGTTATAGAGTATAAAAACTTCCCATACTATCCAGAGGCACTTCTTCTCTGACTTTTTTGGGTTCGAAAATGAGAAAAACATATATTTGCAGTTTCTAATCCACACCTTTTGTATTTCCATTCCTCCTGGCTAAAGGTCCCCTGACCTTTGTGCACACTAATCACATGGCAGAGGCACTTACAGACTGGTCAAGATGATCAGAGTAAACCAGTACACATTCTAGAGGAGGCTGGGCAAGCTCCTTACACGCTCACTCTGCAGCCGTTTTCCTGTGGAAGATGACTACGGCATCCTGGTATCTGGAGGTCTATTCTCATCTCTCATCAAAATCTAGGAGGTCCTGGATCGTGACCATGTTTTCTTATACTTGCAGAGGCAGCAGTAAAGGCAGGGAATCAAATGAGCCCTGGTCTATGAAAGTGTGAGATGCTTCTTGCTGCTGCAGGGGTGACATATCTCACGCTGGATCGGAAACCTGGCCATGCCCTCTTCTCAGTATCACTGCAGAACAACACAGTGACCGCCTTGCCTCGCTACAGACCCTCCCTCAGCAGCGTTTGAGGGGTTCATCAAAGGACTTCAGTTTACCTCGGAAACAGGATTTATCAAAGATGCATTAGGGAAAAGAGATTACTAGATTCCCATACAGTAATCTAGCAGGCAGACCCACTGGAAACGCTTTTCTCAACACCGTAGTCTGTTCCTTCTGTAAATTAAGCCCTGCAAATGGAGACATGGAAAAGTAGGAGTGAAGGTGTAGGTAGCCAACAAGCTCTGGCCCATGATGGGCTGTGCCTGCTGTGAGTTCGCAGCCACTGAGGGCTGCTGTTGGCTGCCAACCCGTATTTCCTCAGCTTCATGGTGACCGGCAGGCAGGGTGAGTGGATACGGTGGGAGACCAGTCTTGTTACTGAAGTATGATTATCATCTACACTTACCCTACACTTATGCTAGCCAAATGATTTTTTTTTAAAAGTAGGACATCTTTAGTTAATCTTTTTCTTTATCAGAATACTTTCATTTCCATCTTCTAAGATGCCTTGGTATCCGACTCCTTTGTGCTCAGACATCTGGATAGTAGCTGAATGTTATAATCAATTAGATTTTGGAAAGGTCTTTATGTCTTTTACTATGATTAAACCTCAAAATCATTGACTACAAGGTAGACATTAGTATTCCTCTTAACAGATGACTGGAAAAGCCAGTGGAAGTAAGAAGTACACATTTCTGTTTACTAAGTAATTTGTTTTTAAGTTTGTTATTATAGAAAAATATTTTATTTTAGACAAACCAATATGTGTCTCAAGATGTGAATAAATAGCCAGATATTCCTTTGGACTGTGTATGTATAATCTATACAGGTACTCGCTAGATACGATTAATTCTTTCTTCATCTACACATTGTAAAGAAATGAACAAATACAAATGGAGGTTAACATTTATGAGTGAAATCAGCCATCTGATATCAATTCTTTGGAACTTCTGCTGACCAATTCAGCCCTCATGTGTCAAAGTTCACTCCTACTCTGCTATAGGAAACGTACCCATTCAAAATGTTTGTGGAAAAGCTGAACAAACTCTGTCCCCAAAATTATACAGATGAAACTGTACAAAAATTCAGTATTAAAAGGTCAGTTTTAAAATACAAGGAAGCCCAATTTTTCTAAAATTACAAAAATATCTGTCCCCCAGTAGTAGATCATAAGCAACCACCCTACCACCAACCATGCTGACAGGTACTTTACCTTCACTACAAGAAGGATGAAGAGCTGGGAGGTAAGGACCCAAAGTCTCCATGACATCTGTTCTCAGCCAGCTTTCTTAAGATCTTTTATTTCATAATCCACATGATTTTATTTAAAAGCCATATGGCTGATTGACTCATAAAGGAAGAAACTCTAAATATATACAAAGGAAGTATCTCTAAATACATAATTTAAGTGCTTCCTTCTTTCACAGACTTTACTCTGACTTCTGTAATCTTGATTCTTCCTTGACCCTGACCTTGGAACTGGTCAAATTACATTTTTAAAAATGAATTGCCTGAGATTTTATTTATTTCTTATTTGTGTATGTGGGGGGTGGGTGTGTATGTGTGTGTTTGTATGTTTGTGCACATGTGAGTGCCAGTGTACATACTTTTTGCACACCAAGGCCAGAAAAGGGAAGACGCTGGAGCCTAGGAGCTGACATTACGGTGTTTTAAGGCCCCGGCTTGCTATGGGGTGCTGGGATAGCAGCACTCACCCTCAGGACTGCACAGCCAGCACTCCAAACTATCGAGCCGAGCCGTCTCTCTAACCCTAGATTACTCTTTTGTGGCTCACTTTGTCCTACAGAGACAAATGGTACCAACCGAACAAACCAAGAGGCAGGGAAGGAGGAGCCTTGAGTGAGTGCGATGCTCAGTAGGTGGCAGCCATTGGGGAGCTTAGCCTGGATCCCATCCCCTGAAAACAATGTCTTCAGAGCCAGAGGTTGGCTTTGCCACCCTTATGCAAGTGTGACCCTGCCTAGATACACTGTTGATGAAATCAGGAAGATAGGCAGGACTTTGTAATCTGAGCATGCTAAGTCTACTAGGGTATATTGAGTCAAATGTCATTTCTGAGCCCTTTGCCTATGGAGAACAGGAACATGGTCCTTAGAGCAACAAGAAGATAACAACAACAGCAACAACTGCAACCACAACCACAGCAACAAATGGCTCAGTGAAGCCACCCAGGTCCACTGCTGATTCTCAGTCGCCAGTCCCAAGTACTTCTAAGTCTAGCTGCACTTTCTGTGCTTGAGTCACGGAAACTATTCTGCATCCTTACACCAAATTTGCAAGTGTTTAATCAGTTTCTACTCCCTGGGACCTGACAGGCCTTAAGACAAAAATAGCAGCCCTAGCTACTGTAGTGTTTTCGATGCATAAGAACACCCGTTTGACACCCTAAGTCCAATGTACTTACTGTACTGACCAAACCCAAGTCAGAACCGGCAAAGAGCCAGGCATATCACCACCTTTGTCTATCATTCTGTTAACACGAGACAGGGAGCACCGACCAAGGAGTTCAGCAGCTTGAGGAAGTCTGTTCCACTCCTTCCTTCCTGCCAAGGCCTCGCAGACTGCTCACTGGCCTGCCTCAGATCCCTTGTCTGTAGAATATTCCTTTCCTATAAGTAATTATAAATAAAAAGTCTATCTCTTTGCACTCTTTATCTAAATATCCCTGCTGTTTTCTCTGAAGGTAGACACTCCAGTGACTTAGTACACTAACCCAGGCCAACTCCCTCACTGACTGCAGTATAAATAAAGGAGGCATTCTTTCATTCCTGGAAACACACACACACACACACACACACACACACACACACACACACACGTTTATATAAAATTACACACACACACTTTCATATATGGAAAAATACTTTTCCTATAGAAAAACATATACATATGTGACTTTAAGGAGAAGTGACTGACACTTTTTAGCTAAAACAATATAAGTCATAGCTCTGAGAGCGAGTAAAGCAGCAGGAGCTTTTTAGAATGGTATTCTCGCGACATCTTTCAGAAGACACAAACACCATACTGCTAGGAAAAATGTTTTAAACTGAAGGGCCATGGACTTTTGATACACTTAGATTATCAAGCAGTTCTCACTGCACTGTGATAAACTTGCTTTAAAAGCTAAAACTAATACCATAATAATATATTCAAACTAATGAAATGTTAGAGTAAGGCAGTCACACCGTGCACTCAGCTCATTTCCATCCCACGTCCATGCTCGTCCTGTGCTTTCAGTTAACAGGTAAAGCAGCAGCAGGTCCCTAAACAGAGAATAAGACGAGAAGAATTCCCACCCGTTACAGAGAGCTGCAGTACAGAGCACCACGCCCCCGAGCATGTCTCTCTAAACCCCAGGGCACAGCTCCATCCGGATGCTCTCGAAAATGAACCAATAGCAGATTAAGTCAGACCATCGTACAGTGCACCATTGGCCTTCCATCTCCAAATGGATGCCTTTACTGTGGAAGGTAGGAGTCTCATACAGAGCCTCTGTGTGACCTGGGACAGAACCACAGCTGGGATTTACTCAGAACCCATCATCAACCTTTAAGAGCCAGACACTGGTGCGGGGTTTGTTTTGTTTTCCCATCAACAGACAACACAAGTAAAAAAAAACTGCCCTCAGCAAGGCCTCACCGACGCCCTCAATGAGTGACTGTGGCTCAGTGAACACTCAACACCTCCTGCTGTGAGCTCATGCACCAGGCTGCCATCAAAGCAAGGTTTGCTAAAAGTGCTGCACGAAGCTCCCTCCGTTATCACATTTAAGCGCATTCAGAGATATAAACATGTTCTGAGCTTAGACACGGGTTTCATCATGCTTATGCACATTTTACCAAGTCCACAATACTCAGAACATATCTGGTGTTCTGCCTTTCAAGTAATGGATATTCAACTTGTACTAAAGTCTAAACAAGACAGAGGAGCATACATAGGCACTGGAATAATGGGGAGAGAGACTGTCCAGATGTAGTCTGCCCATGTGAGACACTAACGTGTAGATCCATGTAGATCCATGTAGATCGGGGCCTCTTAAACCTTCTCTACAACCCCTTTTAAAAGTCTCTGGTGATAAATATACTATATATTAATATATAATTACTATATATTGTATATGATATATATACATATCAAGTATTAACTGATAGTTTATAAAAAGTTTATTTTAAATACTGGACTTTTAAAAAGTAAATCAAATTTATACACCAATGAGATGAATATTCTTGTGTATTTTTATTTTTAAAAATTAAATTATATTTATTAAGAATTGAATCTTGGTTGAATGTTTGCTACTACAGGACACAGAACAGTTTTAGTATGTTTCAGAGTTCATCAATGTTTTGATTTTTGCCAATGATGAGAATATTGCTTCAAATAAATACAAAATGACAGATATATGCTTATAACCACTTCAAAAATTACTGGAAGTTCTGTCCTATTTCCAAGCAAAAGTTAACTTAGTGAATTTAAAATGCTATTCAAATCAGCAATGCAAATAGCAATTTTTAAAAATCAAACATTCTAATGCAATACAACACAAGGATGAACTAATTTGATCTTTAAGTGCTAAGAATCATAAAATTCTCAGTAAGAAAAATCAATGTCTTTGTTTCCTGTAATTAACCATTATGTTTTTGTATGTATGTACAGTAAAAATGAGAGGGGTGGTGGGGAGGGACTTGTAGAAAAGGGGAGAGAGGAAACTCCATTGGTACATAAGAGAAAACATGAGACTCAGTGATTTACTCATTATCTGAAAAATAATAATGCAATTTCATCATGATTTCTATTATTTAAATTAATTTTTTATAATATCCCCATCAGAAATTATTACAAAGGAAAAAATCTTCACTGAATTCAGTCGACATATCTTTGGCATTGGACTATCTTTGATAGTGTGCACTGACTGTTTTTAACTATACAGCAAGTTGACTCCACTCTGATGACTGCTTCTCCCAGAGAAACAGCTCCCCAGGCTGGTTCATGCGAACAAGGGTCTACAGTACAATCCATGATTATTAAAAATGCAAGGCAAAGGGTGGTTTATTCTCTCAATACAATGCCATAGATTGCTGGAGTAAAATGAGAAGAAAAAGGAATTCATCTCAGTTTTAAAAAGAACAATATCTGCTGTAGATATGAAATCATCTCATTTTCATGATTAGCAAGGGAAATAAGGTGCATTAGAAGAACTCAATGGATGTGAGCACAGAAAAGTAATACACTGTTATGATATTATGCTAGTAAGATCATGCCAAAGATTAAACATTAGAAATATAGGAGAATAAAGACAGAAGGTTACTGAATGCCAGAACGAATTGGGGCTGTTATGCTAATGATTATCAGTCATGACTAATCAATTACCCGAATCTTGTTACAGATCCTGGGTTTCTTAACAAGTCCCACAGAGAACCAAACCAATCACTGAAGGTTGCCATGAACTCTGAGGCCTATTTAACAACCTGCTCTCACTCAGTGTCGTTGTTCAAAAGGCTCAACAGTAAGATCTTGCCAGCTTGCAAATACACAGGACTGCTACAAGTCAAGCACAGATGGTTTTCAAAATCACGTGAAGATATGAAAATATAAACTAGGAAAATGAAAAATGATATCACGACATATAGTGCTATGATTTAGACAAAAAATTAAATGCCGTTGCCATCTGTGATCTGGAATTGTTTTAATTCTAATGATTAAAAAGTCAACCTCTTGCAAGGTGTCATCACTGCAAATAATATGAAATTAAAGCAATGGTCCCTCCAAATGAAGCATACTCAAAATTAAGGATCGATACGCCTGACTGAGGGTCTGGGATTGAACTCAGTGTAGAGCCCCTGCCTGTACATGGGAGGCCTAGGCCCAGTCCCCAGGACTAGGGGTGGGGAAGTATACACAGCATACTAGAGATAACTTACAAATCATTAAAGTAATTGGAATGATGTATATTACTTAAGACTCATCCAATAGAACAAATCCTAATAGTAGCAACTATAGAGAATCTGATGAAATGTTTGATACATAAAATAACTTAAAATGTCAGAATAAATTTATAAAATATAGGAGCAAGGCCTCTTATGTTTTTATACTTTTAATTTGGTTTACTCTAGCTTGTTTTTTTCCTTACAGCTTAAAAATCTCTACAGGGCGATGTGGTACACTTTTATACAAAGTAAGGCAGAGGTCTAGTGGTAAGGCTTACTCATAGTCGTTTTAATTTCGGGGAACACAGTATCGCACTGGCGTTTTTAAAACAGGAAAGCAACTATTGAACTCCTTCCAAATCCGTACTAGAGCAGTGAGTACAGCGCTGTTTTGCTGTAAGTCTGCATTTTGCTGCCTCCTCACAATACTGAATCAATACTCTCAGCGCAGTATCAAGTCAAGCCCGTGTGATGAGAAACCTCTGTCAAAAGCACAATGCAGTGATGAAGGCAGCAGGTAAGGGCTGCAGCAAGGGGCGTGGCAGGGGCCCTCCTCCCGCGCATGCAGTATGATGAGGTTCTGATCCAGCAGATAAAATCTGCCCCAGCTCTTTGCATAATTTTCCTTATGCCCACTTAACCACACCTGCGATGTAGGTCTCAAGGTGCACTGCATTCCATATTAAAGGTCGCTCTCAGCTTCAAACAATTAAACCACAATCTAGGGGCTAGAGAGGCGCTCAGGGGCTCTTACCGCTCTTGGACTGCACACACAGCTCCTCATGACCACTTTTAACTCAGTCATAGGGGACTGGATGCCCTCTTCATACACATTCAATAAAATAAATAAATAAATAAATAAATAAATAAATCTTAAAATAATAAAAACAAAACCAACAGCTGTGAAGCAGGAGGACCAGGCCGCTGTGCAAAATCAGATAAAGTTTTCTGGAATTCCCTTTGAGAAGACCATTCTAAATCTTTACCCTTGGCCGTCTTCACAGCTAAGACTCATTGTTATAGCTAAGCACGGAGGCCTGCCTCTTTGATTCAGCACCAATGAGGAAGAAGCAGGTGAGTCTCTTTGAGTTTGAGGCTAACCTTGTCTACAGAGTAAGTTCCAGGACAGCCAGGGCTACAGAGACCCTGCCACAGGCAAGCAAGAACAAGAACAAGAAAAGAACACAACAAAAGAAAGGAGGGAATTGTTCTTCTAGTCTTACGTTCTTCCATTAGTTTGGAAAATGACAGTCGGCAACCCGTGGAGCCAGGTCATGTCAGGCTTGATTACAATAAAGCGAATTCTAACTGAGAGGTTAATCAGAGTGGGTACTAGTGAGAGACAATCAAGTGTTTCTGTAAAGCTTCCATAGAATGCTCTCACAGAAAACATAAAAAGCAACATGTAGGCTTTCCAGAAGGAATCTATTGTAGCATTCCAGACAATGGGCTCACTTTCTAGGATTGTACTCATAAGAGTGGACATGCTGTTGACAGGTTCTCCTTACCTGTGAATACAGTTCTTGCCCTCAAGATACAACATGCCGGAGGCAACATCCAAGGAAAACTTCACCAACTGCTTCAGCTTTAGTTCATCCTTCCTCTTCCTCAGAAAGGTCAGAAAATCCCCTCCTGGAGGAAAGGAGGCAGAGAAAGGAGATAAATTGTGGAGGAGCTGCGCGCCATGTTTCTAGCCCATTAGGAGGCCGTAGAGACCGAGAAGCACCGTAGGTTTCACCGTGCTTTGTCCGAGATTCCTATGTGACGACAAAATGGACATGGAGACCGCACACTGTGGGCAGTGGGGCCACGAACTGCCAAACACATCTACTCAGAGACAAACATGTCCCTTTGCGCCTATCTGCACTGATTTAATTTATTGATAGTCTCTAAAAAATTGTATTTTCTCTAATAACAAAAATGGTAGAATTTAAGCAAAATGGTCAAATATTAATATCTAGATTCAGTGACCTACTAAAAAACTAAACTATTTAAGCTACACCATGTGTGGACTTCCAGGCACAGGAAGCTGTACTCTGACAGGCTGTGGTCCTGACACAGGCTTGCTGTTCATTTACTCCAGGTCTGTGTATCGGGCAGAGCCCCCTGATATCTTTCTGGCTGTGAGCTAGCCTCTAACAGCTGAGTCATCTCTCCACCCTCCAATGATGGCTTAGAAAAGCTTTTGAGCCTTGAGCCAGGCAGTGGTGGTGTGCGCCTTCAGTCCCAGCACTCGGGAAGCAGAGGCAGGTGGATTTCTGAGTTCGAGGCCAGACTGCTCTACAGAGTGAGTTCAGGACAGCCAGGGATACACAGAGAAACCCTGTCTCGAAAAAAAAAAAAAAAAAACCAAAAAAAAAAGAAACGCTTTTGACCACCACAGCCCAAGGCATACTATGATACAAACAGTTCATTTTAAGAATTTATTATTATTATTTTAAGCACATATGCACGTATATATGTGTGCCCACAGGCTTCACAAGTATCAAAGTAGGTTGCAGGGTTTGGTGAGGCGGTGGGTGGGCTTTGGAGAGGAACCCCCTTTCATCACTCTCCTAGGGCTAAGGTTGGATTTGGGCAGGAGCTGGGCACCATCTAGAGAGCACCTGCTATTCCAACCTGAGCGATTCTGCAGGCTGAGAGCTGGGAACAACCTCAAGACAGGAGTGCTCATTTAATCTGCGTCAGCACCAGAGCAGGAGAGTCCTGAGGAGTGTGGGAGGGGCAGGCATTGGGCATGCTGTGGAGTGCAGGCCGCAGGAGGCTCCACTCAGGCCATGAAGGGGTGTCATCATAGTTGCCAAGAGTGGATGTCACCCGCTGAGAGAAGTCTTAGCGTTGACAGCTCCGATGGGCTAGTAAGTGCCCACCTACCATTTACTGCTGCAGCCACCACGCTAACTCGGAAGGTCTATGTCACACCTTCAGTGGCATGCCTGCAGCAGGGCAGCTCGTCCTGAGGGCTTGAAAGGTTAGACCTCAGTGCTGGGGCTGCTGCTTACACTCCCACACACTCGGGAGGCACCTTCAGCTCAGAGACTGTACTTCAGAAGGTACAAGCTGGCTGCGCTGCTCTAACAGACTGCTTCCTCCTTACAGGGTAGTACTATAGATTGGGCTCCCACAAGAAGGCTGCCCAACAAGGAAAGCCTCAATAAAATCTGCTAAGGATGTGCAAACAACAGATAGAAGACACTGGAAAAAGCAAGGCAATCCAATCGGCTCCTCCAGGAGAAACTCTCTCCTCTGCTACAGACGCACAGATACGGAGACAGACACAATGCCAGGTGAAAGGACAGAAAGCTTACTGATGAACCTGATCAAAGACCTGGAAGAGGATACAGACAAGCAGATTAATTCAATTTTAGAAAAGATGGGTGAGAAAAGTCAGGAAAAATGAAAAAGTCAGCAACATGACAGAAAAGTCAATTAGGGAAATGATGAAATGAAAATGCAACAAAAAGAAAATGCACTATTATAGACTCGACGAAGTAGAAGAAATACCAGGAACAGAAGACAAGCTCAAGGGAATTCTGTCCTTAAATATCAACAATGGGGACAGAAAACCAAACTTTCCAACACATGATCAACAGGCTGACCTAAAACAATCAACAGGCTAACAGAAGGAACTGTGATAAAAACTAAAGGCATAGGGAATCTATATAGTGAAATTACTGCAGAAAACTCCCCAAATTTACAGAAACAACAGCCCTGTCAACAAATGTTTACAAGCGTGTTGAGAAAGAACCGAGATAGACACGACTGTCCGGAGAAACTGTCCATATGGGAAGCTAAGGCACCAACACTCAAAGCAAAGACCCAATAGTGGAAGCTGTAAGGGAGAGCACTAACTTACAAAGAAAACTACATCAAAGTAGCATCCAGCTCTCAGCAGCACTCCAACAACCCAGAAGAGCATACTAGGGGGAATTTCTAACTCTGAGAGTAACAGGCAGGATAAAGAGCATGGCATCTCTTGGAAAGGTCATAGGGAAGCCTGCACGTGCAAACGCTTCCTAAACCACATCTACACATAAAAAGTTAAAATGCAGCCAAAGTCTGTACTAGACACCAGAGGCTTACGGAAACTGCACATGTCTGAGGGTCATGAAAGCAGAGAGGAGAGCGTGAGTGGGGAGAAGAGATCTTAAGGGAGGGACAGGGAGGGGAAGTAGAACAGTTAACTGTGACACAGTAGATGGGAGATCGAAGAGATCAAGATGGACCAACACCAGAGAGGCAAGGAGGATTGGGGAGGGTTGTGGGAAGGCCATGAATTACAACTAAATAAAACAGTAAGTATGCATGAAATACCACAAGGAAACCCATTATTTGATATGTTAACTTACTGAGAAAGGAAGGAAAGAAGAAAGGAAGGAAGGGAGGGAGGGAAGAAGGGAGGGAGGGAAGAAGGGAAGGAAAGGAGGGAGGGAGGAAGGAAGGCAGCAAGTCACAAGAGAAAAGAAAGCCAAAGAAAGGTAAACTCCCCATGTAGTAGAGCATGTGGTAAAGTTAGGGTAAGCAGAGAGTAGTCCAGTCTCAGGCAGTAAACGCCTCTTCACCCAGACTGCTTATTACTACTAGTACATAAGGAACTGGACACTTCACAGTTCTTAGCTTTTACTGTAAAGTTAGTACAGTGGGTGGAGTTGATTCCTATCAACTTAATTATCATTTTCATTGAGTGCCAAGTTTCAAAAACCTCTTAGACTTTGTTACACATACCATATTCATACATATATGTAGTACACAGTGTGTGACATGTGTGTTCAAGTATCTATACACTTGTATCTGAATGCACATTGCTTAAACTACCAAATATTGCAGTGAATAGCTTGTGCTAGATGTCGGAAAAGAAGGTAAATAACTTCCCTTCTACAGTTCTGTCACAGGAAGGCTTGTTCCTGACTGCGCTGCACATTAAAGCAAGATAGGAGTCTCTGCTTTAGTTACATGTGATAATGAATTCATAAGACAATATTTAATGGGCTTTAATAGCAACTGCTGTTTTACTATGAGACACCACAGCCTGATAAAGTGTATGGATACTTTAGTTGCGCTGTCTAGGCTGTGTTAGCCCATAGAGCCCTGAGTACTTCCTATAACACCATCTATCAATGAAAAGGTACCTACAGCAAGCATGCCCTGGGATGTAGAACACACTTCCTGTGACTGGAGTCATTTTTAGAAAGAAGACAGAGCCATGGCACCCACAGCTGCAGTTATGTCCCACCTGCTCGCCCTCATTCACTGCCATTTCCCTTCATGGACTGCGCCACCATCCTGTTTTGGCTGGATTAGCTTCATCTTCAGTCATGATGGTAGTCCTAGGGTAACCCACCCAATGATGTCCCTTCATCTGCACATGGGACTGATTCAGAGATTGACACGTGGGTCCCTCCAGCCCACTGGGAATCCAGAATATGATTGGAATATACAGAAACTCATTTTTGTTATTGTTGTTTATTTCTAGAGAAGTATCAGAAAGAAGTTTCAATAAATAAAGAAGCACAAAAACCACAAATCTTAGGATGAAACATCTGGAATCTAAAATGTGTTACAGGAGCAAGTGTGACTCTTAACAGTCAGGAGACAGTAGAAGAGATCATAAGTTTGAGTCCAGCTGTTTAGGAAAGTGAAGGGAAGGGAAGGGAAAGGGAAAGGGGGAAGAGGGAAGGGGAAGGGAACAGGGATGGGGAAGGGGAAGGGGGAAGAGGGAAGGGGAAGGGGAAAGGGAAGGGGAAGGGAAGCAAAACAAATAAAAGACCATTCAACCAACCAACCAACCAACCAACCAACCAACCAACCAACCAACCAACCACATAACAGTCACAATGCAAGCACAGTGACAGTTGGAGTCACTGTATCACAAGCCACCTGAGACGCCCTCCCTTCTCCAGTCCCCCAGGCCCCTAGACCGAGGGTTGGCAATAAAGAAAACTGTAGTTCTGCTGATTCTGTACTATTAACTTGGCACAATGGTGTCACGTTGGAAGGATAATTTGGCAATTAACCACAGACCACATATTCAATGCTTTAGAAAAGTAGAACACTCAATCAAGAGGTGGTCACCTTCACCCACTGTAAACCCAGAACACAAGACTAGCATTGGCAGCATTATTCACACGTATTTCTAAGTCCATGACACGAAACATGGGTCTTGCTGTTTTCGTGTTGTTGACGGAGCTCTAAGAAACTGATCATATTTAATGTAAACTCAGATCATGTGAACAGTAACAACTTATCAATTTGTAATTGGAGAAATGGGATTATCAAGGCAATACCACCAATGACTCGTCAGTGAATCACAGAGATATCCTTTTTTATCTGCAAATAATTTTAAAGTTACTAAGGGTACTGGAGGTACCAGCCTCCAGTGACATAGAAAATGCTTAATTCAGCATCCTTGATGCTAGAATGTTAACTTGCTCCATGAGGAGTTTACTTGGTTTAGCTGTATGTAATCATACATTGAAAAACAAACTTGCAATCATGGCAAATACTAAATTACAGTTGGATTTTGGGGACTCTATTTAAATATTTAGAACTCGTGTGTGTGTGTGTACACGTGCACATGTATGTGTATGCAAGTCTGAAGTTGATGTGGGGTGCCTTCTTCTACTGCTTCCCCCCTTACCTTCTGAGACATTGTTTCTCACTGAACCTGGAGCTCTGTTTCATATAGACTGCATGGCCAGTGAGTTCCAGACATCTTCCTGTGTCCATGTCCCCAGTGTTGGGGTTCTGGCACGCACAGCCATGTCCATCCTTTCATACGAGTGTCTGGGATCCATACTCAGGTCCTCATGCTTGCCCAGAAAGCACTTCACTCACCTAATCATCTCCTATCTCCTAGAACTTGTTTTTAAAACTTTGTTTTCTTTAACCATCACTGACAAAAATCATGGATTATATCAAAAATAAGGAAACTGTATGTGGTAGCATAAACTGTGAATGCTGGCTTGTGAACCCCAGACTGAGTAGATGTCACAAGTGGAACATGAGGCTGGGACCAGTGAGCACACTGAAGGATGCGGGTGTGGCTCGGGAGGGTTGGTAGTGCATGGGCGTGGGCTTCGCTGGACATGCATGCTGAGCGTTGCGTGTGGTGAGCACAGGTTACACTACCAACTATCCACCAAGTGGATTAAAACACAGCATCCCTGAAGGCTTAGAGTAAAAAGAGGAAAATTAAAAACTGAAAAACCAGAAGATAAGTTCAGGAGTCTAGCCAATTTCCTGGTTGTGTTTTCTTATTTTTAAAGGATGACTAAGTAGCTGGTTACAGTTAGCAGCGGTCATCTCTGAAATGCAGAGCTGAGTAAGCGGCTTCCCTAGTCCACACCAGTCTTTTCAGGATGAAGTTCCTGAAGGTTTGCATTAGGACCGCAGACTAGCAGAAGCCTTTCCTTCCTCTCCTTTGCAGATTAGCTCTGTGAACACACTCTGGCAGGTTATATGCAGAGTCTCTGGAATTTCTGAGCTACTATTCAAGAGACAGCTACAGTTCTGACAGGCATGATATCAACAGCTAGGAGTGAAACCATAGCCAACTGTTACAAGTCTTCAGGATAGAAGGGTTCTGGAGCCTTTGGAGGTAGTCCCCGGCAGCCTATTTATGCTCCTGAAAAGGGTGTTGAATTTACTTGCCTTGTATTTTCAGGGGAGTGATTTTGATATTACTGAAATTCTAGAAAAAAGAAAGTCTGGGACCAAACCAGCTCTTCTCTAGAAGACAGCCCACTTGTTTTCTTATGAATGGATCCATGGCAGAGTTACATCAGAGGCTGTGTGGCTGTGGTACCTCAAAATTTTTTGTTTTTGTTTTTTATTGGATATTTTCTTTATTTACATTTCAAATGTTATCCCCTTTCTCAGTCCCCCCCTCCAGTTCCAGTGCAAATCCCTATCCTATACTCCCTCCCTGTGCTTCTATAAGGTGTTCCCCTTCCACCCACTCCCACCTCACCTCCCTGGTATTCCCCTAAACTGGGGCTTCAAGCCTTCACAGGACCAAGGGCCTCTTCTTCCAACAGCCATCCTCTACTACATATGAAGCTGGAGCCATGGGTCCTTCCATGTGTACTCCTTGGTTGGTGGTTTAGTCTCCAGGAGCTCTGGGTGGTCTGGTTGGTTGACATTGTTGTTCTTCCTATGGGGCTGCAAACCCCTTCAGCTCCTCCAGTCCTTTCTTTAACTCCTCCATTGGGAACCGTGCACTCAAGGCAATGGTTGGCTTCGAGCATCCCCCTCTATATTTGTAAGGCACTGGCAGAGCCTCTCAGGAGACAGCTATATCAGGCCCCTGTCAGCAAGCACTTCTTGGTATCCACAACTAGGTCTGGTGACTGTATATGGGATAGATCCCCAGGTGGGGCATTCACTGGATTGCCTTTCCTTCAGTCTCTGCTCTACACTATCTCCGTGTTTGCTCCTGTGAGTATTTTGTTCCCCCTTCTAAGAAGGACTGAAGCATCCATACTTTGGATTTTCCTTCTTCTTGAGCTTCATGTGATCTGTGAATTGTATCTTTGGTATTCCAAGCTTTTGGGCTAATATCCACTTATCAGTGAGTGCATATCATGTGTGTTCTTTTGTGATTGGGTTACCTCATTTAGGATGCTATTTTCTGGCTCCATCCATTTGCCTAAGAATTTCATGAAGTCATTGTTTTTAATAGCTAAGTAGTACTCCATTATGTAAATGTACCACATTTTCTGTATTCATTCTTCTGTTGAGGGTCATCTGGGTTCTGTCCAGCTTCTGTTTATTATAAATAAGGCTGCTATGAGCATAGTAGAGAATGTGTCCTTATTACATGTTGGAGTATCTTTTGGGTATATGTTCAGGAGTGGTATAGCTAGCTGGGTCCTCGGGTGATACTATGTCCAATTTTCTGAGGAACCACTGGACTGATTTCCAGAGTGGTTGTACCAGCTTGCAATCCCACCAACAATGGAGGAGTGTTCCTCTTTCTCCATATCCTTGCCAGCATCTGTTGTCACCTGAGTTTTTGATTGTAGCCATTCTGACTGGTGTGAGGTAGAATCTCAGGGTTGTTTTGATTTGCATTTCCCTGATGACTAAGGACGTTGAACATTTCTTTAGGTGCTTCTTGACCATTCTATATAGCCAACTGAGCTCTAAAGTTACCTATTTTCCACCTGAAATACTGCGATTAAAAACAACCCGCTGATGAGTATATACATGCATGGACACACCCATGCTATCATGTGCACTATTGAAGATCACTTACTCGTGCATATGTACACAGGCATACCCATACTACCATTTACAGTACTGACAACCACTACTGTCTGGTGTATACAAGCACAGTGACAGTCAGGCTACCATCTGTACTTAGAACTCAGAGGACAACTCCCAGGATGCAGTTCTAGGGATCAAATCAGGCTATCAGGTTTGGCAGCAGGCACACTTAACAGAAGAGCATCTCACTGTTCTAATAGAGCCATTGTTGCTTAGGAAGAAGGATTCACCAGTGTTTTATGTCTGTGGACACACACCAAGCCTGTCCATCACCTGCCACCCTCTCTATCTGTGGCGGTTGAGGCTCTCCTTACTTTGATGCCAAATGACTCACTTTGGGGTCTTATAGCTTCTTATTTTCCCTCAAGTCTTCTTTTGATAATAAAGAGGGAAAATGGTACAAATTTAATCTCCCATCAATTTTTAAAGAGAGAGGGATGAAAAGGCAGTAAAAATTACATTTAAAAGTATTAAGAATAAAATTAATAAAATATTAAATTGAAAAAGCTAATGTTATCTTCAGGATATCTTCATTGAATTTGTCACTAGTGGGATATTTTAGAAACAGTAAGGTTCTCAAATGAGTGACATCAGTGGCCACTTTACAAGCATTTCACATAACTGTAATTTTGAAACAATTAGGAAAGCAGTTAGATTTTCCTCTGTGCAATTTCACTGGTTATAGTAGTATTTACAATCAGAAATATATTAAATTATCAAACTGATTTATTACAATAATATAGCCAGTCTACTAAAATATTACATCAGTATCCTTGCAAAGATTAAACACTTTCAGCCAAGAGCTGGAAACATCTGTATTAAAGAAATATTAAAACATAAATGTCTTTTCTCAGATTTTGTTTTTACTGTGGTAAAATTCACAGAATAAATTTATTCTCTTAATTTTTAAGCATATAGTTCAATACTATGAATTCCATGCAGCTTGTTGTTCAATTTTACAATACTGAAACTCTACATTTATTTACTGATCGCCCTGCTCTGCTTCCGGCTAGCCTGGGAATTACCATCCAGCTTCTCATTGCTATGAGGCAATGACTTGCAATCCCACCTCATCTAAGTAGCTCACAGCATCTCTCCATGATTCTCCTTCCTGGAATGCCCTCAAGCTCAGCCCTGCTGTGGATTTTCTTCTTTACCAAGGCCCAGTAACACCCAATTGCATGTATATACCACATTAGCTTTCTCCTGTATCTTGACTATTCTGAATAATGCTAAAATTAAACATGCTTATAAAATCCTCTTCTGCTTTCTGCTTTCAGTCTGTACTCAGAAGGGGTAACTGGGTCACATGAAGCGCTAGCCTTCAGTTTTTCAGTAGTCTATTTTATATAGTAACAGCTCCATTTCCCCCCTCTTGTTTTTATTTTCACAGCCTCGCTAACCTCACAGGGCTCCCCTCCCTCTCCTCTGTGACACCTGCTGTCTCCCCACAGCGGCTCCTCTAGCGTGTGGAACAGCACCTGTGGGTGTGCTGACAGCAGCTCCTCCACTGTGTGATCTGCAGTTCCCAGGGGCTTTGTTATGTTGAGTAGCACACACACACGCTCACATATTTATCTTCTTTGGATAAATGATTATTCACATTCTATGTGCATTTTAAAAAATCTGTTGTCATTCTGGTTACTGAAGGTGTATTCTTAAAGACACAGGTCCCTTATCTGGTATGTTCAAACTTCCCCCAGGACACGTTCCCTCTCTTAATTGTGTTCTTCACTGGGCAGAGCGTCCAAGTCTGATACAGTCTCACTTGTCTGTTACACTCTTATGATGCTGGTATCACATGAGAAACCACTGTTCACTCAGGTGCCATGAAACTTCATGTTTGCAAGAAGTTTTATAATTTCAGAGATAATTTCATAATTATAGGTACTCTGTGTGTGCTGCTAGAACACTATTTCTGAGAGCTGGTAATTCAGAAAGAACAAAACTGTATTTCTCCTGCTCTGGAGGCTGAAGTGAGAGTCAAAGCTCCCAGTGGGTCAGAATCTAGAGTGGGCGTGGCCTCTGCTCCTAATACAGTGCTTGGATGCTGTGCTCCTCAGACACAGTCAGCCCTGTCCTGCGCCAGCTCTCAGAGGTTCTCCTGGGCTGGTACAGCGTGTTAGAGGGGCTACTATTTTGAAGGTGGCCATGGACCCATGGCTCGTCTAGCATTGCTCTAGTGTGGGGTTCTGGGACCCTCTTCTTGGGACAGTTGTCCAAAGGCAGCCACACCTCTCTAGCACATGCACCCTGCCAGTATGACTGTTCGCTACAAGGCTATACTTTATAAGGACAGCTCTCACAGAGCACATTATATTCCTCCCCACTGAGTGACTACAGATCTCAAGGATCTGTACACTGTGCAAAGACAGACTAATGTGTTTTGATGTTTTTCTTAGGACAAGTACTTTCATAAAAGTACTTTTCATAAAATATTTGCTAATGTAGTAATATGTGAGTTCAGTAAAAAACAACTCTATATGCTTTAATGTTTAAATACATTTTACTATATAAATCTAATATGTAAATTGTTCCAATTTTGTTAGTAGTGAGTTCTAGGAGCTTAGGTAAGATGAGTAATCTCTGGGTTTCATCATTCCTCAGGAAATTAGGCTGGAATGACTGTCCTCTCAGGTCCATTCTCAAGACAGAAGTGTGGGCATCTTTCAGATCTCTGTGTTCCCTGCTCTTTGCCTAAAGCCGCAGCTTACTGATGGCACATCTGTCTTCCATCCTCATGGCCAGCACTCTCTAATGCTGGAACTACAGGGCGCTTGTGCCCATCACAGACCCTCGGGCTACTTTCTCTGATCATTCCAGCAATCTGAGAATAATAACTTATTGGTCACACACTTTATTCTGTACATTCAACTCTTTGCCTCTGCCACTGGGCCTTTAATGTTAGGTCGCAACACTTCTCTTGCCCATATCCTGAGACAGTAAGCTTTCTTTATAGGCTTCCCACTCTTGCAGACAAATGGAAGTGTCTTGTTTTACAGATCGACAGTTAACTTATTCCTCTTGTTCAGGTTTCCCTTCTTTTCTTCAAAAAAAAAAATCTTTATTTATTTATTTATTTATTTATTTATTTATTTATTTATTATGTGTGTATGTAAGGGGATGTACATGTGTACACAAATGTGGAGGTCAGAGGTCAAAGGTCAATTTATGGGAGTTGGGCCTCTTTTTCACTAGATGGGTCCTGGGGATCGAGCTCAGGCCACCGTCAGGTTTGATGGAAGGCACCTTCACCTTCGAGCCAACTCTGTGGCCTATCAGGCTTCCATTCTTAAGCCTCACCTCCTTCCTCATTGAGCAAAGGTAACTTGCACTGGTATTCTCAGTTGTGAAATGAATCACACATAATTCACTCCTTCCTATATACCTCCTATATGCCACCATTTCCACACAGAACTATTTCATTAACCATTTCTATGCCTTTTTATTTATCTGTCACTTTGTTACAATTCTGCATTTGTGTGACCTTCCAGAGGTCACCCCCATAGTGTATTCTATTCATATTTCATCTCAGGCTCTCAGAAAGCGCAGACTCATGAGTCACTTTGGACAGTATCATATACAAATAAGCATCAGAATCTGTTTTCACTAAAGTGATAGGTTAAGTGCCACAGCAAGACCAACAAAGGGAATCAGACTAAACTTTTCAAGTTACTGCAGGCCTTTTTGTATTGAGTGCTGATTATTTTCAAGCTATGACATGACTCTAAGTAAAATTAGACATGACATAAAAATAATGTGTAAGTAGGACTTTGTTAATTTAAGGAAAAGAAAATAGCTCAATTCTTTCAAAACTTTACTTACTTACTGACCTAGAACTGTACTCAGAGCATGGGAAGGCACGGTACATAGACACAGACTGTCTACATACATGTCTACATACATGTCTAGACAGGCTGGTGAACACATATGTTCTGAGAGTAGATACACTGTCAGAAATAGCAGCCAGAGCAATGGACAGAAAGGGGTTAGGACCGGGAGAGACTGCGGTTGGCAGGGCATCTGCTATTCAGCCTGAAGGTCATGATGCAGGGCAGTGGCTGCAGGGGAAGATAATCTAAATCTGCAGAGTCCGGTTGCCACAATACCTTTTGCCTTCGATAGATTTCTTTCAGATCATTAAGTGTGTTGGGTGCCATCTCTCTATCTGATTACACCGTCTTCAAGCCGCAATGGAGCTGTAGCATCTGTACTGAAACGGATTCCTTCTTCGGCAACATGGATGTGACCTCCCTCTGCTAACAGTGGGAGATAGTTTACTACTGCCAGGAAAAGTTAGGAACAATTGCTATGTTCTTCAACTCATTAAATAACTAGAGCACTGTTGGTCCAGACAGTCTCAATTTCCTGTTTCACTGACAAACCCTGACCCAGAGGCGGCCACAAGACTGCAGGAAAACTGTATACAACAGATAAAGCCTAGAAGAATGTCCTCTGGGACAAAACAGGGCCTCGAGGGCAAGGAAGCAGGAAGAAAAAAAAATTAGATAAGGGGGTCAAAGAAACTGTTTGCTCAAGGTCGCAAAAACTCTTCATCTTTGAAGTGAACCCAGAACTTCTGTCCACCATTTACCCTTACCTGCCTTTCCAGGCCACTGTGACACCACGTTGTGCCGACTGCTGCACAGTCTAACACTGTTCCATAAGAGAGAGTCAGACTTGGGAAAAATTAATAAACATTTCATGAGGCGTTCTTGCTAAGTCACCAGAGTGAGGCAGGTGGTTTGTCTGTTCTGTTGTTTCTGTCGGAGCTGTGGGGCCTTCTTTGCCTCCAAGGGCAGTTTCTATCCCTCTCATCTCTCTTCAGGTGCAGCAGTAGCGGGACACTTCCCAGAGCCACTTACAAAGGCTTTTCAACTTTGTCTTTGCTATTTAAGTAACAGATAAAACAGATCCAGTAAGCTCTGATCTTGGTATTAGAACTCGACTACGGCTGGGGAGCCAGGCACACAGGAAGTACACAATTTATATTTAAAAACTTCCCATCACCGAATGTATAGTAAGAAGTAGGTCCCCAGGGCTGGGGAGATAGTTGAGAGGATAGAGCTTGCTGTGCAAGCAACGGGACCTGAGTTTGGGTCTCCAGCACTCAGAAAAGCTGGGTACTACACATGTCCATAACCTCAGCACTGGAAGGCAGAGACAGACAGACAGCAGAGGCTTGGTAGCCAGTTAACCCAGTGGCACTGGTGACCTCCAGGCTGAGAGACTCTTGTCTCAAAACAAAGTGGGAAGTGGACAAAGAGGACCCTTCACCTTAACTTCTGTTTTCAAATGTACCTGCAAAGGTACAAAGTCAGTCAGTGTCTGTCTGTCTGTCTCTCTCACACACACACACACAGACAGACACAGACAGACAGACAGACAGACAGACAGACACACACATATTCACAAATATGACCTGTAAATATATAGGAACAAGTTAAGAAAATAAACAAGTAAATAAATTGCCGTGGATTGTCATTAAAAATCTGTTGGTAGTATAAACTTCTAGATTAATGGTTCTCAACCTTCCTAATGCTGCATTCCTTCAGATTCTTATACCAACTTGCTATCTTCTTACTCTGTGAACCCCCCAACCAAAAATCCTTTTATAATATCTTAAGAAAATGCTTCATTCTGACTAATTTTCTAAAATGATGTTCATATCTTATAATGGAAATTACTTACTGAATATAGATAGTGGATTGACTATTTACTAATTTATAGGCAGGGCTTCACATTGTAGTCCTGACACCAAAGACGGTCTTCGAGCAGGCAAGGTGGGTAGCATTTAGGAAAGTGTATGAAAAGTGGCCCAGTTTAAGAGATGTGAGCAAGGCTGGCTGCCCCATTTACACATTCCCCGAAATAAAAACTTCAGAATGCACGAGTTGAGCTTAATGTTCCCTGGGCCGCAGAGACACTTAGCTCCGTGTTTACTAGAGTCTGACAGGAAAACTGGAGAACTGGAGACGTATTTGCTCTTTGGTGCTTCTGTCGCTGACACAGCCACTGCTGTTGTGTGAACTTGAACTGGACCGCTACTTGGAAAACAAGCCACAGTGTCGCTTTGTTCACGGGAAGACAGATACTCCTCATCCAGAGTTTACCATTAACGTTACACAGAAAGCGACTTTATGAGACTAAGGAACGGTAATGTAAAGTGGACTTGGAGTTGGCAGTTATCACAAAAAGGCTATGTCCTTATGAGCTACACTATAGGGACTCTGAGTAGTTTCTGAAGTGTTAATGGCTTCCCCTGTTGACCTCCACTTCCTGCTGTTTTCTTTGGCTATAGTCCTCCTGATATGTGCCTGACTTTGTGATAAAATAAATGTCAACCAAAAAACTGGCATAAAATAAGTCCTACACATCTTTCCTGTAAAAGTCAGAATGAGTGCTGTAAAGTTCCAACTAGAAAAATTAAGCTTGAAAAGTTTAGACTGATGAAACACTAAATGGTGTGAGAGTCGATGGATCTCTCTAAACAGCTCCCATTTGTCTTTCCATATTTCTGTTCTGAAACAGAAGAAAATAATAAAGGTGTTTATGATTTATCTCTCTCTCTCTCTCTCTCTCTCTCTCTCTCTCACACACACACGCACACACACACAATCCAAAATAATTATGTTGTCGAAAAAAACTGAAGAAACTAACATTCTTTTAATGCTATAAATGTTTTTTATAGCAATCTCTAATTACAACTATTTATAATCTTGTGTACTTACATATATTTTTAGATGGAGTTAAGAGAAAATGTGAATAACAAGGAAATGACATTTCTAAACCCTTTTAGCCAAAGAACAACGTAGAAATTATATTTCAAAGTTATATGCTTTTCTACACAATACTGATTGATGGATGGATCAGGTTTAAGTAATATGTAATTAATTATACTTTCATTAAATACAAAAGTAAAAAAGTAGGAGGATTGTGGGAATAGCTGTATTTTCTCGCATTTGATTTTTCTTAAGCCTTACATGGTCATATCCTTTAAAATTACTCTTTACAAAACGACAGATGACAGTAGGGTAGAGATGAGAAAGAAGCTAAAGAATCTAGGAAGGTGGCAAATGGAGGGAAAGCAAGGAAACAGAATCACAGGAAACACAGAAACACAGGAGTTTAATAATCAAATATTACTATTAAGTTAGCAATACCTGGTTCAGGCATTATTTAGCTGTGTAATGTAAGTATGCATATACTGTAGAGCTAATCTCTTATGCACTGCGTAAAAGCATATCAATAAAAAGCCTGTGACTAATGACTGAGGCGGGGGGGGGGGGGGAATTCTGGGAAATCGTCAGACCAGGGAGATTTGCCCTGAATGGTGAAGGAGATGGTCACATGAAACTGAGGAGAGGTAACCAACCCCCTAGCAGGACTCAGAATAGAAATGAATGGGTGATTAAGTTATGAGCTAGTCCGGGAACTGGCCAAAGTTTTTGGCCTAAGCATTTATCCCTGAAATATTAAGTTTCAGAGTCATTATTTCCAGGAACTTGTGCATGGGTTGAAAAGTCTGTGGTTACAATATCCTCTCAAGCAAATGTCCAACTCAATCTTGTTTCTGTTTGCACTTCCTGACAGCCGTCAGTACTGCTTGGTCAAGTTGGGTATCGTGACTTTAGTTAAAGCTAAGCACAGAAAACTAATATCTGCTTCAGTTCTTGTCACAATCTACAACACACCGTGCCTAGAAAGTAATCCATGACAGGGACTCCGACCTGCCTTCACAACCGGAAATGAACTGGTTCCAAAAGGTTGCCTTTGCAACCCTTCTACTGTGGACATTCTTAATGGTGTGTTGAGGCTTTTCCTGACCTCTGACCTCCCTTTGGTGAGCTGATGTAACTGTGATTGTACTAACTGCACTGTATACAAGTCCACACACAGAGAGAGCAATCTCCAGGCATCAGGGCTGACTAGACCTGTATGTCCCAGGCAGGGAGTAGCTTTTAAACCCTGTGCTCACTGTGAATCTGGTAAAGCTAATTAGATTTCTCTTTTGACTCACTTCTACCAACCTCTGAAATTCTGTTCCTCAGCTCTGACAACCCTGTGGAATATAGAAGAGTGTCTCTGATAAGCCAACTATACTCTTGGTTTTAGAGCTATGTTCTAATTAAGAAAATTGGCTTTGAATACCAGCTAGAACCTGCTTATAAAGTATGGGATATTGGGTAGCAATTCGTTAGTCTTACTGGGCTTTAGTTTCCCATCTGTAGGATGAAGATATATGAGTTTAGGGATATAACTTCTTGAGTTCTTTGTATATCTTGGATATTAGCCCTCTGTCGGATGTAAGGTTGGTAAAGATCATTTCCCAGTTAGTTGGTTGCCGCTTTGTCTTTTTGACGGTGTCTTTTGCCTTGCAAAAACTTTGTAATTTAATGAGGTCCCATTTGTCTATTCTTGATCTTAGAGTATAAGCTATTGGAGTTCTGTTCAGGAAATTCTCCCCTGTGCCCATATGTTCAAGGTTCTTCCCTAGTTTCCCTTCTATTAGTTTCAGTGTGTCTGGTTTTATGTGGAGATCTTTGATCCACTTAGAATTGAGCTTAGTGCAAGGAGATAAGGATGGGTCAATTTGCATTCTTCTGCATGTTGACCTCCAGCTGAGCCAGCACCATTTGTTGAAAAGGCTATCTTTTTTCCACTGGATGGTTTTAGCTCCTTTGTCAAAGATCAAGTGACCATAGGAGTGTGGATTCATTTCTGGGTCTTCAATTCTGTTCCATTGATCTACATGTCTGTTACTGTACCAATACCATGCAGTTTTTAACACTATTGCTCTGTAGTACAGCTTGAGGTCCGGGATACTGATTCCCCCAGAGGTTCTTTTACTCTTGAGAATAGTTTTAGCTATTCTGGGTTTTCTGTTATTCCAGATGAATTTTTGAATTGCTCTTTCTAACTCTATGAAGAATTGAGTTGGGATTTTGATGGGGATTGCATTGAATCTGTGTATTACTTTTGGTAAGATGCTCATTTTTACTATATTAATCCTGCCAATCCATGAGCATGGCAGATTTTTCCATCTTCCGAGGTCTTCTTCAATTTCTTTCTTCAGAGACTTGAAGTTCTTGTCATACAGATCTTTCACTTGTTTGGTTAGCGTCACGCCAAGATACTTAATATGGTTTGTGGCTATCGTAAAGGGTATTATTTCTCTTACTTCTTTCTCAGCCTGCTTATCCTTTGAGTATAGGAAGGCTTCTGACTTGCTTGAGTTGATTTTATATCCGGCCACTTTGCTGAAGTCGTTTATCAGCTGTAGGAGTTCTCTGGTGGAGTTCTTTGGGTCGCTTATGTATACTATCATATCGTCTGCAAATAGTGATAGTTTGACTTCTTCCTTTCCAATTTGTATCCCTTTGACCTCTTTTTCTTGTCTAATTGCTCTAGCTAGAACTTCAAGTACTATATTGAAAAGATATGGAGAGAGAGGGCAGCCTTGTCTAGTCCCTGATTTTAGTGGGATTGCTTCAAGTTTCTCTCCGTTTAGATTGATGCTGGCTACTGGTTTGCTGTAAATTGCTTTTACTATGTTTAGATATGGGCCTTGAATTCCTGATCTTTCCAAGACCTTTAGCATGAAAGGATGCTGAATTTTGTCAAATGCTTTCTCAGCATCTAATGAGATGACCATGTGGTTTTTTTCTTTGAGATTGTTTATGTAGTGGATATAGCAACATCAAAGGATTCTCACGGTTTATTCTATACCTAGACTCACACATCCTCCTTCAAGGTACAGCCCAATTGTCATTCCCACTCCAGACCGGTCAGATTCAGTGTGGGTCTCACAGCCAGTGACCCAGCCTACTTCGGCCACCTCTTCCTACAACAAAGCCAACCTCTAGGCTTCCGTCAGGTCCTGTTCTTCCTGCATCCACCCACACGTCCACTTTCTGCACTTCCACCAAGTGACTCATACCCAAAGTTCCCAGGTCTGCCTCCTGGGATACAGCCTCAATCTCACAACCAGTCCATCAGTCTTGTCTGGCTTTCTCTTCTCTCATGCAAAGGAGCTTTAGGGTAGAGACAGGATCCTTTCCGCCCACCCATGAAACCACAGAAACAATCCTACATCATATCAATTTCTATTCAGAGCTATCTACCCCTGCATCCTAGCCTGGAACAGGAAGTATATCCTGTTTACTAGCCTAGTCTCCTCTGTCCACCTGACTTCGTTACATCAAAGACATTCCCGACTCTAGACAAAACTGACCCCCACACCTCTTCCTCCTGAGTCTGCCACATGCCCAGAGCTCATCACAGAAATAACAACATGAAAGATCAAGCCAGTATCTGACCACTCCTGTAGAAATGTATGCCAATTATAGTGGAGATGAACTCTAGAACATGGAATTTAAAAGAACAGTTATAAACCTCCTTAAAGACTTCATAGAATTTAAAAAAGACAGAAAGACACAGCTAAATTAAGCTAAGAAGAAAAAGCATAATGAGAATAAACACGAATAACAAACAGGGAAAACAAACCCAGGACACATGAGGATAAGGCAAGACCCGAGAACAAATTTAACCAAGACAGAAACACTGACCAAAACTCAGGCTGCAATGCAGATGAAACCGAAACCCCAAGAGTCCAACCGGAAAACTCATAGGAGAATTCTACAAGAGGAACACATCAACAGAAGACAACAGGACTCAGGGAAAACCAGGGGATCTGGACCAAATAAACAAGAAACACAAAAAAGTTAAAATCACAGGAAAGAACACACAGAAAATGTAGGATCCCACAAAAAAAAAATGAATCCTTCAAATTACAGGCAAACTAAGGGAGAAGAATCTCAAGTCAAGGGCACAAAGCAGGTATTCAACAAGATCACAGAAGAAAATTTTCTCAAACTAGAAAAGGACAGAACCATATAGATACAAGTACACAGGACCTACAGACAAGACCAAAAAGAAACCCCCCATGACATTGTATAGTTAAAACACTAAGAATATATAACAAATATAGTGTATTGAAAGCTGAACAGAAAAAAACTCAAGTAAGGTATAAAGGAAAAACCCATCAAATAACAGTGTAACTCTCAATGGAGACTTTGAAAGCTAGAGAGACTGTAGTGATGTATTCCAAGTCCTGAAAGACTATGATGGCCAGACGAGACTAATACACCCAGGAAATCCATCTGTCAACAGTGATGAAGAGTGAAATCTTTCGGTGATATAAACAGGCTAAACAATTACAGCCAACAAACCAAACCTATGCAAAACACAGGAAACAGTATTTTTCGGCTGAAGAGAAGATGACAGAAAGACAATGGAAAAATATGAAGCCATAATTATAAAAACACAAAGTACCACTGAGAACACAAATACCACCATCAAAACATAAAGTTATTGCTAGTGCCCTTGGCTAACCCTCAGAGGTAAAGAAACCATGGACTTCAGACAGCCCAGAGACCTCTGAGCTGGAACCTACCCAAACGGCCCCTCCCTGAAGGCTAGCTTTCAGGGTAGCAGAGTCATACCTAGCTATGATGGCCATGAACCACATCAAGGACAGCATGGCATGATGATCCTAAGGGTGTCCTAGGTTCTTCAGCAGTAACAAACTCTCTAATTGGACCTGCTCAACAAGAGGGAGGCCATGCCAGGTACTGTAAACCTACTTCCAGTCAAGTCATGGTTATTAGAGGAGACTCAACAACCATTAATTTACTACATCATCATAACTCCTAACAACTTATAAATCTTTGTCCTTATACCCACAGTTAAATACAGAGTTTACCTCTCATAATGGAAACCTCTACAAAAATCCCAACCAATTACAATACAGAGCTATGGAGCCCAGTTCCAAAGGATACATCCATCCATGTCCACACCTAAGGTTCAGAGAACATTGTGGACTAAAGGTCAAAAAGATTATACAAGTCAACAGATAAAGGAGTTTGCTGTGAGACTGTGCCTGCACAATATCAGAAGCTACACCCCTAGAGTCTCACCAACATGACTGAACAAGGATGCCACCAATGACCATGTCACACTGGACAGTAAAAGCCTTTCATAAGCCTCAACCCTGTACAAAGAACTACAGACAACAGAGGAAAGCAGGAATGGGAGAGTATACTTAGGAGCATGTATTTATATACATATATACATGCCATAACAATGACTACAAAAAGGCTATGAATTTGAAGGTGAGGAGGTTGAGAGAGGAAAGAAAAGAGATATATGTAATTAAATTAATTATCAAAAAATAAGACTTAACACAGTATTTTATACCCAACACACTTTAGATACCAGATATTAATTAGTACACCTTGCTAACTTATTGTTTTCCCTTTACTCTGACTTCTCACATTCCTGTATACAAAGTTTCAATATTGTTTTAAGATACTGCATCTTAGTTAGGGTTATTATTGCTGTGATGACAGTCCATGACCAAAAGTCACTTGGGAGGAAAGGGTTTATTTGGGTTATAGTCCACATCCTAGTTCATCATCACAGGAAATCACAACAGGAACTTAAACAGGACAGGAATCTGGACAGGATCTAATGCAGAGACTATGGATGGCTGATGCCTGCTCAACACAGAGTGCTCACCTGCTTTATTACAGCACTTAGGACCACCAACCCAGGGATGGCCCACCCACCATGGGCTGGGTCCTCCTACAATTAATCACCAACTTAAAAAAAGCCCTATAGGCTTGTCTCTAGCACAATCATAGAAGCATTTTCTTAATTGAGGTTCCTTCTACCCAGATGGCTTTACCTTGTGTTCAAGCTGACATAAAACTATCCGGTACACAGTGCTTATAAAATATTCAAAGAATTAGTGAAACTTTTATAAAGTGACTATTTTACTCAGTGCTTAGAGATTTACCCCCATAACTACTAAGTAATAATCCATTTTTATTCCTCAGAGATTAACTGTCTGACCAGTCTTCCATTCTTTACTTGTGCTTTCAAGGAGGAGTATGTGACACTTGTCCTCTGTGTCCACCTGATTTCAGTGACATAATGTCCTACTGTTCTGCTCATTTCCCTCCTGCAAATGCCAGGATTTCATTTCTCTCTTTTTTTGACAACCTAATACTTCAGGGATTAAACATATCACACTATCTTTATACAGTTATTGATTAAGGAACATGACTTAGTCGAGTATATCTCTTGGCTTGTATAAACTCTTCTTCAATCAACAGAGGAATGCAGACATCTCCCAGAACACATACTTCATTTTCTCTGGATACTTGCCCAGTGCTAAGATGGGTGAGTTACAAGGTGGCTCTTTGTAGTTTTCTTCCCTTCAGTTTTTGAGAAGCTCCCATATTTAAGGGCTATTTCTAACTTATGGGCCGAGACATTATCTTACGGTGCTTTTGATTTGCAGTTGGCAGTGTTGGCCATGTTTATGAATTAGGTGCCCATTTGGACATGGTCTTGGAGAGATAACAGTGAAGATCCAGGTACACATTTTAAAGGAGATGATGTGGTTTTGTGACATTGCATCCTTTACACATTCTGGGTACTGTGTTGATCAACAATTCACAACATCTCCTATCCGACCTGCTGCTACAACCCTGATGCTTCCTCTGCCTACTGCTCACAGTCTTCTCCTTAGGTAACTTCAAAGTACCAGAGACCTAGCTGACATATTGACACCTTCTGTAGTGAATTTCCAGTGTAAATTAAAATACACATTTCATTGCAAATGATCATGAACTCATAGGTCAGCTGGTTTAAATTACAGGTATCTACTAAGTTGAATACTACCCCTAAAATATCTGTTTATCTCAGGTTTCAGAAAATCGTCTTACTTGGGAACATTGCCTTTATAGATCTGATTGTCATACCATCATAAGGGATTTGGGTGAATCCTATTACCAATGGCTACTTTGATCTACAGGAAAAAGTTTAGAATTCAGAGACAGAGTGAGATTCAGAGAAGAAAGTAATGTGACCACAGAGACCAAGGTGTAAATGACACGGCAGTCAACTGGGAAACGTCATGGTAGGAACAAAAGCTAGGTAGAGATGAGGAAGAATCAAAAACTGAATATCTGATAAGTATTTATTTGCCAATGTTATATAAAAACTTCAATGTATGTTCTGAGCCACACTAAGGGGACATGAAACAAACTGAATTCTATTCAGCTCTTGTATCTAAGGTTCTGTATCCAAGCATTCAACCATCTGTGGACTGAAAATATATTTAACAAAATATATTTGTACTAAGCATGTGTAGACATTTCTTTATTAGCCTCTAAAAGATACTACAAAACTATTGTGTCTTAACATTATATTAGGGTACTGTAGGTAATTTAAATTAATTAAGAGGATGTGTATATATGATATACAAACACTGCACCTTTTTACTGTAAGTGATTTGAGTATCTGTAGATGTGCTATGCTCAGGGAACCTGGAACCAATTATTTATGGGTTCTCAGGAAAACTGGGACTATATGTATGATATAAGAAACTCCTTACTCATGGATTGGCAGGATTAATATAGTAAAAATGAGCATCTTACCAAAAGTAATACACATATTCAATGCAATCCCCATCAAAATCCCAACTCAATTCTTCATAGAGTTAGAAAGAGCAATTCAAAAATTCATCTGGAATAACAGAAAACCCAGAATAGCTAAAACTATTCTCAAGAGTAAAAGAACCTCTGGGGGAATCAGTATCCCGGACCTCAAGCTGTACTACAGAGCAATAGTGTTAAAAACTGCATGGTATTGGTACAGTAACAGACATGTAGATCAATGGAACAGAATTGAAGACCCAGAAATGAATCCACACTCCTATGGTCACTTGATCTTTGACAAAGGAGCTAAAACCATCCAGTGGAAAAAAGATAGCCTTTTCAACAAATGGTGCTGGCTCAGCTGGAGGTCAACATGCAGAAGAATGCAAATTGATCCATTCTTATCTCCTTGCACTAAGCTCAATTCTAAGTGGATCAAAGATCTCCACATAAAACCAGACACACTGAAACTAATAGAAGGGAAACTAGGGAAGAACCTTGAACATATGGGCACAGGGGAGAATTTCCTGAACAGAACTCCAATAGCTTATGCTCTAAGATCAAGAATAGACAAATGGGACCTCATTAAATTACAAAGTTTTTGCAAGGCAAAAGACACTGTCAAAAAGACAAAGCGGCAACCAACTAACTGGGAAATGATCTTTACCAACCTTACATCCAACAGAGGGCTAATATCCAAGATATACAAAGAACTCAAGAAGTTAAACTCCAGAGAGGCAAGTAACCCTATTAAAATATGGGGTACAGAGCTACACAAAGAGTTCTCACCTGAAGAATATCTAATGGCTGAGAAGCACCTAAAGAGATGTTCATCATCCTTAGTCATTAGGGAAATGCAAATCAAAACAACCCTGAGATTCCATCTCACACCAGTCAGGATGGCTAAGATCAAAAACACAGGAGACAGCAGTTGTTGGCGAGGATGTGGAGAAAGAGGAACACTCCTCCACTGCTGGTGGAATTGCAGGCTGGTACAACCACTCTGGAAAGCAGTCTGGCGGTTCCTCAGAAAACTGGGCATGACACTCCCGGAGGATCCGGCTATACCACTCCTGGGCATATACCCAGAGACTTTACCTGCATGCAATAAGGACACATGCTCCACTATGTTCATAGCAGCCTTATTTATAATAGCCAGAAGCTGGAAAGAACCCAGATGTCCCTCAACGGAGGAATGGATTCAGAAGATGTGGTATATCTACACAATGGAATACTACTCTGCAATTAAAAACAATGAATTCACGAAATTCCTAGGCAAATGGTCAGAACTTGAAAATATCGTCCTTAGTGAGGTAACCCAATCACAAAAGAACACACATGGTATGCAGTCACTGATAAGGGGATATTGACCTAGAATCTCGTAATACCCTAGACACAATCCGCATATCAATAGATTTCTAAGAAGATGGAAGGAGAGACCCCTGGTCCTGGAAAGACTGGATGTAGGGGAACGCCAGGACAGAGTAACGAGAGGGGGTTGAATGGAGAAAAGAGGGAGGGAAGGGGGCTTATGGGACTTTCGGGGAGGGAGGAAACGGGAAAGGGGAAGTGATTTGGAATGTAAATTAAAAAAATAAAAATTAAAAAAAAAAAAAAAGAAACTCCTTACTAATCTCCAAAATGTCTTTCTTCACTGAAAATGCTTGAAATTCCAACAACCTCCTCACAATCTTAAGTTTGCTTTTTTTGTATACCATATAAAAAAGAGTATCTATTTTTAAATAACTACTTTTTCTCTACTCCCTGTCTGATTCCAAATTCTAGTCCTGGTAGTGAGCACCGCAGCCTTCCAAGTAAGTCATGATTCCAAATCACAGTGACTAGAAGCTAGGCCATCCTTCTTTTTCCTCAATCCATATAAAAGGTGTCTTGTTTCTCTAGCAGCTGTGCTTATGGTCTCTTATCAGTGAAACACATGGCTCACATAACACTGTATTTTGAAGCTATTGTTTTGGTTCTTATAGGGAACCTTAAATTTTCTAAGTTTTTTGCCATTAGTAATTCCAGAGTTATATCTCTTCTAAGGGAAGATACACATGCTCACCCACAAAAGCTCTTGGTACAACTCCTCAATGAACCACAAGGGAGATGAAAGCTCTCTGTGCAGTATTAGAAAGGGGTGACTGGCATTTACAAAGGAAAAGATGTAGGCTGACTGTCAAAGGTCCTACCTTACACTCAATAAATGCTTTATTTTATCTAACATTGCTCTAACGTGTTCCTGAGGTGTGTCCTTAGAATTGTTCAACAGCCTTATACATACCTAAAGATCAGACAGATCAAACAGTTTTCACATCTGTTCTACACTCAAAGTTACAGGTATTAATTAAAACATGTACAACATCAAATCTTTTGCAAATGGCATTAAATTTTGCACTTTATTTCTTTGGCTAGTAAAACAATAATCAAACAGAGAAAACCCTTCTTATGGCCCCTCTTTCTCAAACGATGACTCATATGGCCCATCAACCCCGTCTTGGAACGCAGCTTTCTGTCACTGACACTCACATGTCCCTCTTTGGCAGTATTACCTTCACTTTCTCTGTAATGCTCCCAGAACATAAACTGGACTCAGACACTAGTCTGCATAGCTTAACCATTCTCTCCTCAACTACTAAAATTAAGTCACTTATAAACCTGCCTTCATTAACAGGGGTTGAGAGAGTCCCCAGTCAGGCACACTCTGGTCTGCGCTCCACTCACCCTGCTCTCTGACGGCTTTCAGCTTCTGTCACCAACTGCTGCCTATTTGTCTTCTAGCCTTGACCATTCCCTGCTGTCAGCTGAGTGCATCACCTGGGATCCTGATTGGACCATCTGCCTCCCCAGTCCAGTCTACTGACGTATATTTTGTATTGTATTTCCGAAACATTATCTCCTATACTTCTAGCTGCTTTTCCTGAAAAATTGTCCATACAAGCTGCTATTTGTAATTCTACATTGTTTACATCTATGCAATTTTCCCCAAAGAATCTAAAATGTTCATAATTGCAAGTATACTGACATATGAATTAGCAGCATCCTATTAGATAAAAATTCAATTGTTATTAATACTGTGACAGGAGTGTCCAACCTTTGATACTGCAATATGACATTCTCATCTACAAAGTTCAGGCTAGAGCCCTGTGAAACTGAGTGGCACAAAGATGCCGGAATCTCCTCACGGTATTTTAATTAAGGTATCAATGTGTTGCCCCACACAAGGAGATCCTTGACTGCACATGGGCAGCGGGCTCTGATTGGCATGCCAATGTGAGAGGAAATAAAGAGTTCTCAGATAGTTTATAGCTATTTAAAATTCTACCTCAACAATCTTAAGTTCAAATGCTTTGTAAACAGTAACAGATTTCAAAAGAGCATGGATCATCTATCATGAATTACCTGGGCACACAGGAATCTAATAGCCCAGTGAACTAAAAATATAATCCATATTTCTGGTTACATGCCTAGGTTGTTTTTCTACTGCTTCGATAAAACACCATGACCAAAAGCAACTTGGGGAAGAAAGGGTTTATTTGGCTTACACATCCTGAATCAGAGTTCACTGAGGGAAACCAAGGCAGGAACTCAAATAGGGCAGGAGCTGATGTGGAGGCTATGGAGGGGTGCTGCTGTTTATCTTGCTCACCCTGCTTTCTTGTAGAACCCAGTACAACCAGCCCACGGGTGGCCCCACCCTCAGTGTGCTGGGCCCTTCCTTCCCCATCGATCAGTAAGAAAAGGCCCCACAACTGGAGCTTGTCCCCTGGAGGGGACGCCTCCTCTCAGATGAAGGTAGCTTGTACCACCCTGACACGAAGCTATCCAGCACATTATGCCCAGGACAGGTTATTCAGCAGCAGTAAGGGATGTAATGAGAGCCTAGAGTGTCCACTGATGGCACACTGTTTACACAGATCATTCCATTTACTTACAAAGCTGTACGGCTGTGAGCTGTAAAGCAGAAACTAGGAGCCACATGCGACTCCGGTCAGAACAGTCAGGTTTCCACGGGTGAAACTCACCCACAGTGCACCGCTTTCAAAGTGACAGTGTGAGTGCCTCTCAAGTGCTCTGAGGACTTCAGAGTGCCAGCAGTGACAGCTGAGGACCCTCAGGTGTTTTGGGAGGGATTGCTCCCCCAGTGGACTACAGTTTAAAAAAAAAAATCCTGACTCCACAATCACATAACCTGGGATGAAAGACATCTGATCAAAGAAAAACTGCCAGGATAAGAATATAATTTCTGGTATTCTTACTCATAAAGAGTGGAATGCCCTTGTCTTCCACAAAACCACTCAGAATGAGCTTGGTCATCTTATTAATAAGGAGTGAAATCTCTATTCAGTTCAAAACTTCATATGATGTTTGCTTGACCACTTATAAACTCATATCTTATATGTATCTACGTTTACTCAAAATATATTCAAGGCTTTGAGAAACACAAGCCTCATAGGTTGCCATGATGTATTCTAGAAATCTCTAGTTAGGATGTAATTATTACTGATATCTTTCTTCTAAAGGTAAATTTCTTTTTTAAAAAAAATCATAAATCTTTTCTATAACATACCTATTTAGATATTCAAGAGTAGAATTTAGTTGCAAATATGACAGTAAATATACAACTTTTTTACTGAAACATTCATTATCAAGTAGTACATAAACATAATATGTAACTGCTAAGAATAAAAGAAAATTTTCTATTATATAATATATATGCATTATTATATGTATATATTACATGTACATATATATGATAAGTTATCTTTTAGAGAGAACTGTGTTGCAGTCAGCAAAGCTGGAAGAATGGTGCCATCTAAGCCCTCTGACATCTGATATGGAGCTGCAGGTTTGGAGTTTCCCTGCTGAGATCTGACCTTGCCTTGGAGCCAGCATTTCCTCACTGTGTCCCCATTTCCTGCCTTCGAGAAGCTGCATGCTCTGTGCCATGGTGAGGAGAAGTATGTAAGTCTGTGCCACGGTGAGGAAGAAGTATGTAATTCGTTTTTTGACTTTACAGTCAAAATCCCACGGAAACCCTTGGAGAGCAGCAGTCTCCCGGAAGAGAGACCACGCCATGAGAGAACGGTATCAGTGACTGAAATCAGGCTTCCACTGTTAGGACAGTCATCACTCCACTACCTAAAACACACAGCACTGGGAAGACAAGCCAACTGTTCCCGACGTGACTTGCAGGCTGTAAATCTCTCCATCCTGTGTGCCCTTCCAATCTTGTCCCCAGCAGGCCTCTGCAGCCTTTCTGCTTTAGTCACCCTCTCTCCTTCCTCTTCTTCAACACCGAGGTCCTTTGTGCACCTCACACATTCTGCACATGCCAGTCATGTGCTTTCCCGGCTCTGTCAGAACTAGACATTTACTCTTCAAGTCCCAAGGCAAAGGTCATCTTCTCACAGAAGGATCTGCGGCCCTGAAACAAGGCATCAGCAACAGTGGCTCTCTGAGCAGCACTTTCAGCTTTTGTTTTAAAGTAAAATTTAACTAATAAATGTATGATTGCTAAAGGTATGCCTGCTCACTGTTTATCATTTAAGTAACTAGCTCAAATCTGAGAATAATAGATTTATAAAGGATGGGAAGTCTTTCGAAAAGAGTGCATTAATGAACATCAAAGTCACTTAAATACAGGATGATACAAGATTTTCAAATAAAACACTATCACTGTATTTCCTGGGGTTGTCTTTAATTAAAACTGACTGGCTTTGATTAAATACTGTGCTATGAACATAGAATATTATAAAAAGGATAATAAACTCCACTGTATTGAATCCTCACTAGTTACAAAGAAAGAGAAATAATGATTTTTGACAGAAGTAAATAATTTCAATGATTATTTAAAATACTGTCATGTTTTGTCCATACAAATTTCTTTTTCTTTAAGCACATTTGGAGCTGTAAGAAAAGCTTCACAAAGCTACACATTAGGGAGTCTATCCTTTCACAAATAGCAGAAGAATATTGTGGGTACTAACTGTAGAAGGTGGGAGGAGTTCTTCCTTAATTTATAAGTCAACAGAAAAATAAAAATTCATGTACTTGTGCATAGCAAATAACACTTTAAAGATAAAGTCACTTAGAAGTCTTTACCAACAATCTGGAAAACACAGACTCACAGACATATTAGCATGCAGAGAAGAGACCAAGAAGCGGGCAGCAGGCACTGGCTGGACCGCCTTAGGCTCCGGTCTGTTGTGTCACACAGTCTTCTCTTTACCACCTGTCTTAATGTTTTTACTTTGAAGGCACACACTATCGTTTTCTAAGTTTGACACACAAAACCAGGCTAACAATATCAGGTAAAGAGTTCATCTTCTAAGGGTTTACTACGCCCTCCACCTCAGGCATAGCTGTGTCAGGAATCGACACACACATGTATAAATAGGGACAATGGCAACCCACTTCAGTTCTACATGAGAGCAAATGAAGGCCAATAAAGACAGTGATGTTGCCACACGTGCAAAATGTTATTATTCTGATGGCTTCTGTACTTGCTGGTTTTGTGTGTCAACTTGACACAAGCTGGAGTTATCACAGAGAAAGGAGCCTCCCTTGAGGAAGTGCCTCCATGAGATCCAGCTGTGGGGCACTGTCTCAGAGATCAAGGGGGAAGGGTCCCTTGTGGGAGGTGCCATCTCTAGGCTGGTAGTCCTGGGTTCTATACCACAGCAGGCTGAGCAAGCCAGGGGAAGCAAGCCAGTAAGAAACATCCCTCCATGGCCTCTGCATCAGCTCCTGCTTCCTGACCTGCTTGAGTTCCAGTCCTGACTTCCTTTGGTGATGAACAGCAATGTGGAAGTGTAAGCTGAATAAACCCTTTCCTCCCCAACTTGCTCCTTGGTCATGATGTTTGTGCAGGAATAGAAGCCCTGACTAAGACAGTTTCCAATGACAAGAGTCTATACAACTCTTAACATGAAGTACAACCTTCACAATGAATTTGGGGAGATAAATACTTTAATGTTATAATATATCTGAAAATATATAAGGTAAAATAAAAAGCAATGAAATGAGAGATTAAAAATGACCAGAAAACTCCTGAAGAAAAGAGAGAAGGAAACACCAAGTGGAATTTCAGAACTAATTAATCTTGATAGAGACAAACTAAGTAGGAAGCAGCTAGAATACCAATAATATCCTGTAAGTTTTCCCAGAGTCATGAAGGAGGACAAAACCCAAGAATATCATAAGCCTGTCCACCTGATACAAGCATGTAGGCCTGGGGACCTGAAGTGTCTTCCACAGTAGTCATTAAATTTGACATGGACCAAGGTCCTAGTCACATTATTTCCCCTTGGCAACAAAAAGAAAGGGAGGAACCTGTTCATTTCAAAGTAAATATCACAAATAGCTCAAACTGATGTACAGCCTCAGTCTGATCTTCAAAGCTTGGTTTTTGAACCACATTCCTTTTGCACCTCATCCCCAGGCACTTTTAGTCCCTGCCTCGCCCCAAGGCTGATGCTCCAGTATCCAGGGCGCCCCGCCCCAGGCTGATGCTCCAGTCAGTATCCAGGGCGCCCCGCCCCGAGCTGATGCTCCAGTCAGCATCCAGGGCGCCCCACCCCAGGCTGATGCTCCAGTATCCAGGGTGCCCCACCCCAGGCTGATGCTCCAGTCAGTATCCAGGGCGCCCTGCCCCAGGCTGATGCTCCAGTATCCAGGGCGCCCCACCCCAGGCTGATGCTCCAGTATCCAGGGCGCCCCACCCCAGGCTGATGCTCCAGTATCCAGGGCGCCCCGCCCCAGGCTGATGCTCTAGTCAGTATCCAGGGCGCCCCGCCCAGGCTGATGCTCCAGTATCCAGGGATGCTTAGCTGCTGGGACCCACCTACTTTGGCCCTCACTGTCATCAGCCGTTACTCAACTGGCTTCTAAAACTTGACCACGCATCTACACCTGTGCTTCATGCTCACTTCATGCACTGAGTCTAGTGTGCATTTTGCCTCTCTGTTCCTTTTTGTAGGCTTTTTGGTCAGTTTTCTTCTGGCCAAGGTACGTTCCACATTTGCCACCATCAAAGTTCAGTAACTTTCTGTGAAGATGACAGAAAGACCAACAGAGCTCCTAGTTTTAAGAACATTTCAATAATACCCAACTGAAAGAACACTGCTACTCCTGAGTTCAGCCTCTGACCTCCATAAATATTAATATACAAGGTGCATGTCTTTGACGAAATTGAGATGATTAGATCGTTCTAGGATGTAGGTTCTGAATACAGACACTGTGTTAGAAAACTGACATGACTGCAGATAGAGGTCAGAGCAGACGCTTTCCTGCTCGCCAGCCCAAGCCCCGCCCAAGGCCTCGGGAGCTCTGAGAATGCTCCAGTAAGAGCACTGGGGTGGAAAGGATGCAGCTGATGCTTCACACGGGTGGGACTGTTAGGAGCTATGAGGCTGAGTCTCCACCTGGGTCAGCATCTCGCAGGAGAGGCTAGTCACACAGAGACCGGAACACTCACATCATCTCAACGTCACTGCCAGGAGGCCACTTCTGTTGACAGGTACAGCAGGTGTTCCCAGGAAGAGGGATCAAGAAAGGAAATGGCCTCTCGCCTCTGAGTGCTCACCTCAGGGCCCCCTTCCAGCCCTCCCTAGCTTGGACCTGCACATACTATTACTTTAGAGGGTCACGACCCCACACTCTTGGGAAGGGGCTGGGGCTGGATGGACTGACAGCTTCCTGTATTCACATGTGTTTGAATTTTTAATTTTAAATAAGATTATAATATTAAAAAATGTAAGAAAGAGGAGTATTCTGACACCTTTGGCTAATGCTGACAAATATCTGGTGTCCACATAATAGCACCTGAGTAAGTACCTGCAATGTTTTGAAAGCCAAAAAACAAAGAGCATACATGCATGCATACATGCACACATAGGCATAAACACATAGACATACATATACACACATACACAAATACACACATGCATGCATACACAATAGGTAATATACGTTCATCTCTGCCTTCAATGTATTGTGCATTAAAAACAACTTCTATTAAGCTGAGCTTAAAGACTCTAATCGTACCACCTCCCCAATGTCTCAGTAACTGTTTTTTTATAATTCTAGTAACAGAAATTTCCAGATTAATATGTGCTGCATACATTACTGGGGAAATGGCAAAATAAGTCATTTTAATATGAACAGCTATTTTCACCAAAATTTATTAGTTCTATATTCATAGGATTGTCAATAATAAAACAATTTTTCTTATCATTTAAAATATTATTTTAAACTTTTTCTCTGACAAATCTCAGACTTTTCCAAGTATAATCATGAACACAAAAATGATAAGTCATTAGAAAACAGGAATGCTTATTTGTATAGAAGGAGGCACACGTAGTCATAACTCCTACACTGTCCTTTCAATCAAGGACCTTCAAGTACCATTAAGGAAGGCATTTAGAAATCAAGAGCTCAGAGCGGGAGCGGATAGAGAACACATCATTCCATTCACCATGTGTCAGCTGCCCCCGCATGGGCCTTCTGCACACGCACAGCCACTGTGGCAGGAGCCCTGCAGATGCACACGGCCCCTGGGCCTTCTGCACACGCACAGCCACTGTGGCAGGAGCCCTGCAGATGCACACGGCCCCTGGGCCTTCTGCACACGCACACCCACTGTGGCAGGAGCCCTGCAGATGCACACGGCCCCTGGGCCTTCTGCACACGCACACCCACTGTGGCAGGAGCCCTGCAGATGCACACGGCCCATAAGGCTCTGCTTCAGCGACCTCAGAGCTCAGTGTTTACAGCAACGGCCCAGCACCTGCCTCTTGAAGCCCTGCCCCAGACATGCAATGCGTTTCCTCTCCTGGACTGACGTCTCTGGCATTTAACTCAGCCTCTGGAAAATGACACCCACTAATGTGCATGGTCACTAGAAGGGAGTGGCGGATTCAACAAGACAGAGGGAGGGGTGAGAGGCAGCAGGTTACTGACTATGAGCGGTACGTTAGGGCTGCTGGTGTCTCCGAGCCGGCCACTTCACACTACTTAGTTCATGTCTGTGTTAGGCGGCTAAGCTGCAAATGGAGCTGCAAAGAGATACAAGCTAAAAGATGCCATCTTTCTGAAGTTGATTTGCAAACATCTCACGTTCTACCAAAAGTATCAACTGTGATATTAATAATGGCAAGTGTGCACACTCCTACTTGAATTATAAAATTCAGGCAAATATGTAATTTACAAAATAGTTTCTCAAATTGAAGTCTTCACTTCAGTGTACCACTTTATAATTATATAACTTAGATCACATAAGTTGTGATCTACCATATACAAAAAACTTAAGTTCCACAGAATTGGGGTTTTTGTTTATTTGTGATATTATAAACTTCAGACAGATATGGTAGCTCATGCCTGTAATCCTAGCACCCTAGAGGCAGGCATATGCGAGTATGAGGTCAGCCTACTCTCTTATTAGGGTTACATGGGGGAAATCCTATCTCAAAACAACTAAGAAATTGCCAGGTGGTGGTGGCACATGCCTTTAAATCCCAGCGCTTGGGAGGCAAAGGCAGGCAGATCTCTGTGAGTTCAAGGCCAGCCTGGTCTATAGAGTGAAGCAAAATTCTGGACAGCCAGGGCTACACAGAGAAACCCTGTTGTCAAAACCAAAAAGCAAAAACAAAAAAACTAAACAAGCTATAGCAATTACACATTTTGTAAGAACGGTACTTTGAGAATTACTCTCCTGTCCTTTTCCTTGACGTCAGCACTGACTACTGTGGAGTGATGCTCACCTGGAGACAGGTGAACTCTACGTAAGGAAAGATGACAACTCACGGCTTAAGGCTCTCTTAGCGAGCCAGGAGAGCCAGGAGCCACATTCCGCAGTCCTTTGTCAGCTGTGTGTGTCCTTCCTCTATGAAGGGTCCCAATGGAGGGACTTAGCAGGACACCTGGGACTGTCACTGCCTGTGACTCTGCAGGTCAGTTCAGAGCTGTGAGGGCACACGACTGACATCAAGAGTGTTAGAATCGAAGGAAAACACTAGATTTCAAAATGACTAGAGTAAATGCTTACTTTTTAATATAATTACTCTTTTGGCAAAAACATGTAATGAAACATGACTTCAGGAATTATAGAATAGAATAATTTTTAAAAAAATTCTGGTAACTGAAAGATTTCTCCTGGATGCTCTTATGAGATGGATATTAATAACCATATCTGGACTCCTAACCCCAAATATTCAGATAGTATAAACCATATAAACTTGATTTCCTCTTTTAAATCATACCATTAAAGTGAGATATATTTTCACAATGTCTAAACCCCACATAAACCCTGCAATAAACCTAAGAGTTTCAAAGCTATAAGTCATTTTTAAATTCAGTTAACTTTGTAGGTTTGTCAAGGGCTATGTATCTGTGTGATCTGAAAACCAATATGAAATCACTTCTATGGAGACATGAATTCAAAAGAAGGGGTAGTCACCAGAGTTTAGAGAGAATAGAGTGGGGACTGGCGGCCTTCAAGCCTTTCTAAATCCGTGGTAGTTGGGGGTTCGTGGTGTGCAGGCTGCTGCCCAGGGCACTGTCTGAGCTAACCACAGCCTCTCAAAACAAGCAACAGCTGCCTGGACTCTAAGCGTTCCTTAAGTCTGTCTTCATCTGCAAAATCAGGAGTCATCTGGTTCTAATGCTGTCCTGCCCTGGTGATTACTTCCCACTGCCATTTAGAACTTTCTTTTGGTTCTATTTATCTGAGAGTCAGGAAGCAAGCAGATTAAGAATTCCTAACTAGAGATGATGTGAACCAAGACAGAGTCTGTTCAGAGTATTCAGGTTACACTGGAATCCTCAAACTCTCAAACATACATATCCTTTGGGTTTGTGATTCCAGAGAGCTTACTTATCTGACCAGGGCAGGAGAGTTTTAAATTTTTGCACGCCGGACAATTACTAATGTTGTTTAAAATGGAGTCGGTGCTAGAATGGGGAGAACAAAAGGCAATGTCCAGCAAAATGCCGACAGCTGGGAAATATTTGGCGAATGTATGAAATATATTACTGTCCTAATCATGAAAGAATAAACACTACCTGTCTATTTCATTATTGTGGCTTTTTATAAAAAATGGGATACAACAATACTATTTTGAAGTAGTATAAGACATTTAAAATACTCAAAAAAGGTAACAATTATGTTTCCTATAGTCAGAGCAGAAATGTCCTCTCTGACCCCTGTGTCTGGTCTGGGCGCCATCCTGGTAGCACTGTGAGGTGGCGAAGGGCTGGGCACATGAAGTAGCCTGTCCTGTGAGGCAGGCCATTGGACTGAGGGAGAGCTGGGAAGGACACCAGGAGTCCTGCCTCTCTTCCTTTATTCCTAACCATGAAACCAATACTTTGCTTGATGCTGGGCTCCTATCAGGATGAGCTACCACAGGCCAAACGTAAGAGAGGAGGCCATGATTTTGTCAGTTCCTTCATCTGTGAAATCAGGTTCTATGCCTATCTGTTCCTTTGCTGCTGATTAGGGAGGTTAGCACTGTAAAGTGGGGCATTCCTTTACTTTGTGTTATGCTGAGAAAGACAACAGGGCCGTAGGACAATCCTCTTTATAATTTCTTTGGGAACCTCCCCAGGGTTCACATAATGAGTTATATATGACCCCAGGAACATACTTACTGAGTCTTCAGACTCTTGCAGACATCAGGATCCTTTGGCTTCTTTGAGACTATCTATACTAACCTGTGACTTAAAGTAGTTTTGATAAAGAATGGCTAATATCTTAAGCATCTTTTTATATACTTGTTAGCTATTTTTATACCTTCATTAAATAAATATCTATTCAGCCCACTTTGATTAAAGTTGTTTTTCCTCTATTGGATTCTATGAATTCTTTATAAACCATTTATTATATTTATGGTTTACCTACATTTTTTTAATCCAGAATCTGAACACTTTTTTTCTTATTTATTTATTTAGAGAATTTCCTTTCCAGTGAGCAATTTAGTTTGATACAGCATGTCTATTTTTGGTTTTGTGGCCTGACCTTCTGGTATGACATCCATTAAACTCACTGTGAAGGCCAAATTCCTAGGGATTCCCCCAGGCTCTCTTCCATGGCATATATAACCTGACACTGAGAATTTTAGTCTGCTTTTAATTGTTTTTTTGTATAGGATATGATTCTGACTTTATTCTCTGCATATGGAAATCTTCAATTTTCCCTGTACAATTTATGAAAGAAACTACTATTCCTTTACTATGTCTTGCTTCCCCTGACAAAAATAAGTTGAGCATATATTTTCTTCACTGCTTCTGGGGACTTGTAAAATCATCTCTATCAAAATGGTGTGATACCGCATGAAGAAACCCAAGAACAGAAAAGAGAGATGCTGATCATAGAGTCAAACACATACTATTAAAATTAGAAACTTTTGTAATAAAATCTTTGTGGCCTTGTGCTCAAAGTTATCTTAGAAATACTACCAAAAGCAGGATCCATAAAAATGTAAATTAAATTTCATCAAAATTAAACACATCTGTTCTTCAAAGAACACTTAAGAAAATAATAGGGCTGAAAAATCTTAAGAGAAAAATGATATATATTCATCTAAAGTGTGAAAGAATCAAAAAGCAAATGACCAAACTTAAAAAAAAGGACAATGATTATAAAGATACGAGGCCAAAGAAGTTCTAGAAATGTTCTACCCCAACACACATTAAAGATGCTCTGTGTTTTTATGCAGCCAAGAAAGGTAGTTAAAACCATAAAAAAGCCAGGTGTGGGTGTGGTCACCCCTAATCTCAGTACTTTAGGACAGAGGCAAGCTGATCTTGGTGTTCAAGGAGAGTCTGTCTGGTCTACATAGTCCAAACAAACAGAACACATAACAAAGTACCTCTCTATAAATATTAGTAAGGCTTAAGAAAAGAAAGCAGGCATTAGGGGAGGGTATAGGAGAAACAGAACTCTCATTACATGTTGAATAAAATATAAAATAGTATGGCCATTCTGAAAAGCATATTGTAATTTCCCAAAATTTAAGCATAAATATCATACAATCCACTTAATTCACTTATGCATCCCAAGAAAAAGAAAGTACATTATAATACAAAAACATGTGCAGGAATGTTACATAAAATGAAGCAACCTAAAAGTCTTTCAAAAGCAAAATAGATAAAGTATGGTATAGTCACAAAATGAGATTCTACTCAGCCATAAAAAGGAATGGAGTATGGTATCCTTAAGACATGGATTATGAGGAAGCAGAAAAGGAAGGGAAGAGGAGAACTAGGGGTTATACAGGGACAAAGACAAAGTACCACACGTTTATTTCACACATGTAGAATTCACATTTGGCTATTTACATGTATACACACACACACACACACACACACACACACACACACACACACAGGAGAAACACTGAGGAGAATGCAGGGATCAGTGAGGTGGAGAAGGGCAGGCAAGGGCAGGAGAGTGAGGACAATAAGCAAGGTACAGTAAGTGTATATGGATGGTGCATACAGATGGCAATGCCCCAAAAAAACCACTACTCTGTATGCTAAATAAAAAATAAAATACAACAGTTGACTAATCTCATCTAATTATACTAAACACAAGACCCTAGAAAGAAGAATAAATATGTGCTGCACAATGCCACGTGCACACTGGTCTAAGGAATGCCAAGTAACAGGATGGGTGGCGAGCAGATCAGTAGTTGACTGGGATGGTGCAGAAAGGTCAGAGAACTCCAGAGAGACATGAGAGAATGAGGGTGACGGACAGACCTGCCCATGGCCTTGCTGTGGTAAAGGCTTCAAAGGATTATATAAATGTCAATACATACACACTTTATACATGCTCTTTATAGTATATCAGATACATCCCATTAAGCCAATTTTTAAAAATGAAGGTAAAAGAAAAACATGGTCATTAGAAGGGAAAATGTTATCAAAAATGAAGTGATCTTCACTCTTTAAATAAAATGGTTGATACATTTTATGGCCAAGGATAAAACAGTCTTTCGAATTAAATTTAAAATTTTAGAAAATATGCTTTTGCTATGATGAGCCTGGGAGTGTCCCCATTACTTTTCTAATTAGATTTGTGACATTGATAAATGTGCTCTTTGGACACGGTATAATGAACTATGTCACTGTAGAAAGATCTGTATTCTATAATGACCTGATGTTTTCCAAATGACTCAATCATCATGCTACAGAACATGCATGAGCAAAAGATACATTTTAATTGCATATCAGCAAATGGACATAATTAATGTACTCTTGTGTGAAAAGCTCATTAATAGGGTTTTGGAATCCATAATGCAACTAGTCTTTATGAAAATCTACTGTGGTGGGTGGGACTGAAAGATAGTGGCCCAAATTTGCCCTACCCTAACCCCTGGATACTATGTCCCTTGTCAGATGGTCTCGCATAAACACATTCAAGTCATATGACAGAGTTGATGTCTATATAGGGATATGCTCTAAGTGGAACTGATCTCACATCGGTTCTCCAGCTGGTAAGAAACGTGTGAATTTGAGAAATGTAATGCCCTTGAAGTATCTGGCATGCCAGCTACGTGCTATGAGGATGCACAGAGCATGTAAGAAGGAGCTGGGGTATGGCTGGCAAACCAAACTGAACTGAAAGTCACCAGCAGTGCAGATGTCAGGACTCTGCAAATACCTGAGCAGTCCTGAGTAGATTAGCCACAGAAATATCTAGATAAGAACTGTGCCTGACTCAACATCTAATGGGCACTACAGTGAGGTAAGACCTGAGCTACTTCAAGATCCTAGCTACTCGAGTTTGTTAGACTTCACACTTATCACTCAGAGTGGGCATCAAGCTGAATGGATCGCTTTCAAGTTTTTATCACTTCTCCAAGGAAGTGCACACCCACATCCAGGGGAATGTGCTTGAGGACTGTTTGAAAAACAGAAAGGAAAAAGGAAAAAGAAAACAAGGAAAGAAAGCAAACTAAAATTCAGATCAGGGCTGGAGAGATGGCTCAGTGGTTAAGAGAACCAATTGCTCTTCCAAAGGTCCTGAGTTCAAATCCCAGCAACCACATGGTGGCTCATAACCATCTGTAAGGAGATCTGACTCCCTCTTCTGGAGTGTCTGAGGACAGCTACAGTGTACTTACATATAATAAATCTTTAAAAAAAAAATTCAGATCAGATAACCCATGTGAGTTTTACAAAGGGGAATGCTTCCCAGCCATGGCAAGGCCAGGCAGAAGTGACTGATTACCAGACAGTGACATCCCAAGTTACATGACTAGGGAAAGTCACATTCTGAACAAGCGCTGTGGCATGGGAGGAGGAAAGGCAGACTGCTGACTAGGAGTCCCCTTCATTATGTGTGCAGAGAGCAGAGTTCCCTTGCCCCTGCACTGCTGAACACTTGCTTGGCTGCTGTACACACTGCCTTTGGCTTGTCTCAGCTTACACTTGCATCTAAACCTTTCGTCCATGCTGGCAGTATCTCATACTAACCTAGACCTACCTACTACGTAACCTAATACCCCTAACCAAATATCAGCATGTGTTTATGTTTAAACATCCTATATAGTAAATATTCTTTAAGTTATATAGAGTAAAATAGAGAATATATAATTACATGCAATTCCATTGTTCCTAAGTTGTTAGACTATGTTCTTTCGCACAGATCATGACGGAATACAACATACCTAATAGAGACAATGCCATTTTGATGGAGTTAGTGATAATCTATGTGTGCTGCAGTCATGTTAATACCTAGAGTACACTCCAGGAGCAAGCAAACTAGTGTGGTAAAACAGGATGCTAACCCTAAACTGCAGAAGCATTTTATAGGCCATATTGAGCAAGGGATCTACGACACTGGGTTTACTCCAAGTATTTTAATTACAGTCACAAATACTTTTGATATTCCTTTAAATGTCTTCTTATAAAAGAAGTTAAATGACACACTGAAAGGGAAAGCAAACCCTTTTCGGCTATGAAGCACTGCAAACTGTTAAGGTCAAAGTTCAGCCTATTTGTCAACGACAGGATGACAGAAAATCATCAAACAAACATCCCATGCCAGTTTGTGGCTTCCACACTTGTTGCTACAAGTTGTTAAAGACCGGGAGTGAGACACAAAGCTTCCCTGGTAGTTCAGCCATGAGAGAAGCACCTAACTCACACGCCACCGCGGAGCACCAGGAGATTTTTAATGAGAGAGAGAGAGAGAGAGAGAGAGAGAGAGAGAGAGAGAGAGAGAGAGAGAGAGAGAGAGGAGACAGACTCTGGAATGGCATACAAGGATTGCAGGCTGGGCGGAATTCGCAGTGCTGACGAGTCACTCTGACACTCAGTTTTCCTAAGCAGCATTTTACACATAAACTTTATATATGACTGAACTCGATGTGTAACTACACTCTAGTAAATCTGTCTCAAAAGTGTTGGCTGACATTTTCTAGAAAATAGAAACATGTTATGGCCTATAAAAATATTGAGTATATATGCAGGCTTTGTTATCAGGAAAATGTTATGCAAGACTCCTTGGACACTTTACAAGGAAATATCAGAGAGTGGATGTAAAAAGGCAATAAAACATGACATTAAAATGTCATCAAGTATACCTCTCAGATGGCATTACCTGGGACCAGTTCCATAATGATGTAGACAGGCTGTCTTTGTGTGCACACGCCTATAAGTTTGACAATATTGGGGTGATCATATTGCTTGAGAATTCTAGATGAGAAAAAAGTATAGAAGTTTATCAGTTGAACAAAACAAAGCTTTAACTTATGATAATGAACAATGTATGCAATTAGAATATTCTTTAATTTTATGATCAAATTTAAAAACATCAGTGTTTTTTCAAATTCTGGTAAGAGAGATGCATATCGACAAGCACTGATAAATATGGAACGGCACACCACAAGGGCAAATGAGCTGATCATTCTTAGACAATCATTTAAAATTGGTACCCACTGCGAGAATGCTTAGTTATCAGACATAGTAGGAAGGACACGTGGAACTCGCTTCAGAACATCTAGTGCCAGTCAGCCCCAAATCACCCCACATGGTAACTGTTACAGACACTGCTTCACTACATGAGCGGTTTCACATGGCAGACACAATTTTTTTAAAAAAAGGGCAAATAAAAGGATCAAATACAGTTTCAACATAGGCTGGGGCTGAACCGGTGTGGAGTTAATTTGAGTAAACACAGTATTTCAGTAGGGGTTATAAAGTAAGAAGCAATTGTTAGCAGGACCTCAAGCATGGGCGTATAAATAGAACAAGTCCCTTAAATCCCCTTTACCTTGATATTATAAACTCACTCCCATGGGAAAATTGCTGCATTCTTTACTATGAAAATGAAAAAAATAACTAGAGGAAAAACTGTGTTTTGTGCATATACAAATAAAGAACTCAACTCAAAGACAAACATTTTAGATGAAAAATATATTGTGATTTATAAATGAAAATAAACTAGGAAAAAATTCTAGAAACAAAGAAAATACCATCAATGACTTGGTAAAATTTCTAATAGAAATTAAAGTTCAAGTTTCAAGAATATTGCTGTTAATATAAAATGTCCTTTGTAAGGCTGGAAGACAGTAATAAAGACACTGCATAGAACAGCTAGCTATATAATAAAACTGGTGTCTATAAAGAAATACTCAAAAGCTTGAATGAACAGAACTTACATTTCTTAATCAAACATCATGATTTTGGTTAAAAGAAAATGAAATGATTTAGCTTACAATAAGATAATCCTAAGTTTAAAAGTGAGAATAATGTTAAACATCCTTTGACCCTAAGAATTCATGGAGCTTCCCAGCAGTAGGACTGTGTATTTGGTTACAGAAACACACCTCTCAGCAACCGAATTGCCAGTACTGTACATGAGAAGACTACAACTCCGTTCCTCGGACAGTATTTAAGGTGTTAATACTTAACGTGAGTCTATGGCCACAGAGGTTTTAGATCATCCTGGAGGTGTGCGCTAAGGGATTCATGCACAAACTCCAGCATTCTCACTGCTGCTTGGACTTGTCCTCACCACTCTGCCGTAGCTTCATCCATCTCCCACCAACATTTCTGCCTAGCATCAGCTGTGCAATTATATTTTCATTTTTAAAATATGCAATTGATATACCTGATTATATAAATAGCAGACACATTTTAATTATCTGCAGTACAGGGATAGTGAAGACAGACATTTGATTTTAGTTGAGAATATAATATAAAGAAGTCACCTCAGGAGAGAAAGGGCATGCAGTGCTTCTCAACAATGCCAGACACAAAACAGAAAAAGAAATCTGAGGTTCTCAGAAAGGAATCAAAGTTACAGTCAATAAGGGTACAAGCTATGTAAATATAGCAAAAGGTATATACAAGGTATGTTATTTAATACTGTTTTATTACAAATATAACGACAGCACTGCATATAAACATATATGTTAGATGAAATAAACAATGCTGCGGAATTTTTAAGAGCGGAGGGAGAGAAGAGTTCCGCTGTTGACGCCCCACTGCTATCACGCTTGCTTACCTGGCCCTCCAGGCTAGCTGAAACAAGAAACGCCCCACAACATAAAAGTGCCCACCCAGGAAGACTCTGACCCGGATGACTTCTGCTTCAGTAACCACAGCTTAGGAGATGTCTTTGAAACTTACCTCAATGGATTTAATATAGCAGAATGATAAAATAATGAATTATGAGCATACATCTTATTTACTTTTAAAGAACTCACTTGGCTTCCTGTAGAAACTTTATCTTTAACTCCTGAGGAAGGTCTTCCTTGCATGTTTTAATGGCAACAGGAGTTTTATCCTTTAGCGTGCCTTTATACACTTCACCAAAATTCCCCTGAAAATGAAAATATAATCCTTGTTTGGCATGTCTGACAGCACATAAATCTTGGCTAAAATTTCAGGAAAGCATAAAAGCATTTTGAGTTAACCAAAGTACTGTGCTGTTTATTACAAATTTGAGGTTGTAATAAATATGGGCATTTCTCCTTCTGCGTTGATCTGGGCTAGAGAAAACTTTGGCTATCCTAATGCTTCGCTACAGCAGTCCTGCCTTGCTTGCATAGGTCTCCTCCCACTGGCTCCTTTTTTTTTTAATTGAACATAATCTTCATTTACATTTCAAATGCTAAAACCTTTCCCAGTTAGCACTAAATTTTATTAAAGGTCATTGTGATTAAAGAAAATGCAAAGAGTCTGAGAGGGAAGCATTGGCATTGATCCTACCAACCATGTCTGCTGTAGTCTGTGGATGTCTGAGGGTCGCCCAGGGTGAAAGAGGGCTTCCTCAAACATCTGTTCTACCAGAGGTGAGCTAATATTTATCACACAGTATCCATCACACGTACAGACACTGCTAACTTTCCTCTATAGTTAGCATCTACTTTGATATATATTCCAATCAATGCATTTAGGAAGAGAAAAACTCCACACTACAGATAGCTCAATACGACCTCGATCTTGAGTGTTTCCTCAGGTTCTTATTACTGGCTTTGAACAGAAACTCTTCTAATTCCCAGCTTCGAGACTGTTGCTGGGCTCTTTCCACTCTCCTTTGAACTCAAGTGTCACCTTTACTCTACTGACTCTATTCAAACCTGGCTAGAGACCTTCACACTGCTCACCGAATTAACTAAATTCACGAACAGAAATCATTCAGGGCCTTCCTGGGGCTTGGCCATCTTTTTCTAGATCATTTGCACTGCCAGACTTTTGGATAACGGGTGTGCTCTCTTACTCTCTTTGCAACATTCCCATCATTCCTTGCTGATACTGTTGCTTCCCTACTTCTCTGAAATAAAAACAAAACAAAATAAGCCCCAAAGTAATCTGCAAGGAGTTACTGTGACTCTCAGTCACACCTTGCCTACCATCTTCCATCCTGAGTTACTATGGAGATACTGTGTTGGCATTCATGTTTCTCTTCCACTGTGAAGCATCTTATGTTCTCCTTACTTTGCTGTAGCAGTTCATAACACTGCCAAGTCCTGAAGCCTTCAATGAGCTCATCATTCCAGCCACAGAGTAACGAGCCATTCTTTCTTTCTTTCTTTTTAACACAGAATAACTGTTCTGCTGCTGCTACCATCACTGCTTCCTTTTGCCGCAGACCATCAGTGTTATGATTTTAAACCATCCTGATCAGGCTGAGTGGGAACCCGGGGCTGCCTCCCTGCCAGCCCCTGACCCCAGGCCGCACTCCCCTCCCGGCTCTAGCTTTTCCTCTTAGCTTCTAAGGCAGAGTAACAGCTCCTGGTTTTCCTTCCTAATTGGTTACATCTTTCAACTTCCTTTGAAGAGGGCTTTTCCTTCCCCTAGCCTCTCTCTCGGTGCTGGAATGACCAGGGCTCAGTTCTGAACTCTTCTTTATCTGGGCCCACCCCCAACTACCCTACTTATATTGTGGAACGGTGTTTTCTTTAACCTCAGCATTTTGATACTCAACTGGCTTTCATCACCATGCAAAAACCTAATAGATAAATTTGATGTAACACACACCTTTACTTTTGTGCCCAGAAACCTGCTACACATAGAGCTAACTTCTGTCTTTTTCACAATACTCACAACATCCATTAAGACATACAACTTGTTCAACTTCAAATGATATCTAAATTTACCACCTCCCAGTTGCAACCCTGGATCAGTTTTCTCTCACCCAACTGCACTTCTTTCCTAAGCTTTCAACCCACAATGCTGAGTTGTGTATTTCCCAAAGTGTAACTATCCTGCTCTACTGAAGCCCCCCTGCCCCTACCTGCTCAACATCCTCTTCATAACAACACTT